>CM038233.1:4931904-5531904 GCA_021442155.1 Cymbidium sinense | reverse complement strand
CTACTTCTTCTCTCCCATGATTTCCTTCAATCTCTGCTTTAAATGATGTACAATGTATAATAATAAAATATTTTTTCTTGTATTGATTTCTCTAATGTGCTCTTCTGCAAAAGGTATCGAATGTCCTCTATAGTTAGTAGAGGTAATCTTTCTCTCTGCCTGTTGCTTTATTAGAATCCCTCTAATCATATCAACTAAATTCACTATCGGTTTTCCCCTAACTTCCCCAATCCATGAATTGAATGACTCTGTCATGTTATTTGTATTATAATAATTTTTTATCTCATTTGAAAATTCAGATCTTGATCACTTATATGGTAGTTACTAGTGAAACAAGGTATGCATGTATTTATGGACTGATATTAAATATTTCTTATTTTTTCTCTCAAATTCTAATATTGAGTATGTATTAGCAGTTGTCCAAATAAGACTTTTGAGCTAATGAGTGTCATCATAATAGAAGAATTTTTTTTTCAAATTCTTTCATAAATGTCTTATACACACCTGTTGTTCTGCATTTGGGAATATAGATCTAATGACCTCTCTTAAACCCTTCTCCATATCTGAAATAAAGGTCAAAAGAGCAACCTAAAATGTAAATGACTTCTCCAAGTTGTGTAGGAACCACTCCCAAGTCTCCAAGTCTTCTTTGATTTCGTCTAAACTACAACAAAATAATTGTAAAATGTCCATTATTTCCATCAAGAGAATTTACATAAAGTAACACACCCAAATACTTGGATTTTAGGTGACATGCATTTAAGCCTAATAGAGGCATACATCTCAAAAATCTCGATGTAAACCTTAAAACTTACATAAAATATCATGACTGAATTGTCAACCATATCATACATGTATGTGATATGTGAACTTGGATTTCTACGAATGAGTTTTGATCTAAGTGTCGTACCCACTTGTAATTCTCATCAACTAATCTGAATACTAGTTCTCGTGCTAACTTCCTAAAGTACCATTACTGCATACAAGGTGCCAATAGTTTATAAGCACTTTCTAGCCTATTATTGATCAACTTCGGTAGTATATCAAGATTCTTTTTTACATCTTTTATTCAGAAAGCCACCCAACTGGAAGTTGCTTGTTTATTTCCAACCCTATTGACTCATGGGCATAAATGTGTACTTTTAGCTTCCTCACTTGAACTGTGTGACCGTCAGCACACAAAGCTGCTCTTATTCTACATGGACACTCTCGATATGTACAATTGCTATAACTCGAGTTTTATCACTCGCATTGATCTTCACTCCAAAATTATTTATAATTACTTCAATGCGAAGCGTTTGTTTGAAGTTCATAGCATCTTGAAAGTATGAACCGATAGATAAAACATTATTGTCTCTTCTTTCACTAATAAGAAATCCATCATTATATTTTTCAACTCTCAAATCGTCTTTCATTTGTGTATTTAGTGAACACATAGCACTATCAACTACAACTGCAGCATTTTGTATTGAAACGACAACTTCAACTCGCTGATCTTCTTAAGAATTCTAGATTAATTCTACTAAATCAATATTAGAACTTATAAATTTGTACTCTTTAGGTGACTTCCTATGAATATGAGAAAATTAATATAACTTCTTCTTTAAGCACAAACAAGTTGAATAAATCTTTGTCAAGCATTAAAGTCTTTTGATTTCCACCTTCATATTTTTTTCAGCCTTGATATTTCACTTCAACACATTAACCAACAAACTTTAAAATAATGCAATGCTAATTCATGTTTGAAACTTGCCATCTACACATATTAATAATTGATATGTGGAAATATCAACAAACTAAGCTGAAATATATGAAGAAATTAGTTTGAAATAGCCAAAATGAAACAAACAAATAAATGATTAGGCTACTAGCACAAAAAAAATCAGTAAACGATAAAAAAAAAACTACAAATAATAAAAAAGAAAGGCGTACTAAATGGATGAAGGTTGTGAGTCGACAATAATAATAATGCGAGAATAGAGGAGGAGGCAGGTGACTCGAATGCTCATGAAATCAACTCAAAGGGACGGCCTGAAATTACAACTGGAGTTTAGTAGAGGGCAATACCAAATGGATGGAGATAGTGAGTCCATGATAGTAATACAAGAATAGAGGAGGAATCAAGTGACCCAAATGCGTGCGAGGAGCATAAATGCGCTCAAAATAGTGGCTTCTGTCTTCACACTTCCGTCTCCAACACATATGGTGTAATTTAGTGTGGTATCTAGATAATATTAATATTTTATATGTTAAATGAGTAAATTAAGTACTTTCTGATGATATGTATGTAAAAATCATATAAAATTATTATAGGAGATGTAAACTCTAATATAACAATCAAATATAAAAAGAGGTGCCTTTGCTTGAAGAAACTGCCTATACCTTTTAGTTTTACCGTTTTGACTAGTCTAAGACTCCTGTTTCAAACCCTTGATCTCTCTCTCTCTCTCTCTCTGTCTCTTCTCATCTTTCTCTATCGTCGGTCTCTCGGATTCAACTAGCGAGGTTAATGAGAAGCAGCCCAGGGCTCTGATCGCCGGCGAAGGATCAGAAGCCAGAAAGCCCAGGGATTTATGACTTGTTTCGAGACGGCGGAGTACATGGATCTCGAAAAGCCTGATCTTTCAGAGGACCGCAAAGCGAACGCTTTGTCCTCTTGCTCGATCTGCCTCGAATTCGTGCTCGATCGAGGGGAGAGATCGATAGCCAAGCTGCAATGTGGGCACGAATTCCATCTAGGTGATGTACTTCGCTTCCTTTATTATAGACCTCTTAAATTTCGATTTCTCCGATTACTTACGTAGAGAAAACCGCATGCGATTTTGTCGAAGGATGCCGAAGTTGAAATTTACTCTTTCTTCTGTGTGCCACTGAGCTTATTTTAATGCAGGGTTGTCTAGAAGCGATGGCCTTTTCCAAGAGCCGTGCTTTTTATTTTCAGATTCGTTTTTCCTCGAACATAAAGTTCTGTGGCATCTACCATACCTTGTCTTTGGGTATTCAGTGGTTATGATTTGATTGGGTTGTGCAGGCTGCTGAACACAAGCTTCTTTCCTGTGTAAAGAAAGGGATGCCTTTCTATTTATTTGACCATGGTGGGATTTTGGTGAGACCTGGTTGGAAAAGTGAAGAAATATCATTTTTCTCTCTAGTTCATCGTTGCCAATTGTTATTCACAACAAATCAAGATATTATTGTATGTATGAGGGTTTCCAAGGGCTCTATATTTGAATTTTTTACTTGTAGCATTATGACTGAATAGGGGATGATATTGAGGTTAAATTTTTTTGGGGCCATGAGAAAGCCATTGATAGACGAGCATGACATAAATGAGAATAATATGATAGATGCGGGGTAAAATTAGAAAGTATATATAAAAGAATGATTATATTAGAGGAATTGTTCGAGTGACATCTATTGAAGATAAGATTAAAATGATTTAAGAATGTACAATGAAAGGTTGAAAATGCATCAATTAGATAAATAGAAAAAATCAATGTCAAATTATTAGAAGGGGAAGGGGTAGATCTATGGTAATGCGAACAAAAGCTGTTCAAAATAATTTATGTAGAATAGGGTCAACTCATCAAGCAACACTTAATTGGAACTAATAGAAAGTGAGATTTATAAAAATGACTCCAAATACTTAGGATAATGCTAATAATACTGATAATATTTATAAGAGGGCCAAAATATATTTTTTAAGGAGATTTTTAAATAGATAGATATAGATTGTTAAGTAAGCTAGATTTGCTTCTTCAAAACATTTTAATGTGTAAAGATGATGGTTTTTTTATTCAAAACCAATGCGCTCAGCAACATTTTTGGCATTGAGAGTCAAGGGTTTTAGTTGGGCCAATATCACTTGGTCACTGCTATTAGTTTAAGTTTTATATAATCAATCAATGTAAATTAAATTTTTAGTATAAAATAGATATATAAGCTGGTTTACATTTGAATAGCCTAATTCGCTTGTGTCAGCATAAAAATCTTTTAATAGCACACTATTTTGGTATTTTGTCTAACTTTTTCATCATGAAGTCAATATAATCATTAAGTCCCCTGCTTGTTCAAGTTTTAGTTTCTTTTTGTATCTCAGTAAATTTTGCTTGAAAGTGATTTAATGTATATTCATTAAATTTTTTATTTTTTATTTAGGCAAAGAGGCAAATCTTAGACCTCTAGTTTCGAGATCAAAGATAATACACTCAACCAAGTGGCCAGTGTTAAGTTTTTTAATCATATGTTGGATGAAAAAGTGAAATGCATTTAAATTGTGAATGCCTTAGAGTTTCGGTATGATAACTTCATGAATTAGAAGTCATAATTGATACTAAGTTTATGACATTTGAACTTGCAATGATCTCATTACCCAAATTGCAGAAGAGAATAAGGAGGATGGTACTGAACATTTGGCTTGTTTACTTATTTGTTTAATTGTTCATTGCATTTAATTTAATTTATTTTTTATGCTTATCTTAATTTGACTTTGGAGTTTGACTATGATATGATTATTTAATGCCTTCATTTCCATTTATATTTTTATGTTCATTTTCATAAAAAAAATCCCCGTTTTTGTGAATTGTATTGTATTATTTTGAAATATCATTACTTTTTTCTATATTTTAAGCGCATTTAAGCATTGTAAATGAAAACAATTTATGGGGCTTATCCTCGATGATTTTGGGCTCTTTTTTTTCTCTTTTGGTAAAAGACCTTGCCTCATTCTTTTAAATGCTAGTTATTAAAGTTACTATGATCAAACAATAGCTAGTATTTGGAGTAATTATTTGTTAATGAAATATGTTTTTCATCATGATAGGATTACATCTGGATCAACATGCATTATATTAATTTTCTTAAATAATATTGGAGATACTTACAAAAGATATCAAAATAGAGGGTTTTGGTTTGTGCTATTAGTATGGTTTTGATAGTTAAATACTTATTTTCTAGTGAGAAGTTTGAACAATGGAAAATGGTATAGAAGATAAAAGGGTTTAGAATTAGTAGATCAAGAACATAATACATGAATACTTTATTTTACTAAATGTCAAATTGATAGTTATTAGTTAATTTTGTTAGTTAATTGATACAAAGGTGTGATAAGTATAATTACCTAATGAATATATATAAGATGACAGTTTCTAGGGTTAGAGTTGATTAGAAAATTGAGGAAATTTATCATGACTACAAAATAATATCTTGGAGATTCAATATTAAAAATTACAAGTTTGCAATTAGATGCACTGTGATATAAGAATATAATTTTTTAGGGCATATAAGTTATCTAACCAAATTATAAGAACAATTGAATGGTAAAACTTGGGGGAGTAAGATATGCTTGGTGGGGTGTCGAAGTTGCAACCATTTGAAGATAGGATAGTGGAATATAGATTTAAACAATTTGACATTTATAATGGAGGTTGAATATACACTAATGTTTGACATAATATTAGTGTGCATACCTCAGTTTGCATTTTATAGGAATGAACTAGAAATAAATGTGAAAGAGTTGAGAATTAAATGACCACATCAGTTGTAAGCAAAGAAATTTGCTCAATAATAAAAGTAAAAATGAACTTCCTGAATATAATTGAAGTCTTGGCAGCATTATTCTTGCGAAGAAAAATAAAGCGTACAAAACTCCATATAAGGAATAGACTGATAATTGCTCCTATCTTTTCACTCTTTTTTTTTTTTAATATGCTGAGCTTGCTAATTTTTTTATTGATCCACACACTTCTCCTTTGTCCTTGTTTTCTTTGTGTTTTGGCAAGATATCTTCAACAAAAATTTGAAGGTCTACGATGAGTGGTCAGGTGTGCAAAAATTCATAGAATATTCAAGATTGAGTTCATTTTTTTTTAGGCATCATGGAAGCAGGGAGCTAATTTTTTTGAAAATGTCCCTAAAATTAAAGTGGAATATTTTAAAAAAAGATAAGAAGTGGAGCCTATGTTAAAAATGATCTTTTTCATTGCACGTGAAATGGTTTACTTTTGACCAGGTAACCAAAACAAAAAAATCTAAGATCATAGGAGAAGATATAATTTTTTTGACATTATTATAACAAAAAGATAATGCAAGGAAACTGTGTCATAAACAAGCAAAAAATGATAGCATTGTAAAAATATATTTTAACATTTGTGCATGCATATCAATATTAGATAGCTACATTAATGCTTATGATATTCAAATAGCTACAAAATTAACATATGGTAACTTTGAGGCTATTGTACTTAGTGCGCACCTAGCAGTGTTCTCATAACAATGCTTTAATATAAAGTTTCAGTTATTAGCTTACATTGTTTAGAATTATGCATCATAATCATACTTGATATGGGACTAGTCTTTCTTGTCATAGCATTATATTTGCCTAATTCACTCTATTTTTATTTTTATTTTATTTATTTATTTTTTTTGTGAAGAAAAGGTACATACTTTAATTGTTCTTAAGAACTTGTTTCATTAGTGATTTGTTGTCATTTTGGTTGCGAAGGTTTTTTGATATGCGTTTCGGGTAGCGGTGGTGGTGTAGTGCAAAAACGTACCATAGTGCTGTTTCTAAAGTGCATTCTGGCCGCATTCTAAAAAAGCTGTGGTGGGAAAGCTACATTTTTGAACTTGACATGTTAGAGTGTGTTGCTTGTCAAAAATCTGCAGTTTGACATTTTTAAAATAAAATTTTTTTGTAATACTCACCGTAATTTTTTAAACAACAGCTTCTTTTGTGATAGCTCCACAGTTACTTTTTCAGACTACAGTTGCCTCAAATAGATGTTATCTATAGTGTTATTTGATTTCACTAATTTAAGACAGGACAAATAAAACTGAATTTACTAAAGCAATATTTAACACAGATGAGTTGAATATCTTTAAAGTTTTTTTAAAAAATTTTTTTAACAAAAGCATGCTATCATGAATTTAGCTTCATTTGTGGCAATTCAATTGCAAAGCAAGTTGGTATTCTACGTGAGAATAATGATGGATTTGTTTCCTGTAGTACAAAATTAATGTAGCATCACCAAAGGCAGCTGCTTGTTATTCAAACTTAGTTTAATCTACCATAAAATGTATAGTCTCTTGGGGTGTAAAATTTCAATTCTTGTGATGCATTGACGACTCTAGTTGCCTTATAGCAATCTCATTATATTGAATTTATAGAGAACTTCATTGCAGAAATTCAAGCTGTTTTTGTGCATTTCAAATGTCAGTTTAGCATTTGGTCATGTGTGTTTGCCTGTTTGAAACAATATTCTTTTCGGAGTTACTCGCATCTTGTTGCTCTGCATTACAATTATTTTTTTAAGCAGTTGATGTTGATATTTTAAGTTGGATATTATCGTTGGGCATTTTAGGATCATTATTATGAGCTATGAAACATGCTCTTTCCAGCCGACCGTTTTCTTTCTTTTATCTGAGTATAGAAGAATCATTTAGATATATTCATTTTGAATGCTTCCTTGAAGTTGCCATGGAATTATTTGTCTGATAATCAAGTCAATTGGTACTTGATTGATCTTTTTATGAGTATTATTTCTTTCGAAAGTCTTATATAATGATAGGTACTAGAAATTTTGATATGATAAAAATACACTTTGGAATGTTATTATTTAGATTATTTAAAAGTAATGAATGTTTTGTTTGGATATTTAAGCTTTTGAATTAGAGATTTGGAAGGTATGATCATTATCATTTTATTGATTTCTTCAGAGGAAAATGAATTTAAGTGGAAAGTCTCAGAAGGTTGTGTTCTTAGCTCTAGTAAGAGGGAGGGATTCAATATTCTTTCATCGCCACTAGATGCAAATTCTGATACTGTTAATATACATTTGTCTCACATTTTTTTTGGTAAAGTCATTTTCTGACTAAATGTTTCAACACAACTAGTATGCGATAATTAGGCCTGAAGGATCTATGCGGGACCAATTTATTATTAGATATGGAAGCTAAAATGAGGAAAGGGGTGCTTAGCATTACTGACTTCTTCACCCCATAGAACCAAGATTGCTTCTTTCCTTAAACAACAATTGCATTTCCTGACTTAATCTTAACCATTTTCACATGGCTCTTTATTCTTATTTGTAATTTATCTTTTTGAGAGATTTTAGGACTCGAGCTATTTCATCAACAATAATTGTAGTAATACTACAACTAAAAATTATGACATCTTGAAAAAAAGCTACTCTCAGGATTTATTTTAAGAGAAGTTAAAGGAAGAAACCGATTTGGATGATCATAATAAATATATAATAGAGATGATTATAGATTGATCAAAGGAGAAAGGTGAAGTTTTCTTTGAAAATGCATAACTATCAAGCTTTAGTTCAACATATAATACCCAGTGAAATCTAGAGGGTAATGGGTGATATTAGAAAACTTTGGTTAATATATACTTTTATTAGAAGTTTAAAGATTAGGAGGTTTCCGATTTTGGAAAAACATGTTGGTGCCAATATTCTAGAACAAAGAAAATGCTTATTATTTTGATGATTAGACGAGAATGAAATTTATAACACATATGCTCAAATTTTGGGAGATAGTAATGGACGAACACTATGAAAATACAAATGTAGATATTCTTTGTGCTAAGAAAATTAAGGAAAACATATAGAGCACAAATATATGATTTTATTGATTCAAATAAAGTTTATAATAAAGTATTTAGAAAATCAATTTGATATAATTTATGGAAAAAGGTGAATGCCAAATGTACGTTAAAGTTTTTTAAGATACGTATGATAGTGTATTAGCTAGTATTATGATGAATTGTGGAGTGATCGAATAGTATTCAATCATATCAAGACTATATCTCAAGATTAACATTAAATTTATATAATCTTTTATTAAATGTTTAATTAAATTTGTAAAATGATGAGATTATATAGTTTTGATATGCATGACATTCTCTAAAATAAATTAAAAGTTTGATAATGAAAATATTTAGAAGATGATGAGCTTATGATTAATGAAATTTTGATTTGTAATTTTAACTATTGTGATTTTAAGTATCAACCATTGCTACAAATAAAAAAAAAAGATTCTTATGTTTAGATTATTCTATAGAAAGATGTTAACATAGCTTATAAAATTGCGAAGTGCCTAGCTATATGAAAATATTTAAAATTAGAGTTAGTTTAACTATCTTGTTTTTGCTTGAGTATTATGTGGTATTAAAGTCATTAATAACTAAGTTAAGCGTGATAAAATTCAGAATGATAAAATGGATGTGTGACAAAATGAAAAAAAAAAAAAATTAAGACATGATTATATTAAAGGGTGGATAGGTAGCAAATATTGAAAAATAAGTTAGTGAAAAATTGACTATTATGATTTGTATACATCTAATTTGAGTAGGATCATCACAGTTTGTTGATGATCATTATATCATTACATGATCATATTTATTAAGAGATCATCCTAGTTGTCATTTTATGTTTATGCATTTCACGTGAAATGAATTGTTGAATGAATATGACAATAGCTCGTAAAACATTTTCTCTTTCCTCTCTTAAGTCAACAACTATCCTTCCATGAATGCTAATTCCATCTTCCTTTTCCATCTCTCATCATCTCTTATTCAGCCTGAACCCTAAATATCTCATTGATTTTGTTCTCTTATCCTATCTTCTTCTATAGTCTAAGATCGGCAACTACTCTTCTCGAGCCAAAAATTTTCCCCCGTTTCTCCTTTTCTCTTCCCATCCTCTTTTCTTGCAAGCCTAGTTGGCTAGCCTCTTTCTCTCTTCCTCTTATATTTTAAAGTCTTTTTTTCCTTTATCTATCATCATAACTGAGTACTCCACAACAAAAAATCTTTCATGAATATATTGAATGTGAACGATAAGTGGGAAGAAGGAAATAAGTTTAGTACCACTGCATTAACTCAATCAATAATAAGGGGTAGGAGATACCTCAATAAGGTGGATAAATAAAAATAATTTTATAGAATCAGGAAGAACAACTATAGGCTAAGGGTAACATGAACTTAAGGCGTGGAAAAATTTTGTGCAAGTTAGGTATAATACTCTTGCAATACAATTGGAATGAATGGTGAATGAAGATTCTTAAATTTGACTTTAAATATTCAAATAAAATTAAATATGATGGTGATGATGAATTTATTTGTATGAGTTTTCTTCATTGTCTTAATTTACAGTTCTTCCTGAATTTTCTTTATTTTCTTGACCATTGTTTTATTATTATTTCAGATTGTATTGGTTCAGCATTTAATGCCAAGGGGCGATGCAGTGCCCTAACTGTAGGAAAATTGAGAAAGGACGTTGGCTGTATGCAAATGGACTTCGTTCGTCAACCGATTTTGATATTGATGGTTGGATCACTGAGAATATTTATGATTTAGAATTTGTGAGTTCCCTATATCTGGAAAATTCCTTTCAAAGAAATATCAATATTTTTTTATTTGATATGGACTGCAATTAGAGAATAATCAAATTTAATGACCTGTATATGAATTAGCATTGAGCTTGGTTGAATAGATTCTCATATTTATTTCTGGTGTTATTTCTTTGTATCTTTAAATATTACTAGCCTCATCTTTTGCTAGAAATCTCAAAAAAAAAACCTAGTTTGTATAATTCTTTAAATGCGCAAAAGTCATTTATACAACAATATGATTTTCTTATTTTGGTCATTTTTGGATGAAAATTAATTGGTATATTGTTTTTATTATTATTCTGGAATTCTATATCATTGGTAATAGTAAATGTCTAACATTTACAATGTTGAGTGATGCTCTTCATGTGATAACTTAAGACGCAAGTCAAGTACAACTTCAGTAATTGATGAACTATAAAGTAGCAACACTTACGAAATCAGTAGTACTGACTCAAATCTTCTTGCCAAATTATAACTTACAACAATAAGAATTACAATGATAATGATCGGTCTGATGGGAAGACTAAATATCTGACAAATTCAAAGAATCAATATCTGAGGCCATTTATGATGACTGAGAAATAAGACTTTTGAAATATGAAGTCTTATTACAACAAGATCAAGAAAATACCCTCAAAGCAAGACAACCCAGGGTACAAGAGAAAATACTCAACAGTGAGGGAAAGCTACACGAAATAATTGAAAAACAAAAAGAAATAAATCTGAATAGATCAAACTTATTACAACTTAAAGAAAATCAAGAAATAAGAAGGAATATTGTCGACAGACTTACAACAAACGGATAACCGAAAGAAAAGAACGTTATATGAAAGAAAAGCGCTAGAAAAACAAGAAAATAGAGTGAGATAGAGATAGTAGAGAGACATAGTATAAATAGTTAAGGGGACAGAGGGAGGGTAATGAATATATTTAAAGCAAACTTCCTTTTCATGATCTTCTCTTCTCCTTCTTCTCTTGAGTTCTTCTCTAGTTTTCTCATGAACCGCTCAGCTCGGAAGACCTTAGGTTTCCTTACCCCGACCTTTTCCTCTCTTGGGCGTCGGCTGGTGTCGAGAAACAAAGAAAACCGTAAAAGCAAAGCTTCCCTAGAAGCCTCATGGCCAAGCAGTTGGGTAAGTTTGAATCAAAGGCAGATTGATCAGGAGCAGATCAACAGATCGAGCAGCACGAACACGTGTAATCCATATCGTGAAAGGATCGGGCATGTCAATAAGGTAATCAAAATAGATCCAGGTTAGAAGGAATCTGTGATCCAAGCTCAGGCTCCTCAAATCCTTATTCCCTCCTAAAGGTTCATTCCACTCAAATTGATTCATTAACGAATTAGTCATATCATTGGTGCTCTCGTTGATCACCACAAGAATGAGAAGAACACACAAAAGCATTAGAAGAATGTGTGTGAGACTCAATAAAACAGGAGCAAATGTCCTCAATAATTATGATCTTGAATGAAGTTTCGAAGATTAGCTATATAGAAGACAAATTGAAAAAAAATTTCAAAACGCAATAATCTTCAATGTAATTCAACTCATACGTAATTTTACTACATATCTGTACAAATAACGCATTTAGGTAGATATGCCAAGATTTAATGGAAAATCACAGAGGTACATTCAAAGTAGACCAATTCTTAATCTTATAAACTTATCGAAGACCAAAAGTTTATTATAGCCTCGGTTTATATGGATGGGCACTTGGTATTAATGGATGCTTAAACAATCAATTGCATTCGTGGACGCAGTTTAAAAACGAGGTTATTGAGATTTGAACCCTCTGCGAGATTTGAGAGGAGATTTATCTAAGTTACTATAAAACTACAATTCAAGATTTTCTGATGAATTTGAGCTAATCAAATTTGGTATTCCACAATTTCTACAAAGTTGTTTTGAATCGCGAGCTTAAGATATTAAGAGAAGTGAGAGCCCTCTTGAAAGCTTTCATTAGCTAATGGAAGATAGACTAGTGATGAAATTTTTTAAATGGCAGAAATTACAGTGAATCTCCGTAAAACAATACGGATATATCAAACCTACCTACTCCCAAATACCACTCAACACATACAATAAATAATACGATTCAATTGCAATTCTGCGGTTGGAAGAAAAGAAGAAAAGAAAGGATTGTCTTTGTGATGAAAAAATATCATAGAGGACATATATGTCAATCTAAATTGTTGCTTTAATGATGGTCAATGATACCAAGAGTATCAACTACTGAATCTTCAACCGGAAAAATAATTTACAAGAAGCTATCGAAATAAACTCAATTATCGCCATTCAATCCAGGCTAAGAAGACTTTCTAAAGTATCGTAATTATCGCTCCTTGAGCTAGTTATACCTATATAGTTCATATTTTTCTCTCTTTTATATTATTCTAGAATACCATAGAGCATAGTTCAAATAAGATATTCCAAGTAATAAGTCGTTTGGCATACAGTCCTTTTCATCCTCAAATAGATGGAATGACAGAGAAGTCTCATAATACATACCTCTGAAAAAGTCATTTTGATAGTTGTCGGACCTACAACTACAATTGGACCATATAATTGTAAACGCCTACTGAGGAGGTAGAAACCTACAAAGGGGACAAGATCCTACATCATCAAGTAAAATCATCATCATTAGAACAAAAGACAATCGCAAGCAGCATAGTAGTCAGGTGGAAGGGAATCTATTAATTGATGATCGAGGTATGAATTGAGGAATCATAGAGGCAATTCATGATTGTGACCTTGAGAGGCGGTGTGGGGAGGAGAGTAATGATATGACTCCAAATCCTCTAATTGCTAAATTATAACATACAACAATAAGAATTACAATGATGCAGAGAAGATAAGGAAACCAAATAATATTGGAGAATCAATATATAGAGCCATTTATGATGACTACAAGAAAGAAGACTTTATGAAATATGAAGTCTTATTACAAGATCAAAATACCTTATACATCAAAAGACAACCAGACATACAATGAGAGAAAATACTCAACAAACGTGAGGAAACGACTACAATAGAAATAATTGAAAAACAAAAAGAAATAATCGATTAGATCAAACTTATTACAACAACTCTGATAAGAAAATCAAGAAGGAATATTGCGAGACTTACAAACAAAAAGAAAAGAATGTTAATATAGAAAAGAAAGCTACAGTAGAAAAGAAAAAAGAGAGTGAGATCAAGATAGAGGAGAGACATAGTATAAATAGAGTTAAGGGGACAAAGAGGTAATGAATATATTTAGAAAGCAAACTTCCTTTTCCTTCATCTTCTCTTCTCCTTCTTCTCTTGAGTTCTTCTCGGTTTTCTCAAAAACCGCTCTCGCTTCGGAAGACCCTAGGGTTTCTCCCTCCTCACCCATAGCCTTTTCCCTCTCCGGGCGTCGGGCGAACTGCCGAGAAACAAAGAAAACCGAATTAAAAGCAAAGCTTCCCCAGAAGCCTCATCACCTGCGGCCAAGAAAGCGGTGTAGGTTTCAATCAAAGGCCCAGATTCGGTCCCGGGGCATCAAGATCGAGATCGGGCCGAGGCGCGCGTGTAATCCACTATCGGCGAAAGGATCGGGCAATGCTAATCGAGGCTAAAAGTCAGTGCTAGATCCAACGGTTAGAAGGAATACTAGCGATCCAAGCGCAGAGAGGCTGCTAAACCAAATCCTTATTCCCTCCTAAACCGGGTTCATTCCACTCAGATTGATTTATTAACCTGAATTAGACCATATCAGTACCTACATTGGACATGAATTGAGCAACCTGACCTTGAACCAATATAGACTTGGCTGACATGCCATAGCCTCATGCACTATTTACATTTTTTGAAATGAATCCAAACACTTATTTAACATTATTAATCACATTTTGGACTCAACTACTCTATTTCATAGATATTCTTAACCAACCGTAATTTAATTGCTCTTTAATTTTATTTTCATAGATTTGAATTTTTTCTCCAGAGATTTTCTAATATTGCATATGGTCATTAAACTTGGGTGTTTGCTTAGACTTCTGATTTGTCATTTATGTTAAGCTATGTTTTAAAATGCAATTACTACTCTGTTGAACATTTATTTCTTTTTTCGTGCATAAAGTAATTGTAGTCATAGATCTAGTTTTTTTCTTACTATTTAGTGGTTGTCCCTTTGAATGTATCATGTCACTGTCTCCTGGATTTACATATACTTTCAGTTAATTAGGTTGGACTGATCCTTTTTATAGTTACTTTTGCATGTGTATGGGAACCAATGGTCAAAAAAATATATCAATTGGATCATGGCACGATATGGTACCAAAGTAGGAGTTGATGAGATTTATTGTTGATTTCTAGACCATTTGACAAAAAATCAATAAAATACACGCGTTTGAAGAATAATCTTAATTATATACCCTTCTAGTCTATTTTCTATATCACTCAATGTCCTGAGAATTCTAGCTGAGATCTCTTTAGTTTATTGCGCAAAACTCAAATTCATTCCCTATGTTTAATGGGTTAAATGCATAACTTTGAAAAGGGTGTAAATATGTCTTTTATAGTTGTATTGACCTAGTATTAGCAATAAAAACAACTACCATGACATACACCCAAAATACATGAAAGAAATAACAAAAAAAAAATCCATCTCTTTAATATGTATGTGTGCTCCATTACTTCACAATAACCTTTTGGGAAAATGAGAGTGAAAAGTTGGAGATCATCAAGTAAAAAACCTCGTGACTCATGTTGATGATACCATAGTACAGCTATCTTATATAACTTCGAATAATTATGTGAATTGAATATTAAAAAGAATTACTCCCAAAGTTTATGTATTTTCTTGTAGATTTTTCATAGAAGAGTGACAACTAGGTTAAGGATTTTACTAGAATTTTAGGATCTAGTTGGAATCGAAGTTTTTCTTAAATATTTTGTGTAGTCAGTCTTGGAAAGAACGTTTGAATGAGTAGAGGCTCAAAGAGGATTAAGTTCCTACGGTTTTAGAGTTCTTAAATATTTTTATACTGCTTATTTCTTTTTGTTGAACTATCAACTATCACATCTTTCCAACTGATATCTACTTCAATTTCTCTCCAAAAAAAAAAAAAAAATGTTGTTGAATGTTATTCTCTCAAAACATAATTTATGATTTGTATACTTTCATTTCTTGTTATTGCTTCCTTTCTGCTGCTTTGATTTTTATGCTTTAACTGGTAATTCTAGTGTATGAGATTTTCCACTTTTTGAACTTTAAGTTTGTGTGCGGTCTAAATAAATTATTTAATAGCAGCCTCTTTTTTAACAGATATTTTGGAGTTTATTTATATATTCAGGATTGATAATGAGGATATTGCCTTTGACAAATAGGACTAAAACTTAGAAGAATTGAAACCAAATCTAGAGAAGATTGGGGGCAAAAATAATAATTCAGAGTCTTCTAATCAAAGCATAAAATTTTTGAGAGATTATTTTGTTTGTGTTTGTTTTAAAAGAAAGGACTATTATAAAATATTCGTTCACATCTCTCTCTTCCTCCCTGTTGATACTCTGATTAGACTAGAGGTTAGCCTCTTGGCTTTTATGACTTTTTTTTTTTTTGCAATCAACACATTGATTGAAGGTAAAAACAATAATTCAGAGTCTTCTCTATAAAGCATAAAAGTTTTGAGAACTTCAAAGTGACTATTTTGTTTATATGTTTGTTTAAAAAAAGGACTACGATAAAATATATTAATACATATTTATTTATTTTAATGAAATGAACTCTTAGTCCTGAACTGTCAAGGTGTTTCCTAGTTGTTTGCTGAGTGTTCATTAATTTAAGGAGTGATTTTCTAGTCATGTTTAGTTGCCCACCCTCATAAGAAAGACTAGTTCTGCCCCTGGTGTTGAGTGAATTTTGATTCCTAAGAGCTATTTGAATGGTTATATTATAAAGGAAAGAAGTCAGATTTCTTGTTTGATTATTTTTAAATTGAAGAAATGAGAACACATCCTCACCCTACAATTGATCCTTCGCACTCACAATCATCTCCTTGTCTTTGACCTTAGCTTATAGCATAGTAAGTCTAGACACCACAAAGTATTCATCAACAAAGAGGTATACAAAATGACTAAAATATTTCTAGGAAAAATCAAAATTCACCTCCAATATGATTAAAACCAACGATTATTCCTTTTTTTTGTATGGTATGTTCAAAGATTTATTCTCTACACATTCATACGAACAACACAAAAACTATCGATTAATACATGAAATTAAAACACATCCTCATACTTCATTGACCTTTGATTCTTGTGGCTATCTCCTTGCTTATGGCTTTGGCTTTTAGCTAAAGCAACTAGATATCATCAAGAATCCATCAACAAAGTGGCATACATAATATTTAAAAATATTTGAAAAAAAAAATCAACCCATCTTTAATTCAACTAAACACAACAAATTTTCCCCAAATTTACTGAATGTTCAAATATTCATCTTATTAAACATCCACACTAACAACACAGACAAATGATTAACACATTCAAAATCCTTTTCCTCCATTTTCACATCATTGCCAACTGCTATCATTAAAACAAATGCAAAAGGATGGACAAAATGCCTTCCTTGCCAGCAAGGTGTCTCAACTTCAATGAAAGTAGAGCTACTGAAATTCACCTATCACTGGTGGCAGATGTATCACACAGATAAAAGCAACCTCACCTCTCTTGATCTCTATGTTCGATCATCATCAACTTTGACGAGGACTCATAAATACTCGATGTAGATGCATTTGCTTTGTAGGGTAAATGAGGTTTGTGGGTATTTCAAATATTTCAAAGTTTTACCTTTTTTGTATGAAAAATTTTACATATGTTTTACTTCCAATCAACACCAGCAAATATATTTGCAAAATGAATACTATACATTTGAGTTCAATGCAAGTTATAGAGAAATATTGATGTACAAAACCTTACTCTGACATAACAAAGAAGTTGTCGCTCTGATACAAACTCATGACTTTCACATCACAATGCGGACAACTTAAGCATTGATTTGTGCTAACCCTTTAAAACCAGGCATGTCTTAAACAAAATCAAGCTTCTAAATTCTACATTGAACTAATATTGAACCTCGAAGCTGATTTTGGAGGGTTTTCTTGATTAATGATGATTCATATTTATATAAACAAATTCTGTTTCATATTGTGCTTTCATTACATGTGTATCATGAAGTATGTTGTATGCCTATTTTTTCTTGTCAATTTAACTGAATTATGGTGTTTTGTAAAATTTTATTTCGAAGTACTATATACTTTTTTATTACATATCTAAGGGTTCAAGATTGATGCAAGTTTAGTTAAAATTTAAGGTTATGTTATTTTAGTGCATACTTATATTTAGTAATGAAATAATCTTAGTGTTCTTCTTGTTTCTTACCATACTTATTAACATTTGCCATGTCAGGCCATGCCCACTTGTGTTTTTTTTTTGGTTGCTTTTTTTAATTTAATTTTATTATTATTTTTCAAATTTCTTTCAATACCTTTGTCGGCTTTTTGGCTAAGATCAAGTGTAGTTTCTTTTATTACTTGATACCAAGCTACATCAGTTATGGTATAGTATTAAGCATGAATTCAAGTTCTTAGTAGCATTAATTTGTTGCTAACTTCCTCCTCTTCAACCAATATTATTCTCTATTAATATGATATCTATTGTATTTCATTTGCTATTTCTTAAATATTTTTTATTTACAAGTATCTTTTAAAAGTATTTGATGCTCCATGACACAATTGTGTTATTTTCTGTTTCAGCCATTTGGATTTCAGTGGTGTCCTTTCCGCGGGTTTACTCGGCTGACAACATTATTTGAGTAAGTTCCTTTTGCCTATTACTGCACATTTTAGTCACAAATTGATTGTAATCGCTTTTCATGCTATTGCACATAAGATGGCACGTGGTAAGGGAACGTCGAATTCTACTTTTGCATGTGTTTGATAACTAGAACAAAATGTGTGCTTGTAGAAATGGATGGATATTGGTGTAATACTGAGGCTTGATAGAGCTATTACCATTTATTTTTAGGTTGCAAAATTTTCTAACTATTATATTATCATTTTAAGCAGAAAAAATAGAACAAAATATAAACCAAAGCGAGGGAAACCTAATTCTACACTTATGCACGTCCTGAGAAGCGCAGGAAAAGACGATATGCTGGTTGTATAACTACTAACTTTGGTTCACTTAAGAACAATTAAGGGATTGTTAACTATACACTGTGATGTAGTTATCCTGAAGAATGCTATTACTTGTTTCCCTTGAGCAGGCATATAATGACTTGACCTTAACTAGTTGTCATGATGAACATTCTCAGATTCTTCTTTATATTTTGCATCAATGAGAAGGTTAGGCTGCTTTACTCTTGATTGTATTTCATTTAGAAAAGACCATATTACATAGATATCCTCTTAGCTTGCTTGAACTTGTAGAAAGGGGTGAAAATTTTAAGAGTGTATTACATGACACACAGTATTGTGTGTATATGCATGCATGAGTACCTCTCTCTCTCTCTCTCTAAATATATGTATGTATATATATATGTGCTATGATGGCATGTGCGATTTAAGTGTTATAAACTTATAGTTGTGCCCCTATTTTTAGCTTTAACTATCTCCGACTTTCCCGTGTTTCAGGCGCTATCTATTATTGATCCGTTATTTTTCATCCATAGCGACATGTAATTTTCCTTTGCTTGTTTATTCGTTCTTTATCAAAGTTGTCAATAATTTTTCCGGAATAATAATTTGGCTTATGAAGTTTGAATGCTTATTGCATGTTTTTAGTTTTCAAGTTTTCCATTAGAAACTTGAGAGCCTTTGACATCCTGCATGATATGAATCAATTTAGAGGAAATATCAAAAATTTGAAACTGGCCATTCTCAGCCTAATGAAATAGAAATGAATGTAATATTGGTTTTGAAAATGATAATCTGACTAAGCAATAGGAAAATCAACTTGATAGAAATAATTAAAATAATAGACCTTGTAAAGTAGACGATGATGTGATATATGGTAATAATAGAATTAGGGACATGATTTTGATGATGAAATGACTAAGTGAGAGTTGAAGCATAAGTATTTGATGTGAGATAGATGTATGCCTTTTATTGTTTGACTGACAAAAATTATGATTGTGAGCATCAAAGTTCTACTCTTTTACTACTTAAAAATTAATTCATACAACAACAAGCCTTAATCCCACTAGGTGGAATTAAATTTTTCTGTGCCTCATTTATTGTGTCAAATTCTCATTTAATTCAAGTATCTTGATCATTTTTTATACATCTTAACCAAGTCTTTTTAGGTCTACCTCTACTTTTCTTAACATAAGGCAAATCTAATCTCTACTCCTAATCTGTCATGGGACGCTTTATGTGGCCAAACCATCTAAGTCTCCTAATCTTATCTACCACTGGAGCTACTCCAACTTTTTCCCGAACATACTCATTTTGCATTCTATCTCTAAGGGTAAAGCCACTCATCCACCTGAACAGAGAGAATGGTTATGTAGGGAACCTACATATGGACTTATGAGTTTTGCTAGTTAAAAGGAACCATGCAAGATTAAATATATTGAATTAAGTGTGAAAAAATATAGAGATTTTTCATTTAGGAAACTTATATGAATTTATATTAACAATGAAATAATATATATTTAAAAAATGTCCCATTGTTATGCAAGATAGTCAATCATTTAATGTTTTAAAACAAGGTTGGAGATTGTTATTGATTATGTGAATAAATTTGAGATTTTATATATGGGTTTTGAAATGGTGGAGATGCGACATTCAATATTATTTTATCTTTTGAATATGCTTTTCAACTTTTACTGTATTTTGTACAAATATTTGTATTTTTTTACTTCTAACAGTCTCACTTTATCTCCCATTATGTTAGTAACTTTCAAATCTATCAATCACTCAACATTTAACATAATGGATTCATCGATTTGACTTGCCGAGGAAAGGAATTAATACCAAACTTGATGCAGCCTATTAGAGTTTATTTATATATTGGCTGCATGTAAATAGCCCGGGGACCATCTTAGATTTATTTGTATTTATGCTTTATTATTGAATCAGGACCACTTTGTTAATGGCACAGTTTATTTATACCCATTTTATTTTTTTACAGTGAGGGAGACTCCCAGCCAAATTCATGTAAGTTCTTTGCCTTTCTTAATACTATAATTCAACTTATTATTTTACATCTCACTTTAACAAATGTTTTTCTTATTCTTATATTTTATTTTATCTTCTCCTCCACCCAAGATCATGAGACATTGGGAAACAATACATTCGGCGATCTCTCGAGTTCTTCTGCCGGCGCGCATGCTTGCCCTTACTTAACTCTGCATCACGCCATGAACATCGCGCATTCGACTGCTTCGATTTCCGTTCCAGAGAATCCTCCATTCCATCGGCATCCGACAAATCTGGCAGTACAACCGTCGGTTGAAATGCTCAACCCCCACAATTTCTCTGCAAATGAGGCTCAGAACTCAAACTGGGCACAGCAGTCAGCTCCACCTTCTCTGTCTTTGGCTGGAAATTCTGATCATTCTGCATCTCCTTATGGTCTTAGGTTGTCTAGGAGTGATACAAGTAACCAGCAGAGGGTAGGATCTTTTGTGCAAGCACATCCTCTTCTACATGGGTAAGTTTTCCCTCTCTCTCTTAAGCATCTTATTTCCTTGGCTTACTTCATATGTAAGGGTAGCTAATATTTAGTCTTTATAGAGTAAATATTGATAAATAAACTATCAATTTAAGTTATGCAAGGCACCTTAGCTTTGAGAGCTTAGGCTTCTAACCGGAGGTCTTGAGTTCAACCTCTTGCATATGCATTGTGTGTATATTTGTGATTAAATTTGTTCAAAGATTAGATCGAGCCAAATTTGGCTCCTTGCTCCAAGAAGTGATTCAATCTTCAAGTGATATTCGATCTTTGAGCTAAAATCTCAATGATATACAGAGTAAATGTTAGATGCAAAAATAGATTTTGTTATAAGATTTCTAGAACTGCCTAACTATATTAAAACTTCAAAAACTTGTTCTGTGTAGATTATGTGATGCAACTCTTCTTCTCATATCTTATCTGCAGGTCCATTGCAGCTCGAAATGGAAGCAATCTAGTAGCTTCATCGATCGGGCCGCCTGTAATAGGTGAGGTCAGGTCCCATGCTAGAAGCTCTGGGCAATCTGTTTCTTCATCCTCCAGCCGGGTTTCCGCTGCCTTCGCTCCGGCCAGGAGGCCGAGGCCAAGGGGGTTAGCCTTGATATCGACCTCATCATCATCCGATATCGGCGCGTTGTATGGGTTCTCTGTTTCAAATTCTGCAACCAGGAGCCACCAAGACTCCGATAGGCATTTCGATCACTACTACGGCTGGGGCAGAGAAAGCTTTACACCTCTTCCATGGATTCCGCTCGAAGGTGAATCCCAGTGGTGGGGTCCCTTCAACCCTAACCAGCCTCCTCAATCTGGGAGTTTTCTTCGGAGAGGCGGCGCTTCAAGCGACAGAATTAGTCAGAATCATTCGGAAAATGGTTATCATCAGCGAATGCCATTGCCTCCTTGGATGCCCCCCGCCGCCATTTATGTAATGAGCTTAATGAGGTTAGAGATCTCTTTCTTCTTCTCTGTGAATATCTCCCATATTTCTGATGAAAAACTGCTTCATTTGAATGCGGGGGACCGATAAACTTTTGCGTGCGGATTTCTGAGAAAATTTCTTTAAATCTTTCAGTAAGCTGAGATCGAATTCGATCAACATTATATTGCATGCTCTTTGGGCTGTGTGATTTTCTTCTTAATTATTGAAGAACAGAGAGCTGAGATGTAAGAGCTTAGCTTGCTATTTAGTTTGTTGGCAGGAGAACTGAATGCTTATTTTATGTTTCCTGTTCGATGTATAAATTGGAATTAAATTTAAATTTTGATGTGATTTCTGAATTATTTTTAGCCTTTTGTGCTCTTTTGATTCTTTAAAACTCTTACATTTCTGGCTGGATGATAATAATAAGCCTTTATCCCACTATTCGGTCGGCTACATGAATCTTTCTTCTCCATTTGTCTAATTAAGTGTCAAGTTCTCATTTAATTATAATAAATTATGATCATTTTTTATACATCTTAGCCAAGTCTTTTTAGGGTACTTCAATCTTTTTTATCATAAGGCAAATTTAATACATCGACTCTTTGACGGTCGATATTTTATGTGACCAAATCATCTAAGGTGATTCTCTTTAATCTTATTTGCTATTGGAGTTATTTTAATATTTTCACGGATATATTTATTTCACAATTTATCTCTAAGTGATTGAACAATAGATTCAAAATATCTGAAACGTTCGCTCTTTTTATGACTCGATCGCCCACTATTTCTTCATTGCTTAGCGTAAAATGTTTTCTTTAGTGTTTCAGTAGAACTATAATATTTCTAAATATAGCAGTAGTGGTGAATGAGAGGGAAAGTTCTAGCTTTGAGTATTTGAACTGTAGAGTACTTTTAAGTGAGAATATAACGACTCAAGCCAGGTCAAAATAGATTTTTTTTTTTTTTTTTTTTAGTTTTTTTTTAAAACATTATGATATATGATTTTGTCATTTATATATAGATTAGAACATTTTGATTAATGTTATTTTTTTATCAGATGAGTGATTTTCAAACCTCTTTAATATAATTTTAATTTAGGAGTTATTTAGTTGAAATCAAAAGTAAAATAAATATAAAAATTTTAAATTTTTTAATATGACATGATATAAAATAAAATTTTAAAGTGATAATATATATTTAGAATTCATTAATAGTTATATATCTCAATATTTTTTAAAATATTCTCATCGTGAATCATTCATCACAATTATTATCTAAAATTTTTAAAATACTCTACATTTATTTAATCAAATAAAAAAAATTATAAATTTATAAAATTTTCAATCAATAATTTAAAATAATCTAAATAAATTATATTTCTTTTGCATTGTACTTAAGTAACCCAACAGCACCTTAGTGTAATACAAATATTATTTAATCATTATATTTATTTAAAAATAGAATTAATTAATTTGTGATTTATCTTGATTAATTTTTTATTAGAATATGTTGATATAAATTTATTTTCACGTAGGCTGAAACTTCTGGTAGATGGTTGGACCTGCTGGATAAATCACTGCTCTGCTGTTTTATATATATATATATATATATATATATATATATATATATATATAAATCAACGGCATGATTTATTTGATTCTTTTAATTATTTTTAAATACGGTTTATAGCTTATTGCATTGAAAAAAAAAAGCTAGTAAAATATGCAGAACAGTTCGTCCAGCAAAGCTTTCCTGTGTTAAGTGATAAAAAACAAAGATTTACATGCACTCAGATTATTATCATTCAAATTTTTTTAAAAAATAAATTAATTTTTTTATTTTTCTTTTTTTTTTTTTCAATGAATTTTTTTTGAGATAGAGTTTCAGAAAATAAATATGTATGGAAGAATACATATATGTAAATTTCTCATCATATAATAATATACCATAATATTCTAAAAAAATATTAATGATTAGTCTCAATTTAATGATAAAGAAATTACTTAATAATTATAGCATAGTTATGATATTGAAATCGAAGAATGCATTTAGAAATACTCCTGTATTAAACCTAAATTTATAACAATAAAAATTGTACAAAACAATATACAAAAAATAATAATAATAAGTTTTAACTTTAATCAGCACAATACTTGGGATGAAGATAAAATTTAAAAGGACTAAATGATCTACCATTTTCTCTAACTTTATAAATATAATAAGTACACAGTTCTTGTGCGGCACAGCCAGTCTTACTCTCAAATGAAAATCAAACAATAAAAACAAAATTTGTACAAGTTTTCTACCGATTCAAACCCTAAAAGCTAACATCTTACACTTTTTGTCTTATAATTGAAAGGATAATTAATATTTGAAAACCCCATTAGCACTGCCGAGAAAATAAGCCGCTGCATAATTATACAGCTAAGGCCATGGATAGACGATAATGCAAAGCAAGCAGGTAATCTCTCAATGAAAACTGACCTCAAGCATGGCTCATTGGTCCTCTTTAATCCTGCAAGAAATTTAATTATGGATTAGTAAACAGAAGATATTTCATTTTGATAATAAAAAATGTACATGAATATTAAATATATTTCTACTCCAGACTAATAAAATAATATTGAATTTAATGTAGCAGTTGAAACCTGTTCAATGGGTGTCGGATTTTCATTCTCTTCATTGTTTGAAGCGTCAATGGCCTCATTGTCAGTATCAGTCTCCATTTTGTCATCTTTGTTTTCACCAGGATTCAACTCATTATCATTACTTCGAATCTGGAATTCTGTAGGAATTTGTCCGGATCTCAAAGCCTGTCATGACAGTCCAAATAAGTCGCATTATGAATATATAAAAAAAGTATTTTTTCATATATATATATATGTATGTAAGTATTAAAGTAAAATAAAATGAAGATGTGATGCTTTGAGTTGCAGCAGGCACCTGTTCCAGCCTTGCAACTTCTTCAAGAGTTTGAGAATTAACAATAGCAGCCTGCATATATAAGGAGGAAATATCACTATTAGCAAGTAGCAGTGGCAGAAAATATTCATATATAGCACTTTATTACATAAAAAAATGTTGAATTTAATATTATCTGGAAAGTCACATTCAAGATATTATAGGTTTGAGTCAAGATTATGGAAGTTAGAGAGAGAAAAAGAAACTAGAAAATTGTGAATCAGAGGTCTCAATAGGAAACCTACCTTTAAAAGGGAAAATAGGTGTATCAAATCAGGTATGCAAAGATTTAGGGATTTTTATGAATCAATCATCCAATACATAGGTATTTATAATTTAATCATCTTCCTTATTTTTTTACTATCAGATCTGTATATTTGTGTGTGCTACAATCAAATCATTGGGAATTTTATAAAAATGAAAAATCTGAGTTGGCTTTTTATGAATTTCAATATTTGAATGTTAATTTGAAAAATTAAGAGTAAAGATAGTTGATTTGTAAATATAGAAGAATAAGATGATGTGTAAGTAAAAGCCCCGATTTAGGATATTAAAAAAATAGAGATTTAGGCAAAAACAAAACATAATACTCTCATGACATGTCCTATCTTTGCAAGCTGGCAAATGACCCATATTTATTAGTGTGGATGAAGGATGGCAGCACAAAATAGGCTGTACAAAGAATTAGGAGAAAAGATAATAATTATCTTCATATAGGTGTGCTTCTGTCTAGTAAGCCATGTTTTTAGCTATATGCATAGGTGAGAATCACAGGCTTGTCTTAAGAAGAGGGCGAATACCCCAAATGACTTCCCTAACCAGAATTTTGAGCGAGTGCTAGCAGGAAACCCTACTTGTAGAAGAGAACTTTAAGAAGAATGGTCTTGTAAAGCAAGTAACTTTAGAATCCCTTAAGTGAGTTCAATGTCTAAGGTTGGCAAGTTATGAACGAATTAAGCCAATTCACAATCAATAAGTTATAGATTCCAACTTAGGCTTCCAAGTTGACTTAGATCAACCAAAGCTAAGTAAATATGGGTGTGCAAAAATGAAACTTTCTAGTCAGTATGAAAAGCTAAAAGGTTCTAAACAAATTAATAATACATAATACATCTCATAGTAAGTATGCAGAATGAAAAAATCGCTTCATTCAATACTCAAAAGTTTCCACACATTTTGCAGTTGAATATAAAAACCAATAAACAGCAGTTTTGTCTTTCATTGCAAACTAATTTTCACTAGATTAGGCGATCCAATAACTTTTTTTTTTTTTTTTTTGTTTTTGATCCAAACTCTACTAAAACTAAAATGTAGTTCTACAGGTTCTGAGTGAGCTAAAACTAACAATAGACTACAACTTCTGATATAAACTCAAGAACTAATACTTAAAATTCTTATACACACATGCTACTTGTCCAAGTTTCTCCCACAACACAGCAAGAATGTCCTCCCAAATGATGGGAATGATAAGTAAATTAAACAATGGAAATAAAAAAAAAAAAAAACCATAATCACTAAAACTAGAGGGGGTGATACCAGCCAATATAAGAATGTAACAATCTACATTCATTTCATTAGTACTACAAAATAATTTTTATCTTTATTTTTTGATGTCTATATAATATATAATACAATTACATCAAAGGAAAAGAAAATGCGATACATTAAATAACTTAGATAAATGATATGAGATCGAGATGTTTTGATCAAGTTAAATACATTGAAAGAAAAATAATAGGATTTTAATTCAAGATGAAATCAAGTTGCTAAACAGGCAAATTGAAATTCTATAGTTAAAGCCAAACATAATGTTAAATAAGAGGGGTAGTTTCAATAAGAGAATCAGAACAAAAATATTTGGACAGACTAGAAATATATCACAATGATAAGAAGATTTGGTGCAGACCGAGTTATTAAAAATATATACTTTTTCAAAAAATGGCAAAAATTGAATACTACTTGGACTTATAATGATTATAATAAACCTAGGTCTTGCAAAGATCAAGTTAAATACATTGAAAGAAAAATAATAAGATCTTAATTAAAGATGAAACTAACAAGGCAAATTGAAATTCCATAGTTAAGCCAAACATAATGTCAAATAAGAGGGGTAGTTTCATTAAGAGAATCGGAACAAAAATATTTTAGACAACCAAGAGGGGTAGTTTCATTAATGATTGCATATGTTAATGATGAATACAACTACGAAAAAAAAGCTTGTTTTGGGTAACTTCTCAGCTTATCTTTTAGACAACCATGATCCAATTGGCTATAACTTTTTTGTTGCCTTTCATAAATTTTTGTTATGTGAAATAACATTTTATAATAAAATATACTATAGTGTAGTAATTATAAGTTGACCAACTCTTTTGAAAGGGAAAAGTTTATAAAATCCACAACAATTTTTTAAAAAATAGTCTACTTTCCACAATAGTTCTAAAACAATTTCTATAAATAGTTGTGGCAGCCCCACACGAGCCTTAAATGAGAAAAAATAAAAAACAAATTATTTTAAAAGAGCATAATTAACAAAATAATGAGGTATGTTGCAAACTTATCTAAAAAAAATTAAGCTTGATTAGGTTTGAAGAAGATATGTAAAGATAAAGCTTTCAGTCCATATCAACTATCTATGGAGGTTTGGAGAGTTATAAGATACTAAGGTGGTTAGGTTAACAAATATTCTCAGTGAAAATTTGAAGAAAGGAGAATGCCCGGTGATTAACTAAAGCATTTAGAAACAAATATTTAACAAAAGAAGTTCAAGATTATGTATAAAGAACAAAAATATATAGTCATATAATGAAGCTATTAGAGAAAGAGAATATATACTTAAGAAATTATGTAAATCTTGGATAATTAATTTTAGTTTCATGCCTAAAAAAACTATTACCCAAGTAATTTTTGTGTTAGAAAAATTAATATAAAAAATATAAAGTAAACAATCTTCATATGATTTTCATTGATCTTGAGAAGAATATGATTGGATATCATGAAAATTGTGCAACGCACCTTAGCCAAGTGGTTGAGAGCTTAAGCTTTCAACCAAGAGGGAATAAGTTCAAATTTGCATATATTTTGTGTGTGTGAGTTTACAATTAAGTTTGCTCAAATGTCTCAAAAAAAGAGTAATGAAAATTGAATTGTGTTTATTAAGAAAGATGTGTGTCAAAGATATGTTATAAGCTATTGAAGATATTTATGATGAAGAATTGATTTTAGTGTAATAAGTAGTTGTCAAGTGACTAAAAAAATGATTACAATAATTATGAACATTAAATCTATATCTTCTTGAATTGACTATAGAGTTTCTTACAAAGGTATTTAAATTGAAATGTTTAGGTGTATATTTTTTGTAAATGATAATTCAAACTGCTAATACATCAAGAGAAATAAATGGCAAGTTAGAACACTATAAATTATTTTATGATAAAAAGTTTAAATTAGTGAAACAAAGGCAAAATATTTGATTTGTCATCTTGATAGACGAGATATTAATAATTATCAGTCAATATCAATAGAGGAACAAATTGTACTAGGCGTAATATGTTTATCTTAATTGTATGAATATATCATACAAAGGAAGAAAATATAGATGAGGGCATAACTTCAAGAGTTAAGATTGTGTGACTAAAATGAAAAAGTGTCTTTCAAGTATTATTTGATAAGAGGATTTCACGAAAAATTTATATAAAATTATCAAACTATAATTAGGGTGGCAATTTTGCATGAATCAAAGTGCTTAGTAGCAAAAAAAAATCATTAATAACTAAATTAAGCTACTAAAAATACAAAAGTTAAAAGGAATATGTAGAAAAATCAAGAAGAAAAAATTAGGGAAGAATTCAATGGCATGCGCCTATATCTCCCATGACTTTAGCACAAGAAGATTTTAGTATAGGAACAATTGGAGTGACGGCTTGTCGATAATTAAAAATAGCTTTGGATGATTTGGATGAGGTGGATGATTAAATAGAGATACTATTGGAGAATTATATTAAAAAAAAAAGACAAGCCAAAAATAACATTGTTAGAAATTTTTCAAAATGATTTATGAAGATTAAGTTAAACACCTTAAATAGCATTCAATAAGAAATAAGTAAAAAATAAAAACTCATTCGACCGATCCACTAAAGAAATTAACATTTCAATAACATTCAACCTCCATAGCATTTTAATTAGAAGGAAGTAACTAGAAGAAAGCATAAAGCTTTAATAGATTTCCATGGAAAGCAAATAAAATATAGGTTTATGCAAACATTAAATATACAAAAAATAACTAAACTCAACTAAAGATGATGAATATAAACCTACAAATAAATGTATCAATGATGAAAGTTTGCATAAGGTGAATATGGGGTATTATATTTCCCCTTTACATTACGATTTATCATATTTTTCAATACAACGCAACCAAACAAGAAAAATAAATTCATTAAATTAAATCTATATCGAGTCACCGGCATGCATAATGCATGAAGCTTCTAGCAATATATGATTTGGCGATGAATTCATGTACATAATCTAAATCCTACATTACATAGAGTTTTTTCAGTTATTTGAACCCAAAAGCTCCAAATCACATTGGAGGCAATCCAACCATTTCACTAGGCTAGCCATTTATTTTGTGGGTAGTCACCCCTATAGTTAAACTAAATCTTTGACAGATTAGCTTTTACCCAAAACCAAATAACAATAGAGACAACCTATAAAGAAAAAATAAATAAATAAATAAAAACTTCATGCGTACTATAAGTTGAAGCAATAAATGGCTTAACAAGTATGAATTTAGACAACAATAACAACAAGCCTTTATCCCACTATGTGGGGTCGGTTACATGAATTTTTCTTCTCCATTGTGTCCAATTCTCATTGAACTAAAAAACATAGAAACTGTGTTTAGCATATAATTCAAACCCAATCATGTTTTATACATGAATAGATTTGTGAGTGTACACAAGCAGACGGCACATGGAAGAATAGAATCAAAGAATAAACAGATTGGTTTCGTTGGATGAACAGATAAGGTGGAAAAAAATCTCCAGATCACATCACTTCCAACACAGTTCAAATGAAAGAAGTAATGATAACATTTTGGTTATATAATCAACACAGTTTGGCTTCCCTAACACTTTTCAATAGGCATATATGAAAAAAGTATGCATCAGAGGATCATAGAACCCATTCTGCTAGTCTTCTCTCAAAGATAATTCCAAAAGGTCATTAGAACCACAACATGCTAAACATGCAACAAACACAATATGAGAAATCAGACATCACAAGATAACAAGGTGAGCTTGACAGAACTTGGCAAAGAATAAAGATATAGAACATTCATGAACACTTGCAAGAAGAAAGTGTCAATTCCAGTAGCCAAGGGCGATTTGCAAGAAGAAACAAAGGAATATAAAGCTACAACCGTATAAGAAGAAATGGTATGCTCCGAAAAGATAAAAGTTTTCAGCAATGGATCAGGAAAGACGGAGGATCACACCAGTTAACATGAGGGTGCTTATCATAATGCAATTATAAGAAATAAAAATTCCTACAACTTGATAAAAAATGTCCTTGTATCAAATATTTTAAAAACAACATTATTAAAAGGCACCAACATTCTCAAAGACAACAATGATAGGTGTATCAACAGCCTGAAGATTATCAATTTTGCAAACTACAATAAAATATACAACTTGTAGAATCCTGCTAATGGACAATGAAATCTCCTGCTAATATTTAAGACATAAAAAGATTCAACAACATGAAAACACTACATGAATTTAAAAGATCCATCCACAGAAATTTATTAAACTTTCAACAATGCAAAGAAGTTTCATTCCAGTTATATTTTAATCTAAAAGTTACCTTGATGGCTATAATTTGCTCTGGCGTAGGAGCAATGACTTTAGGAATTTGTTCTTCCTTCAAAGAATCAGCAGCATTTGTAACCTCACCAGGAGTAAATGTCTTAGCAGGTATCTTTTTGGCCTCCTCTTCTGCTTCCTTTGAAGCATATAATCCTTCAGCTTCAATCCTCTCCTATCATTAAAGCAATCAACAGCAATTAATGTCAGATAGTTTATGAAGAGAATGAAAATATAAAATAGAAACTGTCTTTTTACAAAGTTCAACAAGAATGGCTTTAATTTTTGGGCTTTTCATACTCAGTTTAACGGAGGAACCACGCCTTAATAAAACAAAAGGCGATGCTATTGCTTGTAAGTTTGTTTCTGTGGAGGTCAGACTTATGATCAAAGGGGCATTACAAGAAAATACAACAAATTAAAGAAAAATCAAGGAAAAATGGATATGGCAGTAGTTTATGAATACAAGGGTGATATTCACGATGATAGTCAAGAGATTCCTTCTGCACCCACTAAAAAACTAAAAAGATCTCAATTCAAAAAGGTGTTAATAATAAAGTGGAAAGTGCAGAATCTATTGAAGGCCAAAAGAAAAACCTCCACAGCCATGTTGTTCAAGGAGAACCTAAGGATCTCTTCTCTACTTTAAATATAAAGGTGTCTTTCTTCAGTAAAGAGACGTGGTATCATACAAACTTAGCAATGGGTTTATGATACATATCTTCCCCTAAATACTCAACTCTCCTATGCATAAGATTTGCCTTTGAGAATGCTGCATCTATGGGTAATGGGTACAAGCTCCCTATTTTTCATGGGGAATTGCATTGAATAATTGATTAATAATATTATAAAGTATGTACAGTTGCCTGCTGATGTTCTTCAAAGCACATGGACTGAATTATTTGTACATGCAACAACCCAAACAATCATTTACCTAGTTAAAAAAATTGTTTACAGGTGATCTAAAGATTTATAAGCCATATAGATTGAATCGGATTAGAAAGGACAAATTGCTTAAAATGAACAAATAATCAATTAATTAATGTTAAATAATACAATTTCAAGAAAACAATTACATGGTTTAGAAGATTCGCATAAGGCAACTTCTGGTTAAGATGATAATATGTTCAAAATAATACTTTGAACTAATTATACTCATGTAAAGTAGGATATTGGGATTTACACGGCTTCATTGCATCTCCTATAGGCTATCATGTGAGTTTATCATTGTATCATGCTATGTTGTCAGTGATTGCAGAGTTGATGCTTGGTAGTTGATTAACCATAGTCAGAGTTCAACGTCAACGATTGTAGCTCCACTTAGTACACTAGCATGAAAAAGGAAAAGAAACAGATAACTTATATTACTTGGTATGTAAGTGCTGTCAAAAATCCATAGGCGTAAGGCACTAGTATGAAATACCATAATGCAAAAAAATTCTTTCACATAAGATGCTATCACAAGGCAATCAGTTTGGTGCTAGTAGTGCAAGGAAGACTTCTTGGCTGGTGGGAAAAAAAAAACTATTGATGCTACAAAGAAACGCACCTTCTGTTTAACTTTCCTGAAATCTAGTAACCTTAGCTTCTTCAGTTTGAAAATCACATAGAGCCGATAATTTGGTTTCTTTGTGATGTTATTATCCAGTAAACTAAGAGTTTGCAGCTTTGGAAGAGATGCTAGGGGGTCGATCTCCATCAGATTTACAAGTCGGTTATTCGTTAGGATCAAAGTGTGTAGTTTTGGCAAAAATTCTGTAGATTGAAGAAATATCTATATAAGCAGCAATAATCTTGGAAGGATTAAAACTAAGTATGACAATCTAGACAAGTTTGTGAAATACCATACCTCCAATTTCAGGATTAATACGAGTGATTCTATTATTATTAATTAATAAGGTGCCAAGCCGATTTAAATTTGGGAAGTTTTCAAGCTTAACAATCTCATTATCAGAGAGATCTACTGTGTCAAATTGATCCTGCAAAAAAGATTAAAATAAGGTTAAATGAAATATACTAACTGTCAAAAGATAGTTCTACAATTGTTGAAGCATCTGCAGGGTAGACTGCTGGGAAAGAAAGCAGAGACGGTGACATCTTGTTTGCTGTGGGAGCAAGAAGTGTGATGCGATTTAAGAGATAAATATGAAATGCAGAAGCAAATAACAGCCGCTTGAGTCAGGCTCAAAGAAATAAATTCAATTTAATGAGCATTGAAGATCATATAAAACAATAAAAAAACTTATTTTCTATGGTGCAAGTGTGGAACCAGAATGTAAATTAATATATATATTTATTTAACTTCTTTTTTTTTTTTGCCAGTGTCAATTCTACAATCATACAATGACAAATAAACCGTGCATTCAAGTAAAATCATAGTTCACCTACATCACTAGCCTTATCCCAACAACATGGGTTGGACTAATGAATTTGACTTCCATTCACTCTTGTTGATCTAGGAGACACTTCCTACATTGGGTTGCGGTAAACCTAGTCTAAGAAGCTGTGTTACTTAGATGTTGGTTCAACAGAATCATCACATTTGGGCTAACCTAAAATCATATCAGGTTAAAATACATCAAGACAAGAAAGCTGCATATTCATTGAAGGACCCAAGACATCAAAATGGAGCCTTTTATTTGCTACCTTATTATTTTATTATTAAAATAAAAATAGAAAAGTGCAAATAATTTCCAAACAAGCTAGGAAAGGAGAGAAGAAAATCAGTATCCCTCTTTAATTCGTCCCTTAATCCCATTCCTGAATATCTCCTTGATGATCTAGAATTCCATATTCTTGTTTTTTCTTAATTTACATAAGTCACTGATTCAAGAAAATTAGCTATAAGTCCTATAATTTATAAATAAGAGGCCATTATTATGTATTTTAAGCATGACATGATACCTAATACTAAGCATAAACGATTCCTCACTTTTAGTCACTTTCCACTCTCCTCCAAAAAGCCCAACGCATGTTACATCTTTCTCTAATATCTGGATTTTTCTCTCTACCTGAGACAGCCCTCAATCACATGCTTTGAATGCAAAACCAAGCTAATGATGAAAAATTTATGATAAAAGAAATAAATTAAAATTCTCCCTCTTGCTCTCATCATGAATTCTAACCTAGGCTATTTCTCAAGTAAAAGATCAAAATAGTCCGTATAGCGAGTGATCAATTTAGTCCTATAGTTTCTCAAGATCAATTTGGTCCCCCAACTATTGAAACTTGATCCCAGTTAATCCCTAGGCTAAATTTCAACATTAAAGTTAAACACAACCATTAAATGTGAGACAGTGAGAGTATTTTAGAAATAGCAAGTATACATGACATAATATTGTTTAAATTATTATATTTTCACATTCAATGAATTAATTTTGATATTTAATTAATGAAGAACAAATCATAATTTATGTTGCCTTATTGGGTTTTTTTAGCTAATTCTCAAATATTATAGCCATTTTTTCTTAGATATTTTAGAATTAAAGAGTGTACATGAGATTATATTTTTTTTTATTGCTCTATTTTCACATATGACAATAATTTTTGCATTTAATTAATGAGGGACAAATAACAATCTATATTACCCGAACAAATAATTATGATTTGTCCCTTCTAACTCAAATGTTAAAATTAATTTATTACATTTGAAAAGAAATCAATATAAAAAATATAATTCATGCATAATTATTATTCTTAAAATACCTCACAATTAATGCTTAGGGTTAACTTCAATAGTAAAATTCAATCTAAGGATCAATTGGGATCAATTTTCAATAATCGAGGAACAAAAACAAAATTGAATCGCTTAAAAACTATGAGGCTAAATTAGTCATTTTCTAATAATTGAGGGATTATTTTGGGCCTTTTTTACTATTTCCCTCTTATTGATTGCACTCTCTCACTCAAACAATAGGAAATCCTCTCTCATGCATACTAGCCGATAGACTAAAGAATAAAATCGGAGAAAAGATAAAAAAAAGTAATATGAGAGAGAGAGAGAGAGAGAGATAGAGAGAGAGAGAGAACAACCTATTAAAATGAGGAAAGCTAATAGGATATCAAAAGCAAAGAAGGATAAAATCCTCAAATCAAGAGCAAATATGATGTCAATATTATCTTCATGGAAGCAAGTTTAATCTAATATTATTTATTCCAACTCTATTATCATACCCTCTTGCATAGTTATTGTTGGAATTCTGAAATATGTCTATGGACTCTTTTTCTTCTTTCTTAAAATAACAACTAGAAGCCTTTATCTCACTATGTGAGGTCAGCTACATGAATCTTTTTTCTCCAATTTATCTTATTAAATATCATATTCTCATTTAATTCTAATAAAATAAGGCCATTTTTAAAACTTCCCAACAAAGTCTTTTTAGGTCTACCTCTACATTTTTTTTTCGGTCAAATCTCATACTCTCCTAACTGAATCATCAAATGACCAATGTTTTATGTGACGAAATCATCTAAGGTGACTATCTAATATTATCTACCACTATAGCAACTCAGTCCTTTTCACGTATATGTTTTTTTTATTTTGTCAGTGTCAAGCCACTCATCCACTTAAGTATCCTCATTTTTTGCAACACTTAATTTTATACTTCTCTTTTATTGACCAACATTCCCTTAAATCTAAGAGGTACCTTTCAATCAAACAAGAGGCCAGATACATTCCTCCACTTCAATCATCCAACTTGAATTCTACAAATAACATCCCCATCTTTTTCTCCTTTCTTATAATAGTTAAATTGTACAAATTCTAACTTATCTTCATTCTACGTTCCTGAAAAGCTAAATCCAAAACGATCTATGGTAATTCTTTTTATTCTACATTTATTCAAAAATTTTAAGAATTGTCGAGATTGATTAGAGGATCAAATTCTTCTTAATATAGCTCAATTCAATTTATAAATATGTAATGTAATTGCTATCCTAAATATGAAAAAATATATATTTTTCCATCAAACATTAGAATAGGTATGCACCCTTCTTTCCACTAAATCCTAGAAAAATTGTACAGATTTTGTTTTTCCTCTGAGATAATCTACAATGGTCACAATTTGATAAAGCTCTTATAAAATGAGGGGGATGCTAACTCATTTGATAAGAACTTGTCTAAATCTAAAAGATCAAAAATACAATGTTTGGGCTAAAGAAGATTATATGATTATGTCTTGGCATTAAAATTCAATGCAACCAAAAATTTTTGAAAATTGCACGCTCCTCACCGCTGCTTCAGAAACTTGAAAAGTTACGTATCAGGCTTACTACAAGCTACAAGACTTTGCTCAAATGCACAAAATCAAAATATAAGGATAAAATTCAATATTGGTGTTGCAGCACTCAAAAAATTTATATAAAAAAGTTGTAAATTTATTACAATACTAGATAAATAATTTGTTTAGATATGAGTTCATATGTTGCGGAAAGACACTACCATCACTTAATGACACCACCTCAACAATTAGATTGAGAGATGAAGAATAGTGATAATTAAATTACAAAATTATTGTGGTTCAATCATGATCTCTAGAAATCCAATAGATAGTGGGAAAAATTTTCTAGGAAAATACAACATCTGATAATAGCAAGCCATTTAACTAAAATGGAATCTGGCAAACTTACTACAAAATGTTATATTCCAGGGAGAAAACTATGCTAAACTCTATGGGAAAGCACAAGTTCTAAATCAAAATAAAGGAATTCAAAAACAACAGCAATGAAACCTCTCAAACAAAGTTCAAAACCAATTAAGGTCGATAACTCAAACTGATGTAGTTTGAAAACTTTATACATTTTCAAAATTATTTTAATGCATCATCTGCTACATGTTCATTAGCTCAATGAGATTATAAAAAATGTTTCTTATGTTTTTAGTGCCCAAAATTCTCCACTAATTAATCATGAATCAAAAATTCTAGAGTCACTAATCATATAACACACAATTCAATAATATTTAATTCATATAACTCATCATAGAAGAAAATCATTATTGCATGTGGATCGCCTAAACTATTATTGGCCATAAAAATAATATATGTTTCCCCCTCTCATTAAAGAAAATTTTTTTTTTAATGCCCAAAGGAATATACTAATCGTTCTATCAAAAACCAAATCACCGAAACTTAAATGTTGAATAACTTTCTTTCATACACATTGTGTTTTTTACGGATCAAGATATAAGGAAGATGATTGGATCTACTATGAAGAGATGAACTCTACTATCTTAAAAGTAAGTACACGCAAAAGGAAAAGTTGTCCCTTTCCTGCTGATCAAAAAATATTCCCCTAACTCAACACCTCGAACATCCACCTTTTGGTTTGCTTAAAAATATTTTTCCTTCAATGTTTACAACTATTGAAGTTAGTAATCTCCAGTGTGATACTTATAAACTTACAAAACATTACCAAGCATTCTGCCCATTGATAAATCTGGAGCCCTTTAACCTTTTCCTTGAAGCATCTGCCCATTAATAATTCTGGAGTCCTTCAACCTTTCCTTGAAGCATACTAATATATGAGGTCCATCTAAAATTTTCAAGTGCAATATGGTTTGTACCATTTACTGAAGATTACAACTTCGTTATTTCTCATAAACAAAATTTGAAATAAACAATATTAAAAAAAATGAGTACAAAATTTGGAGATTTGGCTAAAATGCTCAACTCTGACAAACAAGAGACAACTTACTTAGGCTCTTTCTTTTTTTTTTCAAGGGATTATTTATAAATCATCTTATGTTGATGTGCTTCAGTAAAATGGAATGGCTAATAACAAATAAATATTTTTTTTGGATATTGAAGTGGCAAATTTCAAAGAAGGCATTCATTTCTCAACAAAACTATGTGCTAGAAATTCTGAGAGATATAAAAGCAAACATCTATCGAACCTAATATATATTAAGTGGAGAAAAGATGATGACACAATAGAAAAGTGAATGTATAATAGACAAATTGGAATATTGATTTTCTTATCTCGCAACAAACAAAATATAGTTTATGTTGTCATCCAATCAACAAATTCATGCATGGTCCTAAGGACGAGCACTTCCAAAGCCACACCAAGAAAAAGGGTCTTATTAAAAGAAATAAGGAGTTTGATCATGAGACTCATACAAATAGAGATTTAACACTTGTATGGAAAGAAGATACACATCATAATATAATACTTTCTTTGGAGGTGATCTTGTGACATGAAGAAGTAAGAAGAGGACCATGATTGTGAGATCAAGTGCACTTTAGAACCATGGCTCATAGATTCTGTGAACTTTATGTATGAAGATAATCATTTATGTTCATAAAATAAAGAGTAAATGCCTTACTAAACTCTACTATAACAGCAAATTTACCATCAGATTACACAATTACTAAGATAGGACAAGACCAAACACATTGAAGTATACAACACTTCATAAAAGAAAAATTGGGTAGTGGTTTGACTAATACTCCTTAAATACCATTAAGTAATTTACCAATAGATGACATAACTAAATGACTGCCTACTTCAAGATTTCAATAAATTACAAGCAAATGAAGAATGAAATATATTTATTCATTAGGGTGAAGGAGAGTATTGGAAATTCAAAATTTGCATACATATTATCAAAGCTTACCTATAGGTTGTGATCAAATATATTTCATAAAATCAATTTTACCATATACTGAAGAAGGTCAAAAGAGACTGATACAATACCCAAAATACCCAACAGGTTAAGAATAAGGTAGTTCATCATAACCACCAACTTGGGTTAGCCAAATCTCCTTAAACAACTGCATTGGCCCAAACCCACAATTGACTTGGCAACAATAATCTACATTTTGATCCACCAATCCATTCAAACAACAAGGGTGGCTAGTACTATCACTAGATCCAACAACAACAGCGACTTGCTTTCATTGAGTATGCCACATTATTAGTTATCTTGTATGAGTCGACCAAGCAACGAGAAGGGTTTGCTATAACATTATCTAGGTTAAGTACACCTATGTTGAGTTGCTATAAATCTATTTTTTTAATATTAATACTATTTTGCAAGAGCAAATGAGCCTAAGAGAGGGTTGTGATCCAAGAAATTATTCACAAATTGTAATAGGCTATCCAGTTGAAGTTATTATCATCTATTGATTCACAATATTTAGCATACATAAACACAAAAATGTCTATTTAGGGTAGCTTTTTCATTATTTTATTTTTCAGATTGCACACACTTCCATTTAGATATTGCTTTCTAGTTGCTTTTCAAAAAAATTCTATGCTGAGATGTGGCTTTTATAAGATATACTATAATGTGATAGCTACGAGAAAGTTGATGCCTGGTATAATACTCATAACGTGTTTCAAAAAAGTTGCTTCCCCGCAACATCATTGTAACTACTTATACGAAAAAGCTACAAACCCCCGCCCTAGAAAGAACCTAATTAGCTTAAATTAACATCAAGATAAGAATGTCAATAGAATCAAGGCGTCAAATTGTGGCCTTTTTGTCAACTTTTTTTTTTGTGAAAAATAATAGTAAAATAATACAAACTTGCCATCCATGCAAAGTGAGGGGAGAAAGTATAAAAAATTATTATTCCTCCTCTATTCGATCTCCTTCTAAATTTTCTTCTTACTTACCTGAATTCTTATTTATTTCAATTTGGATAATAACTCTATTTAAGAAAATGAGTTAAGAATCCTAAAATTTATTAGGATGTTTTTTAAGCATGGAGTTATATAATAAAGTTCAAAGACCCTAATTCTAAGCATAGCCAATTCTCTCTTTTTGCCACCACCGAAATAGCTTATATCTTTTTTTCTCCAAAATTAAGATTTTTCTCTCTTTATCAAGGTAGTCCCCTCTGTCTTTTTCTCTCATATGCTAATTCTCTCTATATTCAATCAATCTCTCCTACCCCTTCTCTTTCTCTTTATCTCTCTAAAAGCATGCAAGACCCTCTCATACATACTTATCGAGAAAATTATAAAAGTAAAAATAGAAGAGAGAGAATAATAACAGAGAAAGAAAAAAGTTCAAAGGGAAAGATCAAGAGGAGATCAAAAGCAAAACAAGAAAAATAATTCATCATCCTCAAAGCAGCACCAAAGGTGGATTCATCAACATCATCATAAATTTTAAAATAATCTAGTATTATTTATTCTTCTTATATTCTAATATCTTCTTCCATATTTATTTCATTATTGGCATTCTTTTGAGAAAAGTTAATTGCATGAAAGCTTAAATATTAATTTTAAGATTAGCATCCAATTGAATTATAATAAGGACACCTAATTCTTCAGTAACCTCTAAATTGTGATTATCTTGGAAAACTTAGTTGAATGATTAGTTGCATTAAAAATTAAATATTTATGCTAAAACTATCATTCAACCAAATTCAACTAAAAACATCGCAATTCTCCAACAACCCCCAAATTGTTGATAGCATTATTAAGGTTAAAAATACCGAGGGTTGAACCCATAAGGTCTTTCACTATCAAGCCTAATCAACATTGATTCCTATTTGAAAATCATATGGAATACAAAGCTCCAACATTAAGAAGCAAGGATTCCTAAAACACAATATCATACAAGCTATCAAAAAACTACCAAAAGGGTGATACCAAATTCATTTTCTATTTGGGTTTAGGATAGTAAGGGTTAAAGCCACAAAAAGTCTTTCATAATCAAATCTAATCAACATTGATTCCAATTTGAAAAGTAGATAGGATGGAAAGCTTCAACATCATAAAGCATGGATTCTAAACCAATATCATACCAGCTATTTCAAGCCACGAGTAGAATGGGACCAAACCATTTTTTCTAGAAGTAATTTTATTGCACACTCAAATTAAAATTCCCCTTTAAACCTGAACAAGAATTAAATGATTACCATATCTCATCTTTAGATTTACATTGCAAGCGTCAAAACTGCACGAAAGTTCCAACAAAAACCCTTGTCATTCAACCTTAAATCACTTGTTTGATGCTACATGGCAGTAAAAAAAACTCTAAATTACACCCTTTTTTTGCACAACCGCAAATCATGTTAACCTTACTCTGCCATTTTTTTCCTTCCAATGCCTTTCATTCATTTTATCTGCTCATCATATAGTATACTTTCTCCCTTTTGCACATGCCAATCCACCTAAATCTATGTTTACCTATCATTGTCTCATGATCATTGGTCATTTAAACCTTAATTTATTACCATACATACATCTAAACATTATATTTTATTTCATAATTTGGTAAGTTTTCAATGACTTATTTTCTACAAACACTTGGATGCATAAAACATAGGTGGTATTGTAGCAGTTTGATAAAATTTACTTTCCCAAATCTATCACATTCGCTTCTCTTGCCATACACTAAATCCACTTTAACCACAAAACTACAACTCTACAGATAATGTCTTTATCTATACACTTTATTTTTTGTATGATAAACTCAAGATTCTTAAACTGATTGCATCTGGCTCACTTAATCTTACAACATGAATATTGGCAGCTACTAAGGGAATTATCAAAACAACCATTCATCATGTTGGTTTTTAGTCAGATAAGTTATCAAAAAAATTCATTCATTGAAATAGTAAAGAAGAAAGAATTCTAATGTAGCATAGAAATTCTTTCAGATTTAACCAAAACGAAAAACTTTATCAATCGATTTTTAAGCATGCTAAAAACCCTCTTCCATCCCTTAAAAAAAAAAAAAGATAACTGTCAAACACTCTGCAGATTAAAAACATGCTGAGGATTCCCCTTCGGTAGCTAACACACTAGAATTATTTGAAAGAGCACGTAAATTTAGCTTGTTGATTGTTGAACTGAGTTCACGGGGAAAACCCAATCTAGGTCCAGTTTCCACTGTCTTGTGATGCTACAAACTAGTGCTAGCCACTACTCACGAGCCTATCAATGGTCTCAACGACTAAAAGTTCAAAAATGACGAAGAAAAATACATTGAGGAAAACAAGAAAAAAAAAAAGCCGAAAGAGAGCTAGTAGTCACAACTGAACTCACCTCAGTGGCCCCAATATTCTCTATCACCGCGATCTTGTTCCCTAAAAAACCCAGCGAGACGCAAAGTGTGAGCCCAAAAAAATACGAGCAGGTAAAGGCTGAATAGGAAGGAAAGAACAGAGAAATATACCTCTAAGGTCGAGCTCACGCTCTTTGATGGCGTTGAAGAAGTGGGGGCTCTTCCAAATGAGATCGGCAGTCAGCCTGACCATGGCTATATGGACACTCCTAACAGAAGAACGAGAAGAAGCGCCTTCTTCTCCTTCCACTTCTTATTCTCCTCTTTCCAAACCCTAAGCGAAGAGGTAGCGCGAAGAGGAAGCGCGACGAAACAAAGTTCAATCAGCGCAAATGTATTTGGTTTGAAGATCGACCTAGCTCGGAGCCAAAATGAAATGCGGCGAGGGAATAAATATTAGTATACTTATATATATATATATATAGGCAAAGTCAAATACAACTCAAGAGGCAATTGTTCATATGAATTTTATAATTTTTTTATATAATACAATCATATTGGACTTTTAACTCTCACAAAAAATACTTTTGTTCTTGGCTTTTATCCTAATAAATAAATTAATCCCTCTTTGAAATAATATATATATATATATAACAAAAAATATTATATTGACTATACCAAAGTTGAGCTTTAAAAAAGTATGGGATAGACCTTATTTTCATTTCTCAATTAAGTCAATTTAAACTTCTATGCTAATATTTATATTATTTTAATCAAATATATGATTATAAAAAATCATATATAATGAGCATATTTTTTACAAGTAGATGGACTCCAAAAATACATAGGTTGAACTATTCTAATTGGTCCCCTAATAACCTCTTAATCATTTAACTAGAGACGACTCGATCACATTGGACTAAATAGCCCATGCATTATGATTAGAACATTTAGAACATCACATTTCTTGCATGTGGCATTGTCTATGCATGATATAGATATTGAGCAATGTCAAAATCTTGATCCGACCCCAACAATGGAAGTGACCTTCATTGTCTTGACATGAACCCATTGATATATAAATTGTTTTGAAAAAGCTTGAAATTTTTTAGAGATATAACATCACTTATGCTCTATATTTCAGTTGCATTTATCTTTAGACATTACTCGTATAAAAAGAATCATATCTATATGATGTTTACAAACATTTTTGTTGTTAATATAAAATGTATTAGAGGGGTGATAAACTTTTCATAATTATTTTTTTACAATTTGTTCATCTAAAATTTTGATATTTCACCATAAAAGCACTTATTATATCGCTATTAATGATGATGAACTTTAAAATGGCTATCATCAACTTATTGAGCAAACCTAAATTAAGCAAGATGCCATGAGCAAGGTCCATCAAATCATTTTTTAGATGAGGAATATCCCCAATCTCCATAATATATCTAGACACTTTAAAATATTAATATATGATTAAAATAAACATTCTAAAAATATAAATAAATTAAAAACTTAATTGACATTATTTTATAATTAAATACATTTCATGGGATGTTCTGTACTTTAATATATGGTGTTGCTGCCCTTCTAAAATTTAAATAACATTTATTAATGTGAATGTGTTGCCATTATTTAATTTTTAAAATTTGCTTGCAACCTCTATGCAAGCTCAATCCAGTTCATGGGTCCAATATTAATTATAAGGAATGTTATTTCTCACTTTGCCCCCACCCTGCTTTCCTATGAATGGTTGCTTGAGTGCACTTTTTAACATGCCTCTTAGAAAAACCTTATGGGAGCCTTATTAAAACCAAGCATAATAGCTTGCCTTCAGGAACTACCATGATGGCAATTTTCATATTAAAGGAATATCAATTTCATCTCAATCACATGCTTACAAATTAACATCTTTTTGACAAACCTCTAGTCTTCACGTTCTAGGTCATTACATGTAGAATTTCATCTAATTTAATGATTTTTACACCTAAACAATTATCATATTAATTATCAATCATAGAAATTTAGTTTATCCATTCAAGTAAAGCATTTTATTAATTGCTCGTATCATATCATTTTAGCTTTTGAAGTTTGTATGTTCGCTAAAAGCATAAGATATTAGAAATTTTCAACTTTCAATATTTATCATACTCAACAATAATTTTATAGGCTAATCAAGGCACTCAATCATGATCACTTATGCTTGACATCACACTTGATGATACATCTCCACCTCAAAGCATCAAATTTTGAAGCTTCATTAAAGACCAAGCCCATTAGTCATTTATTAATGTTTCTAAGAAGTGCCTTTCATTACTATCCTAGCCATTGTAGGCATTCATCATCATCCTTCCCATTTCATGATGTTTATTTTATTATGAATACTTTATCAACAATGCATTTATGTAAAACACATGCAAATGGGGTTTTTTTCATGCATGCACATGCATTGAAGGAGCTTTTTAAAGTTAGCAAGCAAAATTAAAGTTGTTCTTAGGTTCTTTAGTGCCCTTCATTGCTATCTCTAAGTTATTTAAGTTAATGGTTGGCTTTTCTAACTATTTATTTATCTTTATTCCCATCAATTGTATTGTATTTTCTATATACTATATTGTCCATCAAATTTTCCCTTTTATATTATCCTTAATCGTTTATCAAAAAGCCCTTTTTAACTTTAAACGTATCACCTGTACTTGGATTCACTCTTATAGCATATTTTGCCTATTGGCTACTCTTAAAATAGTTGTAGTTCTCTAGCCTAAACTATTGGTACTTTTTATAGTACATTTTATACTTTACTCTTTATTTGTGTTATGATAAAGTTGTCACAATATAGGGTTTTTTTAACATTGTTAAGAATATATGTTTCCACCATTCACATATATGATGCTTGCAAATAATGTTATGCTTTTGATTATGTTCTATGTGGCACTTCATACTACTAGCAAAACGTTACTTATTAACGGCATTAATGAAATTTCATCATTGATGTTGACACATCTTGAATGGCTTGATGGTATTAATCCATCAAGCATATTTTATGGGCCTATCAACATCCTTATGTGTAATTTTATGTAATATTTATCCTCAAATTCATTGATGCCTCAATTAATACCTTTTTGCCAACAATTTTCGTGACACATAGGCTTACCATAGCGGTGTATTTTATGTCGATGACTCCGTTGATCATATATTATCATCACCTTAAATATGTCAATTATATCACTCGCAAACTTTTTGCAATTGTTGCATATGGATTTTATCTTCTTTGCTACCACTCAAAATATCATTTTGTTGTATTTATAGTCGTTGCAATCATTCCGCACGAGTTTAGTGCAACCTTCACCTTAAGAATTATTATTATTGCTACCTTCAAGTTTGTTATGGTTGCCATCACTTTTGCGTCATGCACTATTGACTTACTTTTTTCATTAAGTTCAGTTTTTATTCTCAATTTACATACTAAAAGGGACTATTATTTATCTTTGTTTATCGCATTTAGCGATGGCATCACTTATATCTTTAGAACGAGCACCCATCGATATTCATGCTTGAAGGTACCACTACTTTTGCATTCAACACTCAAAATATTTTTTCCTTCATGCTTATTTGTCACATCTGAAGTCGTTGCACGCGTTGATGGATCATTAATAACTGTTAACAACTTATATGAATTCATTGTTATTCATTTATATAAATTTTTTAAGCAGTCATCATTTATACTCACTTGTTATGTTCAATGTTATAACTATTATAGCCTTATCGATGAACCATTATCACTCTCCCATATCCATGTTTAGAAATACACTAGGTGAACACATTAGAGGATTCTATCATTCATGATACTGCTAACTAAATATACTATAGATTATGTCATTATATGCCTTTTCCATATTTGAAGCTAGTATACACGAACATTATTAGTTGTGAATTTTGCATAATAATAATAATATTATTATTATTATAATAATAATAATAATTATTATTATTATTATTATTATCATCATCATCATCATCATCATCATCATCATCATCATAATCATCATCATCATTGTCGTCGACGTCATCATCATCATTTTAATTGTTTTTGTGGTGACATCATATGCATGATCATTCAACACTTAAAATAAGATGGTTATTTTTTTATTCAATCATAGAAATAACATGATTTAAATATGAACAATCCTCATCAACTTCAACTATAAGATATGATACATTTTTTTATTGTCTTCCTAATTAAGTGACATAAATCTACTAAAATTATAATTGCTTCTTCTATGTATAGTTGTGTAATGCCTCATTGCTTCCACATTGTTAAGAACATCCACATGTAAGCATTGAGTTGGATGTAGTATTGTAAATCACGATTAGTCAAAAATACAACTTAAAATTTTAGTTGCTTGAATTAGAAGATAGATATCCTTATATCATATTTCAACACTAGTCATCCTCCATTAAAACCCCACTAAATCTAATTGCTACAAGCTGTGGATTGTTTGAAGTATTATGTAGCCCAACAGCACTTTATCAGAAGATCGTGGCAATTGATTGCACCCTTTTCAAAGTGATTGCATTAGCCGCTTGCCACTCTCCTGCCAAGGCATGTTAACCACATTGCAATATCCTTAACCAATAGATTCACTGTTTATAATATGTGAATTTGTAATAGAGAGAGTATCGAATATTTTTAAGTTTTCATTACGCCTCTACAATGGATGAAGATCGTATGATTAAAGCACTTTCATGTTCATTTATTTTTCATCTTTTTAATTTATCTATCATCTAAAAGTATCCATTCTCCAAGTGAACTAGTCTATAGCTCTCTTTCTCCCATATTTATCCTCTTATGTGAATTTGAGTAGAGTTATGAGATCATCTTAATTATTCTCATTCTAGTGGCAATTGTTCACATTCACAATCCATGGCATTTTACTAAAGCAATGGGTTTGGCAGATTCATAGAGAGATGGCCTTATCATTTGATGAAGATTAAATGGAGATAATCATGCAATAACATGCATTTATATATAAGAACAATAGTTATATTGAGCCTTGTGATATTGGTTGAACAATATTCATGGCTTCTTCTCGTAATCATATGTTTGGCTTGCTTTGATGATATAAGTCAATAATCACATCAATGATAAACATACGAGTCTTTTATGATCCAAGCGAACCACATTATAATGTACGGGTATTAATTAACTAAATTATTCTAACAAAGTTAATAGGATATGTATTATAAGTTGTTCAAATATAGGCCATGTTTGGCCATGTGACTATATAATTCAACCTAAGTTGGTGTGTCGACATAGTTAAGGCAATGTGTGATGGTCTAACTTCAGCCTATTATATGTTTTATATTAGATAAAAGACAAGTAATGGATACGGTTGATGCATATATCACCTAAATTGATGAGCTAAGATTAACCAACTAAAAAAGAAACCATAATGAATATGTTGAGTTTGGTGAGGCAAAGATGTATATGATCATATGGTCTCAGTTTTACTTGGTACACAAGAGACCAAAGTAAATGAACCATAGTAGAGGAGTGAACATGATAAGTGATATGACACTAAAAATTCTAATAGTCGAAGCACGAATCTTGACGTTAAAAGCAAACTGATCCGAAGTTGAAACTGGACAAAATCAAGAACTTAAAATATCATTGGAAACTTTGGGATATCAGTTAAACCCCCAAAAAGCTCTCAAACATGGAGTGTTTATAGTCAAATTGAGCGTCTCGACGAGCCGGATCTAACAAGCCCAAGATATCAAAATTTTGACTTCATTTGAGCATTCTAATATTTGAAATACATCAAATGATCAAATGGATCATTTGGAGCCGTCCGATGAAGTGGAGTGGTACGGGTTTTGCATGTATTTACAGAGACGACACTCCTTCAATCTATAAATAGCCCCTCATTCTGCATATGAGGAGGGCCCAAGCAAGAGAGAGGAGAGAGCTCTAAAGATCCTCCAAGCACATTCACTCGATGGTCAACACCACCATGCACGCCGTCGCCGTCGCCGTTGATCATTGTTGTCAATCTCGCCGTCTCATCATAATAACTTCTACCAATAATTGTTCCCTGCGTTTCTGCCAGTGATTGTTCCCTGCATTTATATCAATGATTGTTCCTTGCATTTCTGCCAGTGATTGTTCCTTGCATTTCTACCAGTGATTGTTCCCTTTGTTTCTTCCAGTGATTGTTCTCGTATTTACGCGATTGTTCCCGCATTTCCCTGATTGTTCCACCGTTCACCATCATCTACTACTAACAACTCTTACATCGTTGTCACATTTGTTGTTCCTTTATCATATACAATTGTAATCCGTTGTCGGAAAATCTTGTACTCGAAATAGATACATAGTGAAAGTTTTTTTCTTGGGCCGGGTGGTTTTCCCTCTTTTGATTTTCCACGTAAAATTCAGTTTTATTGTTCACTCTTTAAATACTGTGTGTGTGATTTCACAACTTTTACTCTACCGGTTTTCTAGCGCATAGCTTGGCATATGTGAAAAGACCCTTCAATCACAATTCATGTGAACACCCTCGTTATGGCCAATAGGCGCAACACTCGTAACAACGGAGCCTCTCGCTCTAACTCCCGTCACTCTCGAAACCAATCCTTAAACCAAGGATGCCAACCTTCTGCCTCACTTTCCCGATAGTGACCACATCGGTAAAGGCCGGCAATCTCTTTAGAAGATCGTGTGCGCCGAATGGAAGAGTCTCAAAATGAGATGATCCGATTTTTGCGAGGAACACAACAGCACTATCGCAGAAAACACATCTCCCCCAATATCGATCGTTAGCCATGGGAGGTCAAAATGCTAATCTCCTTGATGTTGAAGTTCCTCCGCGTAGAGACGTGATCGATTTCTGCTTTGGTTCTACTCATCCATCACGTGCTCAATCTAATCCACCAATTATTGGTAGACACATTATTGTCCTATTGACCCTTATCATGTTATACGTCGAAACGCTTAATGCAAGATAAATTTCACCTTCAAGAGGCAATCATATTCCCCTCATGCTATGAAGAATCCTCACCTTTAGCTGAAACTATTCTTCAATATCCTATTCTCGTGAGTTTCAAGCTTCCAAACATTGATTCCTATGATGGGGCGACTGACCCACACGAACACATCGACCATTGCAGAACTATCATGCATATCCAACGAGCTCACGGCACCGCTTTGTCGGTCTTTCCGATTACCCTCGAGGACAAGCTCGCACTTGGTTCTACTCCCTTCCAAGGGAATCCATCCATACCTTTGACGAACTCGCCAAGATTTTTGTAGAATAGTTCATTGCAAATCGGAGGATCATTAAAGATTCCTCTCATCTCTCCGGCATTCGTCAAAATGAGGGCGAATCACTTAAGGAATACTTCTAGAGGTTCTCCTTAGAAGCTCGCCAAATACCTGGAGTAAACCCTGAACTATTAAGAGGAGTTTTCCTTGGAGGACTCCGTCAGGCCTTTTACGTCCTTGTCTGACACGGTCCTCATATGCCGACTTGGTTCATTGTGTGGAAGCACAAATCTCCTGATGAGGCTAATGCGCCATCACAAATAATTTGAGCAATCTACGGACGTAAAAGCACCCAGGGAATCTGGACCGGTCTATCAAAAGAACACAAGGCGTCGTGATCTCCCTCCACGACCACCCATATCAATGACATGAACCACGACCCGAAAAGGGATACACGCTGCTGAACACATCTCGTGTTAACCTCCTAATGACTATTCGAAATGAATAAAATATCAAGTGGCCGCATCCACTGAAACCAAATTCAGGAAATCAAGAGCAATATTATCACTTTCATCGAAATCGTGGACATACTACTGAGGCATGCAAACAACTGAAAGAAGAAATTGAGAGGCTCATTCTGCAAGGATATCTACGTTGATTTGTAAAGAATCAATCGACTCGAATAAACATACCTCCAACTGGGGGGCAACCAGGACAATCATCACAGAAATAACAAAATAATCATCAAACAGTTGGAGAAATTGAAATAATCGTAGGAGGATCAATACTATCTAATCAAGTTCTCATTACCATATCTGAAGAGCCGGAGTTAAAGAAGTCTCGTACTGATCATTCCATCACTTTTAATGACTCGGACTTAGAAGGAGTACATGTTCCTCATCAATATTTACTTGTCATCAGTGTAGGGATCGGTGACCTATGCTATAATGTTAAGAGAATTTTGATTGACAATGAGAGTTCTATTGATGTCTTATTTTACTCTACATTTCTTAACATGGAGGTTGGGAAAACTCCAACCATTGCAGACCATTGCAGGTTTGATAATGTACATGCAGTAGAAGGGACAATCACCCTTCTTGTTGTCCTTGGTGAATTTCCTCGGCAAGTGGCTCATTTAATCCAATTCATGGTGATCAAGTCAGATTCAGCATATAACGCTATCTTTGGAAGGCCCCTTCAATCAATTTTTGGTGTAGTCACTTCAATATCTCATCTTAAGATGAAATTTCCAATCCCCGTTGGAGTTGGAGTGGTCTGCGAAAATCAACGGATAGCACAATCATGTTATCTCAGACAAGCTCAACCACTTTACGTGACCTTGATCGAAGATTTTAATTTTCGAGATGAAGTACCATAGAAAGCTTCGCTTGTAGAAGACTTGCTCTGTTGCATTATCAGATGACCAACTACTACGAACAGTGCAAGTGAGATCTTTGCTCTTAGATAAATAAAGGAAAAAAATACACAGACTTCTTGCACAAAAATTAAGACATCTTTGCTTGAAGTCCGACAGATATGTCGGGGGTCGACCCCAATGTAATCATGCACTCCATCAAGATTGATCCAACATTCAAACCAATCATCTAAAAGAAATGGAGTTTTGCACCTGATTGTCTCCAGGCTATTGAACAAGAAGTTAACAAGCTCATAGAAGCAGGATTCATACAAGAGGTACATTACCCTACATGGCTAGCAAATGTTGTCATGGTTAAGAAAACAAGTGGAACATGGAGAATGTGTATTGATTACGACCTTAACAAGGCTTGCACGAAAGATAGTTTTTCTCTTCCTTGAATTGATCAATTGGTTGATGCTACATCCGGACATCAAATGCTCAGTTTCTGGATGCTTACTCTAGTTACAACCAAATAAAAATGGACCCAACGGATGAAGAAGATACAACATTTTAAACATATAAAGATTTATATTATTACGAAGTTATGTAGTTTGGGTTAAAAAATGTTGGTGCTACCTATCAACGACTTATGAATAAGGTTTTTAAAGACCTATTAGGTCGCACAATGGATATATATGTGGATGACATATTAGTGAAAAGCTTGAAAGAATCACAACATATTATGACCTATAAATATGCTTTAATCTTCTTCGACGTTACAATATGCGACTTAACCCAACCAAGTGTATTTTTGGGGTTATGTCAGGAAAATTTTTCAGATTCATGGTAACCCACCTTGGGATAGAGGCCAACCCCGAGAAAATCAAAGCCCACAAAGATATGACTCCTCTGAAAAATATCAAAGAAGTTCAATGTTTGAATGGGCCAATTCTGCGTTATCGCTTCTAGCCCATTACGGGATAAATACACTCATTTTAAAATATTAAAGGGAGCCAAAAATAATAATTTTCAATAGATTGATGAATGTCAGTCTATTTTTGAACAGTTAAGGGAGTATTTAGCATCTCTACCCCTACTATCCAAGCCTATTCAAGGAGAGATGTTATACTTATATCTCGTAGTCTCTTCCCACGTGATAAGCTCAGTTTTAGTGTGAGAAGAAAGTGAGATACAACGATCAATTTATTATGTCAGCAAAATTCTCTCTGATATAGAAAGTCGTTATCCACTTACCGATAAGGTGGCTCTGGCTTTAGTTTTCTCAGCGCAAAAATTATGTTCATACTTCCAAGCTCACATTATTGGCGTTTACACTCATTTACCATTAAGGGCTATCCTACAGAAATCAGAAGCATCTGGGAGGTTAATCAAGTGGTCTGCAGAATTGGGAGAGTTTAATATAAATTTTCTACCTCACCCTGCTATAAAGTCTCAAGTACTCGCAGACTTTATAGTGGAATGCACTGCCCCAACTCTAGAGGAGCTATCTGCTACATACCTTTCGTCTCCTCAATGGACCCTCTATGTTGATGGAGCTTCAGGAAGTATTGGTGCTGGTGCGGGAATCTTACTTATTTCCCCCTAACCTTAGAGTATGGACTTACTAAAATTTCCCGCAACTAAAATATGGTTGAATATGAGGCTCTCATGCGGGGTTGAGACTTGTCATTGACTGTGAAGCTCAAGACTTAGTGATCCACACTGACTCTTAACTTGTCACCTCCCAAGTTGAGAGAAACTTTAGTACTCATAATCCTCAGCTAGCACAATATCTCCACTTGGTGAAGTCTCTTCTTGCCCATTTCAAGACACATCAAATCATTTACATACTATGATAGAAGAATACTCAAGCTGACGCTCTCGCCAAGCTTGCTTCATCTACTACTAAGGATCTATTTAAGAGAAGGCATGTTGAAGAAATATATTTTTCTAGTATCCAAGGGTCATGGGTAATTCAAGCAATTAATGAGATAAAGGAGCATTCGTGGATGAACCACATCCTATCTTTTCTACAAGAAGGAACCCTTCACGAGGATTTCACTCTCAGAAGACAAGCTTCAAACTTTACTATTATCGAAGTTGAACTATACAAACGAGCTTTCTCTGGACCGTATCTCAAATGCCTCTCACCATCAAAGGCCTATTACGCATTAAGAGAGGTTCACTCAGAGATATGTGGAGAACACCTAGGAGGAAGGGCGCTAGCCCTTAAAATTATAAAAGGGTTCTATTGGCCTGATGAAATAAGGCATGTGAGTTCACAAAAAATATGTAAGTTATCAGTTGCACTCTAACCTCTCTCACATGCCGCATACAGAGCTATCATTCCTTCGAAGCCCGTGGCCTTTTGCTCAGTGGGGGATCAATATCATGAGACCTTTTTCGATAGCATCAGGGCAACAAAAGTTTATCATTTTAGCCGACTACTTCACTAAATGGGTTGAAGCCGAACCACTCGCTAAAATTATGGAGGCAAATGCTAAATAATTTATTTGGAAAAATATAATATGTCGATTCGGTCTTCCTGCAAAGATTATCACTGACAATGGAACCCAATTTACTGGAAAAGTCTTTACGTCATTTTGCAAAGATCTTCATATTCAACTGCTGCATACGGCTGTAGCACATCCTCAAACTAACAGGCAGACTGAAGCTACCAATAGGATTATACTCAAAGGACTAAAAACACGTCTTGAGAAGGCCGGGGGGCAATGAGTTGATGAGCTTTCTAATATTCTTTGGGCCTACCCGCACTTTCGCAGGTGAGACACCATATAACTTGTGTTTCGATACAGAAGCTATTATACTAGTAGATATCGGGGTTCCATGTCCAAGAGTTCAATTATTCAATCATAATGGTAATGAAGAAAAACTTCATCACCACCTGGACCTACTTCGTGACATACTTGCCGGTTGCTTCCTACACCAAAAGGGTAGCTCGTCACTTCAACAAGAGTAAAACCTCGTCCTCATATCTGTAGGTGACTTGGTCCTACGAAGTCTCGAAGCTGCAGTCAAAGGCCCTCAACGCAATAAACTCTCACCTCTTTGGGATGACCCATATGTGGTTATAGTTGTGGTAAAGCCAGGAACATTCAAGCTCAAGGATCTAGAGGGAAAATCTTTACCTCAAACTTGGAATATTGAGAATCTCCAAAAATATTATCAGTAATTCCTACTGCATAATTGTTGCAACTTTTTTTTTTTGTCTCGTTTATCATTTCTTCTTTATGTAGCCGACCCCACTTAATAGGATAAAGACTTGTTATTATTGTCATCATTTTTTCTTGAAACTCATATTTATGTTAAAATGGTCTTATGATTGTATCACCGAACTTATCAGAGTAATGAATTTATAACTTTTTTCTTACAAGCTTGTTTCTTCTTCATTTAATCCTCCCACTTGAGAAATATGAAACTCACATTGTATCTCAATCAAGGCATAGTCAATCCCAAGGGGACTTGATCGGACCTCTTCCATACAGGTAAGAAGTCAAGTAACACTTTGGCTACTACTTAGGATAGGTCAAAAGGTCATTGGTGGACATCCAGCGACCTCTTCTATATAGGTTAACGTCATCAAGTAACACTTTGATAAACAACCTCGGATAGGTCAATAATCCTCAGTGGATTCAATTCGACCTCTTCCATACAGGTTAACGTCATCAAGTAACGCTTTGACAAATAACCTCGGATAGGTCAATAATCCTCAGTAGATTCAATTCAACCTCATCCATACAGGTTAGCGTCGTCGAATAATATTCCGACCAATTACCCCGAATATATAAAAACAAAACAAAAGTATATCATCTAAAAAAAATGATGACAACATTAACATGATGATATAAGAAAGAATCAAGATTCTGATACACACTAATAACAATACATATAAAAAAATGCATCCTCAAGTGATGCTACATCATATCATTGGTGATATCTCCTCACCATTAGGAGATGCTCCCTCACTCTCAACTCCTTCATCTCTAAATCGGCGAAGAGTCTTGAGACACTTGGGAGATAGATCCTCAGCTCTAGGTCTTTATGCACTAAGCGGATTTCTTTTAAGAACCCTCAGATGAAACCCTCCTTTAAACATTGGTGCTCCAAGTCCTTAACTTTAACATCAAGAATATGATTACGAGCTTCTGAACATGATCCTCAATTATACCGCGATAAGCCAGAGAGCTCTTAAAGTCTTCCACTGCCTTCAAGGAGATTTCATTTGCTTCCGCTTCTGACATCACATGTTTCTTCTCAGAAAGACGATCCTGTAATGCTTTATTCTCCAGTTCGAGAGCTCCCTTCTCCGCTGCAAGTGCCTTGAGTCTTTTCTCTTTCTGGCGAGTCTCGGTTCTCACCTCAATCAGCTCATCACGAGTGTGCTCCACCTCGATCTTTGGAGAAAGAGAAGTCAACATGTTCGCTTCTTCGATTCAGCACCCGGTTAGCGATCCTCCAAAGTTGCCACTTCTTTGACCTTCTCATCTTTCGCCTCAGAGATATTTTACCTTCACAAATTTAGTATTCTACTCGTCTAAAGAGACACCTAAATGAGCCATCAGCCATAATGTTTGAGTTACCTATAAAGAAAAAAAAGTTCATCACAAATATTACACAAAAGAAAAGAAGGAGGAAAAGAAGAAAAAAAGAAAGAAGGGAAGACAACGTACCAATTCATCTGCTCATTGACGCCCAATGCATATGTGATTTAACACCTCTTCAAGAATGTGCGGCTTTGAAAAATGAACTACCCCATCACGAGTTAAAACAGCTAAACTCTTAGATGCAGGCGAACATCTTCTTCATTCTAACGTAGTCACTTGACATGTCTTCTTTTCTTTAGGAAGAAACATTGCCACCACCTAATTTTGTGGGACTTCTTGAAAGAACCCTATGAATATGAAGACCCTTCATCACCTTTACTTGACCTCTTTAGTGGAAAAGAATGAGATCTCCCTGCTTGGATGGAAAGGCCAACCTTGAACATTCTATTTTCAACTATATATTTGCCAATATGACGCAACTCATACTGTAAACTTTATACATCAAGAACATTAAGAGTTGCCAAGATCTCATTCTCTTCAATTAGTAATGGATCTGGAAGGTCATTCAATCTTTCCCATCTCTCAGGAATGCCCCACTCATTTTTCACAAAGAAGAATCCATTAGACCAATTTTTAGACGGATCCCATGCTAAAAATTTTATCCAATTCTTTATAGCCCGATAAGAAACACGTCCTTAAGCATCACATGTGAATCTACACATTTGGCATAAGTATGTGATATTCAAAGTAACACCACGCTCTCTAAAGAAGACAGCCAAACCGACGATAACCACTAAAGCCCGAAATAAAAATTGTGACAAAGCTACATCACATGTTTTGAAGATCTCAATCAGCTCGGGAGCTAAAGGGAATCACAGTCCAGCATGAAGAATCATCTCAGAAATAGTGAAGTATCCCAAAGGAGGTGAACAAGCTCGATCAGACTTCTTGGCAACAATAACCACCAACTCATTAGGGAAATGAAATTTCTTACGAAACACCATTAAACTATCTTATGTGACAAGGGATGATATATCATCTATAACTGCCACGCTATGAGTTATCCTCCGGCCATCACCCTGTGAAAATACATAATGAATAAGTAAAGAGGGGGAGAAATGATAAAAATCTGAAAAATCTGAAAATTTTGTAAATCTACTCACTCACCCCAATACTTGGGCATACCCTTTTCTAACTCTGCCGCTCATGAACAGCTTGGGCTAGAATTTTCACCCTGATCGTGAAAGGACATGCATACATATGAGATCCAAAAGAAAAGGGGGAGAGAGACAAAAAAACTATTCCTCCCCAATGATACTCAAATTACACCAAACTTTCAGTCATTCAAATGACTCTAATTACGCTTCCCATCGCAATTCATATGAACCATCGATTGAAATTTGAAGAAATCCAATTTCTCACTGGTCTTGATCGCCTCCAAACCGGTCAGGAGGTCGGGTTGACACCTCTTTCGAGGCAAAACTGGAGTCTTGCCGTATGAACTACGGGTCTTGATCGCCTCCAAACTCGATCGGTTCGATGAGGTCAGTTGACACCTCTTTCGAGAGAAAACTAGAGCCTTGCCGTATGAACTACGGACCTTGATCACCTCCGAATGACCCTCACTCAAGAAGAAGAGAAGCACTAGAGTGTTGAAGAAGTGTGCCTCCTCCTTTGGCCTTATGAGGGTTTTATAGACCCCTTATATAGGCAAAAGGGTAAAAAACCGCTCAAAACTATCCAAAAGCAGTCAATAACCAAGCAAAATCGCCGTTTGGGCTCATGGTCAGCCAACCCCAACAGCGCACGCCAATCGCCAGGCCAGCAGCTCGCCCATGATGCTCTGGCCGCTGCGTGACCGACTCGCCGCAGAACCCACAAACGTCACGTTCGCGACCTGCTGAGACCCTTGCGCGCCCAACCGAACCGCCCGCGAGCTCAGGTGAGGATGACTCAAACCTCAAAATCTCGTTCGTGCATACGCACACATGCCAGCATCAGCCCATAGTTATAATTTTGTGCTCCCATGAAGATCTGTTCTCTCAAATTGTGTGGTTAAAGGACTCTTAAATTTCATTGAAAATTTTGTTATTTTCAAAGTATATGCCGTATATATTTTTGGATGATTGAGATAATGTCATACAAAAATAATGGGGCAACTGATATGACACTGAAAATTCTACTAGTCAAAGCACGAATCTTGACGTTAAAAGCAAACTGATCCGAAGTTGAAACTGGTCGAAATTAAGAACTTAAAATATCATTGGAAACTTTGGGATATCAGTTAAACCCCCAAAAAGCTCTAAAACATGGAGTGTTTATAGTCAAATCGAGTGTCTCGATGAGCCGAATCTAACAAGCCCAAGATCTCAAAATTCTGGCTTCATTTGGGCATTCAAATATTTGAAATACATCAAATGATCTAAGGGACCATTTGGAGCCGTCCGATGAAGTGGAGTGGTAAGGGTTTTGCATGTATTTCTGACGCTCCTCCATCTATAAATAGCTCATTTCTCGTATGAGGAGGGCCCAAGCGAGAGAGGAGAGAGCTCAAGATCCTCCAAGCACAATCGTCGCCACTCGGCTTGTCAACCCACTGCCGTCGCTCGGCCGTGTTAATCCTTGCCGTCGTCAATCTCTGTCGGTCTCCATCATGATGACTTCTACCAGTGGTTGTTCCCTCCATTTCTACCAGTGATTGTTCCCTGCATTTCTGTCAGTGATTGTTTCCTGCATTTCTACCAATGATTGTTCCTGCATTTGCGTGATTGTTCCAGTATTTGCGGTAATTGTTATTTCCCGATGATTGCTCAGATTCACCATCATCCGCTACTACTATGCTATTTGATCGTTGTCACATAAGCTGTTGTTCCTTTCTCATATACAATTACGTAATCCGGTATGGAAGATCTTATACTCAAGCAGATACATAGTGGAAGCCTTTTCTTGGGCTGGGCGGTGATTTTTCCTCTTTTGAGGTTTTTCACATAAAAAAAATCGGAGTTTTATTGTTCACTCTTTAAATACATTGTGTGCGGATTTCAACGGCTAAAGCGAAAACTTTTACTCTACCGCAATTGATTTTCTAGCACGCAACAATAAGTGTATATGTTATATCAAGAAAAAGTATAATCCGTATATTAGATTCAGTGAATTAAAGTTTGGATGGGTTAAAAAATCTAAATATTTACATTAAATCTAATGCACATGTTTAGTCTTACTATGACATGATCAAAGTCTAACTAAAATGTGTGTTCAAGAAGATCAAACTAGAGTGCAACTTTAGTCATTGCATTTAATACAAAAAATAATGAATTAATAAATATAGCTTGTAAATAGTCTAAGTCTATACACAAATGCTAATTATTTGACACTAAATGTGCACTGAGTGAAAATTTTGAAGTTGATGTAATATCTGGATCAATAAATGAACAATTAAAATTCTTAAAGAACTTTATAAAAAAAGTTAATCATTCTCTCAAACAATCTAAAATGAATATCTATTTTAAATGCTTCAAGTTTATTCACTATTTAAATCAACTTGCTTGGATAAATCATTAGTCCCTAAAATGATTATCTTGGCTCTTTAAAATATAAACCAATTATTTAATAGTCAATGTCTTATAAGTTTCATATCTCGAAACAGAGATTGCTTATGTTCAGGGGCGGATCCATGCTTATGTGAGGGTGGGCAATTGCCCACCCTCAATTTTTTTTATATTATAATTTCTCTTTTTTAAAAAAATAATTTTGCTCCTCTAATAAAAAATCTTGTCTAATAAAGACAAATTTTTATTTCATTTTATTAGTTTGCCCACCCTAAAAATTAATAAATGATAATAAAAAATTTTGTTTAAAATTTTGATAATTAGTTTGCCCATCCTGAAAAAAGAGGCTAGTTCCGCCCATGCTTATGTTCCTTATCCACTAACATTTTTCTCCATTTGATTCAATACCATTTGACTTATTTACATAAAACTAAGGAATAATCAACATCCAAAAAACTTCTTATATATAACCCATTCATTTGCTCAAAAAATTCATACATATCAAAGTCTCATTCACAAAATATTTCTAAAAAAAATCTTAAAAAGTTTAAGTATTCTTAAATTCTGATGTCATTTTAATTTTATAGTTGAGAATGCGAACAATATTCAATCAAGATTAAAAAGTTGAAGATAAATTTCAATTAATATTCAGAGCAAGTAATATGATGCCTAATATTTTTTTTGGTATAGTATTTAGTATACAAATGATTCCTTACAACACAACATAACAAATGTATAACATTACTAATTTTGAATAGTTAATAAAAGATACAGACTAAAATTTTGTCATTAATTGATCGTGCATGAATGATGATCATCAGAGACAAGAAAGGCGCTATGAGTTTCTCTAAATATTGTTTGCATGCTTGCTCAAGGGTCCTTTAGAATTCTATTTCAATAAAATAAATAATAGAAATATTTTAGTTTGAAATAAACTTTTGAGTATACTTTTCAAAGAAAACTTACAATGGGCATCTTTCTCAAAGTATTATTATTATGGGACATATAAAATCAAAATTCTCTAACCATAACAACATAAATTTGGAAATTTTTATATATATATTACAAGCTAATATAAATATGATTTATCATATTCAGTAGAAAGATAATTCAACTAGGGGCCTATTTGAGTAAAAAAAATAGGAAAATTTACATACATAGCACACAATTCTTATGCATTTACATATCTAACACCTAAAGTTTGATATTTACAAATATAACACCTTCTCTTTGCTTCAAAATGTGAATTTTATTTTAAAAAATTAAAAAAAGTGCTATTTTTTGTTGTAATAATAAAGATTTAGGTGCTATATATATATGTAAATATTTATGTTTGGCTGTTAGATATGTAAATATATAAGAATTTTGTGCTATGTATGTAAATGCCCCAAAAAAATATTATAACAATGATAAAATAGATTGGATTCATATGTTTTGATTAATTGAATCTAAAAATAAATATTTATTTAAAAAGTCAAAATTATGTTTACAATATCTAGAAGTTAATTCTCTTTAGATTTAAAACAACAAATATAAGCATCATTATAAAAATTATCTCTCACCGATAAGTAATTGAATGAACTCTAAAAAATATTATTGATGATTTTATTTATTATATTTATATAAAACAATTGAATTATTGAAATTTTTTATTTTTGGATGTTAAAAGTCAAAGCATAAAATAAATAAATTTATTAAATTTATTATTTATTATTTTTAAAGTCATAAATAATTTCAAAGCTCTAAATTTTTAAATAACTCAAAATCATTAAAACTATCGTATCTATTGATATAAATAATATTTAGATAAACTTAAAAGTTAATAAATTTATTTTGAGATTAATGTAATATAAAATTCTTGATATATAATATTATTTTAAGATAAATTTAGTAAATTTTAAATATACTCACATATAATTTATATAAGAATATCTAATATATTTATTGCTATAATAAAAAAATATTTACATAAATATCAAACAATTTTATGTATTTATATATCTAACACATAAAAATATTTAAATATCTACTATTTTTATATTTGTAAGGTATATTTTTCTTTTTTTGAAAATAGGTGATAAGGATATTTTTAATATAATATTAAATATATTATTATTATATAGTATACATAATAATTATATTTAACATATATTATTATGAATATAAAGTTCATACCACAAATAAAAATGAATTACATAATAATAAAGTCTAAATATAAAATAGGTTGTTTTGAGTGGTATGTATGTAAAAACCCCTATTATATAAGTAAATATTAAATTATAGATATTATATATGTAATATAAATGCATAAAAATTCTATATATAATTATATGGCAGTGTATCTAAATCATTCCAAAAATGAACGCTGAAATAACCCTAAAAAAACCGCACCTATTTTTATTGGCAACCGCAAAAACCCGGGAAATTATTATACAGGAGCGCGTGAGCACCTGCCGCTTCGTCTTCCTCCCCGTTAAGCCCGTGATGGCGTCTACGCAGAAAAGGGCCAACTCCTGCGAAAGAGGAGGAAGAGTACGAGGATTATGAGGAAGTGGAAATTGAAGAAGAGGTCGAAGGTGAAGATTATGAGGAAGTATTTGAAGAGGAGGAGGTGGAGGAGGAGGAGGAGGAGGAGATAGAACTGAACGAGGAGGAGGGTGGGGATGAGAAGAAAGTGGTCGAAGTTCAGAAAGTTCTAGAAGAAGAAGAATCCGTCCAAGACCCAGCAAGGGAGGAAGAGAAATCGACAAATCCCAAACAATCCTGGGAATTGGAGGGAAACCCGCTCCCGCTGCCAGCGGTGTTTCCTTCTCTCCTCCAGTCGGTGAGTGTTCTAGAGAAGCTCCATTGCGCCCTTTCTAAATTCCTGTATCAATGGAATTCTTTGAACCGCTCCCTTGACTTGATCACTGCCGCCATCGATGCACATGCATCGTCCCAACACGATGCCTGTTTGACCGAGGAGGAGAAGGATCAGCGCAGCCAGCAGGAGAAGGATGAGCGTACCGATCAGGCGAAGAAGAAGGATGATTATACCGAGCAGGAGAAGGAGAAGGATGGGCGCAGCTGCGTCGAGATCCTCTGCGAAGAGATGGAGGCGAATGGACTTCGGAAGTACATCGAGTCCAATTTATCTGATATTGATTTGCTTCGCCATGAGGTGCCTGAGGCTCTCCGCCGGATCCCAAACCCGAAAAAGCTCGTGTTTGACGCCATAGGAAAATTCTACACGCAAGGAAGAAGCGCTTACCATAATAACATGCCTTTTGTTTTGCATCGCCGCGCTAGCATTCTTTTGTTGGAGTTCTTTGTGCTCTCGGGCCGCCCCGCTGGAGACTCTTCAGTGAAGGGGGAGGCAAAGCACGGAGCCTTTCTCTGGTGGAAGCGGCTTGTTAATGAAAACATTAAGTCTGCAAGCGCAGTGGATTCCCTTGGCCTCGTTCTATTCTTAGCATGCTTTGGCATTCCAAAGGACTTTGGCTCCAAGGATCTCTGCACCCTTCTCCTGAAGAGTAATCTGCAGAATAAGATCGATGTCTTCCGTAGGTCAAGCATCCTAGTTGACAAGATCCCGGGTATAATAGCAGCTTCTTCCTGACTTCTTTAAATTTATCTTTTATTTGAAATGCCAAACCCTACTTATTCATGGCATCAATTTGCTAATTTGACAAGGATGAAGAATTTAGCCATCAAAGGGCTTATTATTGTGAACTAGATATTGTCTTCCAGGTCACAACATTGAAAACATATTATAATTTTCTGTTAAACTCCTCCGTGTCCTCCAAATGTTTGCTGCTTGAGAGTATGTATGTGAGGGGAATCCAAGAAAGCATTTTTAGAAGAGATTAGAACTCAGGGACTACAACATTGTTGAATAGGTTTTCAATAATGAATTTATTCTAAATCACTTTTATCTGATATGAATCCAACTTATGTAGAATTTAAGCTGCATGAAAGTAATGCTCTTAGCCTAGTTTACAAAGTGATTGGGGAAGCCATTTGAAACTTTCTCCCAAATATTAAACCCGTGTTGACATCTAGGTGGTTTTTGCCTTTAGTTGCATTGCACCATTTTCACGTTAACGTAGTTGCCTATAAGAATATGTAGTGGTGCTGTTAATGATCAGCATATGAATGTATCCAGTGTAGAATAATAATGGAAACTGGCTATAGAGAAAGGTAATTAATAACTTGAGCTTTCTTTTTGTCATCTCCCCATCCTTAACCATGCTCGTTACATGTTTCTTGATTGAAGGAAAAATTATTAATTCTTGACCTCTCAAAAGCTGGCTTCATATTCAACTTTAATAAGTAATAAAGGAAAATTTATAGTTGATTACTTTTCTAGAGTTGCAATCCTCCTATAGGATGGATCTGCAGCATGAAGATGCACTAGCTTGTCACTGCCCTTCATTGTTCTTTTTGCTAGCTGGGAGGTTACTCACGATGGGAGTATTTCTATTGCTCACTAACTGCCTTCATGCACTTTCAATGTCTGTTTGGGATATGAATTTTTAGGTATATTCAAACTTCAAAAGAAAATAAGGATTATTTCAATCTTTTTTTGGTGGCATCACTTTAATCTTGCCCAAGTTTTACCTATGGGGTTTCTTCACCTGCTCAATTGATGCACAAAGAGGAATTGGAACCCATTCTGGCATTTGTGGTATTAAACATCTTATAAATGTAGTTTCAAGGCTTTATACTAGTTTATGTGATGATAGATTGCCGGTGAAGTGAGGCAAATAGAAATGATAGTGAAGATGGAAAATAAATTAATGATAGATAAAAGTAAGTGGAAAATATTAAAATTATCTAACCATTTCTTATCCAAATTGTTTGATATCGGCTTCATGAATCTTTATTTTTCTTTCATTCTTGTGGAGTTTTGCTTGAAGTGTCAAATATATATTTCATAAATCATTTTGAACAATTTTTATTCATATTGCCTTAGTTCTTTGATTTTTTTTTTTAAAGCTTCAAGAATAATTCTATCTACTTATCTAAGTGGTATATTTTCAATCTTTTACTATACACATTCAAACCTTTAAAATCTATTTTCATTTTCCTTATCTTCAATAAATGACATTTTTAATCATTCTTTTAATATATTCATTATTTAATTTATTCCTCGCTAGTCTTTTCATATATTTAGCTTAACATTTTTGTTTCTACCATTCCTAGTTTATCTATTAATGTTATTTATTTTGTGCCCAATACTTCAATCCGCATACCAACACTGATCAAAATATCATTTTTGTAAAATATATCTTTTAAGTGCTTATGATATCTTATCATAACATAACACTCTTGATGTACTTCTCTATTTTAATCACTTAAATTTAACTCTTGAAGACATTATGTATATCTTTTAATTTTTTATATAATGGATCCAAATACTTAAACTCATCATATTTGGTTTTACTTTTTTATTTGAAAATTATTGATTGATAATTATTAGTATTATCTAACAAAAGTGCATGCTACTTATGCAGTCTTTATGCCATTAATTCTAAGCTATTTTTTTAAACTATAAATTTTATAATTAGTCATTGAAGTAGATACATGAAAACACACTTTCGTAGGACTACTATTAAGAAAGAACAAGAAAATGTATTAGATCAAGATAATATAAATCATTGAGATTTTTTTAATGACTATTCTAGTGGTCTGGATCATGTTAACATTTATATACCAATCAATTCAAAAATGCTAAAATCATTAGGTAGTTATTACTTATTGCTTGGAATCTAGTAAGACTGGGAGAATGGAGAAAAACTTTTTTTGATAAGTACTTTGAGAAAAAACATGCTAAAATATTTTATTTGCTAAATCAATTAAATTTTTTATAGATTCTTGAGATAGAATAGAGCTAGTATCATAAAAATTTTCCACCTCAAAGTAATCATTTGTAGCATTGGTGATTACGGCTGTAGCATTGCATGGAGAAGAAATAGTAAGAGTAGCAACAACATCTTTAATAGATTGTCAAGTATTTGATCTAAACATGATTCTAGGTAACTCAGAAGACACAACTATCAAAAATAGAGGATGAGGGGGATATTATTAATTAATAAACTATCAATAAGTGAAGGCACTAACTCAAGAAAATTTAGAGTAATATTAGATCATGATAAGATCCCAATGGGACCAAGGAAAACATAGTAGTATCCAACTTGCTAGTACACTCTATTTGATCATGAGTATTTATATATTTTGTGTGTCTATATAGTGATCAAAAGAGCTAACCTAATAGATGAAACCTTGGAGTTTGATTTCATTAATTTTGAATGGGTTTTGAAGCAATCAACAAAATCACGATCAAAATATTTGCAAAATTTGCAATATGAGGATAAACTTTTAAATTTTACTTTTTATTTGAAGTGCCAATCCATACCTTCCGAGTTAATGGGTCATAAATGTCAATCTTAGCAAGATTACGAGTCACAAATGATTGAGTGAGTCTAGATGTAGGAGCATCTACTTCTAATTGGTTATGACCAATCTAATGTTTGAAGAATGGGATATTGTTGCCATGAGGTGTCAATGCTAGAGACTGGCTAGACAAAATGCTAAGTTAGTGCATAGAACAAGCACGCTGAGAAGGATGTACGTAATGTGCCACACATGCGAGCGTGAATTTAAGCAGAGACAGACCCATAAGAGTGAAGCGAAGGAGCATGAGTGAGCCTGTGACTAAGGCACAAGAGAGAGACATAAGGAATATGTCAACAATAATAACAACAACAACAACAATAACAACAACAAGCCTTTATCCCACTAAGTGGCTACATGAATATTTTTTCTCCATTGTGTTTTATTAAATGTCAAATTCTCATTTAATTCTAATAAACTAAGGTCATTTTTTGTACATCCTAGCCAAATATTTTTCGGTCTACCTCTATCTTTCATAACATAAGACGATTCTAATACATGTACTCTCCTAACTGGGTCATTGGATGACTAATGCTTTATGTGACCAAACCATCTAAGGCGACTCTTTCTAATCTTATTTGCCACTGCCCAACCTTTTTCACGAATATATTCATTTCACATTTTTCTCTAAGAGTAAAGCTACTCATCCATCTGAGCATCCTTGTCTCTCTTAACTTAATTTTATGCTTCTATTTTATTGGCTAACATTTTGTGCCATAAATCATTGCAGGTCTTACCATAATCTTATAAAATTTTTCCGTAAGTCTAAGTGGTACTTTTCTATCACACAACAGGATAGATGCATTCCTCCACTTGAATTCTATTAATAACATCTTCATTTATTTCACCATCATTTTGAGCAATAAACCCGAGATATCTGAAACGTTCACTCTTTTTAATGACTTGATCATCCAATATCACAACCCTACCACTAAATCTTCTACAACTAAAATTACACTCCATATATTCAGTTTTAGATCTACTTAAATGAAAACCTTTAGACTCTAAAGTTGATCTCCATAATTCAAGTTTCTCTTAGACTCAACAAGAAGAATGCCATCAACAAAAAACATACATCAAGATACATCCTCTTGTAAATGCTTAGTAAGAACATTCATACAACAACAACAAGCCTTTATCCCACTAAGTGGAGTTGGCTACATGAATCCTTCGTCTCCATTGTGTCCTATTATGTGTCAAATTCTCATTTAATTCAAGTATACTAAGGTCATTTTTTATACATCTTAACCAAGTTTTTTTAGGTCTGCCTCTACTTTTCTTAACATAAGACAAATCTAATACATATACTCTCCTAACCGGGTCATCGGACGACCGATGCTTTATGTGGTCAAACCATCTAAGGCTACTCTCTCTAATCTTATTTCCCACTGGAGCTACTCCAACTTTTTCCCAAACATACTCATTTCACATTTTATCTCTAAGAGTAAAACCACTCATCCACCTGAGCATCCTCATCTCTGCAACACTTAACTTAGTCTTATGCTTCTCTTTTATTGGCCAACATTCTGCACCATAAATCATTGCAGGTCTTACCATCATCTTATAAAATTTTTCCGTAAGTTTAAGCGGTATTTTTCTATCACACAATAGGCCAGATGTATTCCTCCACTTCAACCGTCCAACTTGAATTCTACTAATAACATCTCCATCTATTTCACCATTATTTTGAACAATAGAGTAAAAAAATACGGGCTTAAAGCCGATTCTTGATGTAATCCAACTGAAATAGAAAAATATTTTGTCAATCCTCCTTGTATTTGGGCATAAGTAATAACTCTAGTATGCATATCCTTAATGACTTGAATATAATTAATATTAACTCTTTTCTTTTCTAGAACTCTCCAAAGCACTTCTCTTGAAATTTTATCATATGCTTCTCTAAATCAACAAATATCATATATAGATCCTCTTTACTTTCTCTATACTTTTCCATCTAACCTCTCAACAAATGTATATCATCAATAGATCTACTTGACATGAAACCAAACTGATTTTGAGAAACTATTATCTAATAAGGAATGCAATAGTCCACCAAAAATGAGAGCAAGAAGGCTCATGACCATAGCCAAATGCAATCGAGTTTGGAAAACTGGATAAGTACAGTTGTTTCACTTAAACACAATAACTTTGCGCTAGTTTTAATATATATCTCAATGATTAGGATTGTCATATGTCAAAAAAAAGTACACTTCACTTTAAATATTCTTTATAAGCATCCCTATAACCGATACAAAGAGATATGAGTTGTATATTGATCTTTAATGTAATCTTATTGTGATTAAAAAATCTTTAGTCACTCTATAATCATTTTTAATACTACTGATTCATCATTCATATTTATAATAATTTTAGCATACATTTGACACATGTTATTCTTTTTTAATGCACATCAAATCAACTCTAATGATACTTGATCATGTGTTTTTCAAGATCAATAAAAATCATTTGAAGATCACTTTTTTCTTTCAGTACATTTTGTTAATACTTTTCTGTTATTTGTTTAAAAAAATATTTTCATAGTAGATTTTTTGGATGAAACAAGTTGATTCTCTTAAATTGATGTTTTAAGTGTATGGTTTATTTGTCTGTCTTATTATTCAATCTCATGAATTTTAAATTTGATTCTTCATTTGTTCTTAAATGTATAGAATGCTTCTCAAATCAACTATTAATCTGTTTGTCTTCAAACTTCATCGAAAATATTTTTTCATTCAATCCATTGTAATAACTCCCATAACTCTATAAATTTTAATAGTTTACCTTTATGCATCTTCTTCAAATTAACTTCACATCACTTTATTGGATTAATCTATAAAACAGCTCATTAATTTGTTCATTACAATATTCTATAATAATTTATTTTTTGTAACTCTTTTAGGGTTTTTTTTGTGATGGCCACAATTATTTGTAAAATTTGTTGTTTTAATTTTGTGAAAATCAGAGTTTTTTAATGCTGCTATAGTAATGCAGATTTTTTTTATCTCTAGAAAAAAATCAAGCAACTTTCTTACCATTATCACACTTTAAAGCATTTTATTTTTAAAAAATTAACAAGTTGTGTCTAAACATGGTGTAATAATGTTTAGTAAGTAAAGCTATGAAAAAGCTGAATCAAATGCATTGTTAATAAATTCTCAAAATAGTATTCTTATTTTTTATGATGTTTTTTTGCTGTAACTAAGATATTGTTATCTTTACTACTATTGCATCTAATTTGTTCAAATCTCTAAATCTCTTACCTATTGCCTTAGCTAATTTAGATATTTTATTTTTTTCTTTTTATTAAGCCTGTTATATAGTCATTAAACTATGTAGTTTTCGTATTGCTCACTACATTTTGTAAGGCTTTTTTGGTTAATTGTACTTATTATAAGTTTACACTGTAATTTTTTCTACTATTCGAAAGTGTTTTTTTTTTCTAATTAACATTTTATATAAATTTTTTAATGGAATAATTATCTTATATCTAATTGATATTTGATAAACTAATGAATCCGTTTTTTCTCTTTTAGTTACCTATCTTGAAAGATTAATAATTTATCATATTTCAAAATTTGTCATCTTATTCAAGGATAATTATTTTTTATACACTTAAGATATAAATCCATACTTATTCTTTGTATCACATGGTCAAACTCTATAGTTTCTCACAGTATATCTACATCCTTTTTATCCTTGCCATGAATTATATCATTGCTATTTTACAATAATCCCATATACCCATTTAAGATTTTCCTAATAAATAGTTTTTCTTTCTTAAGAACATGCTATAATGGTTTACCCATTTCAACTTAAATTGACTTCTTTTAATATTGGTAAAATTTGAAAATATCATTTATTTGTATATTGAGCTAATTTTGAATGCATGCTAGAAAAGTATGAAGATGCATTCAACTAGTGTCACCCCCTTGATTCCTGTTGTCACTGCTCCTTTTTGGCATAATCCACTGCAATCTATCATAGCCATATTTCATGCCTTCAACAAATCAATCCTCAATCCATGCTTCCAGTTGATTTTTTGTTGATTGCGTTCGACCTATGTGTTGGTTGCACATTAGTTGCTATCTATGGGTTATGAATTATCATATTTTATTTAAATACAAAATGATTTCATTCTATTGGTTTCACTAATTATTTCAATATTCATTGATTCACACTATGTAATAAAGAAGTGGAACTAATGTAAATTAATTAGTTTCAATTATAGTTTCATTACTATTTTGATTTAAATATGTATAAATATCTTGCAACACACTATGAAATACATGAGAGAAAATGCTCTCATAATTTATATTTTGTTTATGATATCAGAGTCGGTTTCGGACGATGATCCAAAGGTAATCATAATACACTATGAAAGATTTGCAGTTGAGGAACTCTTCTCCACGAGAAGCATGACCTTCATTAACGCTAGCTGTGGATTAGATTTTCATTCTATATATGAAGGTTATTCCCTCTAAATCATTCAACAATAATTTGGTTAGATTAATTTTTATGAATGGTTTTAATCAGTCATGCTTGTGATAATGGAAAGAGGGAAGGCTGAATATCTTACGGGAATCAAAGGACAACCATCAGAAGTTGCTTCGAACAGCAGTTCTTGGAAAGATGTGAAGTAATGACTTGGCTCTTAAATTTCATTGGGTCATAGATTGGAAAAACCTACCTCTTCTACAAAACTGTAAAGGAAATAAAGGAAATTTGGGATGCTGCTTAAGAGATCTACTCCGATTAAAAAATATTCTCAGTGTTTTGAAATTAGATATAAAATTAAAAATACCAATATGGTAACAATATTATCACTGAATACTACAAATTCTTTATTGAATTTTTGCGGGATGTGGGCTCTGAAAATTTGCCACCGACCTCTCACTGAAGAGAGAGAGATTAAATGTCGGTCAAACTTTCAGAAGGCAGATGGAATAGTAGATAAGACACTACCCAAAGATTTTGCTCTCATTTTGAGAGGACTTTAGATTTGGTTCCAAGTTTTATAGTGCAGCATAGTTAAATGCAATATTGAGAGAACACTTTCGATTAAGACTAGTCGTTAGATCGCTTAATGCGTAGTATATAGTAGCAGCATGTGGAGTTTAAAATTTGAGATTTATGAAATTCATTATTTTAACTTAAAGCGGATGGTTGGGGGAACGATGATCTCGTCTGAACCCATGGTTTTGTCGTCATCGTCAGCGGTCAGCCTACTTAGTCGAGGGAATAACCCAACGAGAAGGATCCTGTCGGTATGAGTTGCGTCATCCAAATCCTTGTAGATCACGGGATGGTGTTTGTGGAGACAAACTTAAGTTCAGATAAAGAGGTTTTTCCATATCAAGTGCACCATGATTCACATCTCAGGCCATTGGGGAACATATGAAATTTAGAGTCATGATAATATAATGGTGTCGTTGACATTAGGGATTCAGGCCGTAAATAATATGTAGAAACTTCTTGGTCAAACCACGGTCGAGAGGAATATGTCGCTACGGACATGAGATTGATTGAGTGTGAATATAGATGTGCACTTGACTTGATATTAACTTATTTGTAAGCTAGAGTTTTCTTAATTTGTCACCTTCAACAAACAATTGTGGAAGACGGATTGAATTTAAGCTTTAAGTTTTTAGATTGATAAATTTCACTTAATCATTTATAATTTAGTGATTTATTTGATTTTATATTTGCATTGATACTTGAGTTTGATTAATTCAATTTGAGATTGCAAGCACATTTTTATGGTAAGTATCCCTTTCGGTTGAAGTCTTCATTTAACATAGCCATCATCGGGGTAGTTTATTATTTTGTTGTTTAAGATCTTGACGACTCTATTAATTTAATAATAGAAGAATTAGCTTCTCAGATGTCTTATTATGTTGAAAATATTATAATAACATCATTAGACTTTTAAGTTTTGTTAACCTGGACCCGGTCCTAAGACCCAATCGGAAATCAACCCACGCAGCATCTTCGGACACTAAGTTTAAGCATTCAACATAGTGTCGGGGTCTATGCGGGTTGTTTAATTTCAAATTGATTTAACTTTAGAGATTTAAATAATGTTGCTTATTTTGATTGAGTTTTATTGCAAGTTTATAATTTTTAGATAAAATTTTATTTCGACAGCCTCCCGACGTCGTCCCCACATAGAAGGCTACAACAGGGGGGGCTTGGCCTGCTCACCATGCCAAGGAAGGCATGTATGGGTGGTGTAAACATTACTGCCTAATGAGTAATCCCATCACGCCAAGAATGACATGTATGAGTCTTTGAAACACCTACATGTAACACATATTTTTTCACTATGCCAAAAAAGGCGTGTACATGTACTTATATACTTGCAATGTCAAGTTAAAACATTAATTTTAGTTTTATAGTTGAATTTTATTAAAGCAGTTATGCCGTCGGTGTAAAGTTTAGCGATTTCGACATCATTGCAGATAAGAGGCTATTTATCTTTGTCTACCACCAAGAAAGGCGTGTATGGGTGGTATAAACCACGGCCTGAATGCGTCATCCCACCATACCAAGAAAGACATGTATGTGGCTCTAACGTACCTGCTGAAATAGATTTCTCCGTTACCCCAAGAAAGGCATGTACGAGTACTTATACACCTGCAATATTAGTTTAAATAACAATTTTATATTGCGACATGACTTATGTCATATGAAGTTTAGCGACATTTGGCTACCTCCGTCGTCATATAGAGGCTTCGCCGGTATCTTTGGACGCCAAGAATAACGTGTATGGGTGGTATAAATCCGGCCTGAATCGCGCTCCGTATGGAAAGACATGTATGGGGCTTTAAGTCTCAAGCAGATTTCCTCCACGCCAGAAAGGTGTGTACTATCATCTGCAAATACAAATTTTCCCAGAGAAAGAAGTGGGATACTTCACCAATAAGCAGTAGTGATTTCTCCATTACGTAAAAAAAGGCGTGTCTGACTTATAGTCAACACGGGCGAGCACCGAGCGTCTGAGGGCATCTGAGCCCCTACGGGGTAGCGGTGTGCGTCTGACGCGCACAAAGCGGTAACGCCGCATCGTCTTCTGATGATTTTACTTATAGTGCTGCTATAGTGCCGTGGGATTATTTGGGAGAAACTTGACCCGCATGCCAGAGACGGTGGAGAGAGAGAGAGACGGACCGAGGGAGGAGGGATGCGGGTCTCACGAGAGGGAGTTCGGGAGAGAGGTCGGCTGTCGGAGAGTTTTTTGGGGAGGATAGGTTAGAGTTAGGGTTATAAGGGGGGTATTTATAGGATATATATTTTTTACTTTTTTAATTATGCATAATTAGAGTTTTTGTGCCGACATTGTTATATAAACAATATATATGTCGATTTTAGGTTATTTTGATGTCCCGAACGCAACGACGTAGTCCGTTTCGCGATCGGAGGCCGTTTGGTTCAAGTCGATGTTGAATCAGGTCAATTTCAGTTCAAATTTGCACGTCGTCGCTTCCGATCGCTCGATATTCTCGCAAACTCGTTCGAATCGAGCGCGAACAATTTCATTTAATAGGTTTCGGCATTTCGACACTAACAAAGCGATCAATTTCACGAACGGAGGTCGTTTAGGCATCGTCGCGGCTTCCCGACCTTGATATGCGTATCAGTGCATTGGCGGCTCTCCTTTTTGATCGGTCGACCGTCGAATTACGCAAGATGTATATTCTGATCAATTTTGACGTTTTGAGCGATGGGAGTCGTCGACGGAGGTCGTTCGATTTTGGTCGTCGGTGTATTTAAGCTCGATTTGCGTCTTTGTTATTGATTGCCGATATTCATACCGTCCGAATTGAGTGCAAATAGTTTTATTTGATAGATTTTGACGTTTCGACGCTAACGACGTAATCAATTTCACGAACAAAGGTCGTTCGTTTGGGCAACATCGCAGCTTCTCGATCTCGATATGCGCGTAAGCGCTTCGATGACCTTCTCGATTCGGCCGTCGAATTGTGTATATGTATTGATCAATTTCAACATTTTGAGCGAATGGAGTTGTTGGTCGATCGATCATTTTGATTTTTTGGCCTTTTAGTGCATTTCAGCTCGATTTGCTTGGCGAAGCTTCAATTCACCTTGTGAGCTCGACTTGACTTATGACGCATGCATAGAGGTCAACACGGGACATTGATTTATTTTATGAAGTTGAATGGAGTTATTCGAGCGATGCAAAAAATTTTGAAGAAAGAATGAGTTTTGATTTTCTCCATGGTTTTAACTTCAATCAAGATGATGTTTAGGGAATATTACTTGGAATAAAACCTCTCTCTACAGTTAGGGCTCCTTTGTTGAAGGAGAGAAGAAAGTCAAACACAAGTAATGATAAGCCAAATACTAAATTTAATAGCTATTGGAAGCGCAAAACTCATTTGCTTCATGACACATGCTGGATTCACATCAATGGCTGCCTTCAAGAATGTAGAGGTGAAAGCTCTCAAGTCAAAGAAATGGTATGGTGTGAGCGCCTAAAAATTTGGAAGCTTAATAGCTGAGGAGGTGAGCCTCAATACACAAAGAAGTTTATGATTTCCATTGCTCAACAAGGTAAGACAAGTACTTCATAATTTGAAAAATATTGGATTATTGACACAAGGGCATTAGATCATGCAACATGGTCACAACAATCATATATGATACTTACACTAGTATTGTTCATCTTATTCATGTTTTGGTGGCTAATGTTAATAAATCTATGGTCATGGGACAAGGATCGGTTCGTGGACCAAGTATGCTATTGAAGGATGTTTTATATGTATATGTGCTTAAATTAACTCATAATTTATTATTTGTTAGTAAGTTCACAAAAATATGAAATATAAAGTAACATGTTTCTCCTCTTATCATAATTTTTCAGGATCAAGCTTTGAGCAAGATGATTGAGTGCTGATGAAAGGATTGGGTTATACTACCTCATCTCTACCAAATTCTTTCATTATCTCCATAATAGTATGGGCTTCTCTATCTATTTAGATTCTAATATGTTATTATGACATAAGCAAATTTATCATATATGAAAAATTTGTACCCAAGTTTATTTATCAACAAAGATAAATTACCCTTATGTGCATTATTGTAAATAAACTTGATATATTACTTCACTATAAGTAAATAAATCTTTCAAGGAATTTTATTTCATTTATAGTGGCTTTTGGGGACCTGCTAAAACCTACTTGTTTAATAGGAACTTGGGGCCTGTAACTTTTAGTTATGGCCATATAAGGGTATACCTAATGAGAGAAAAAATTGAAGCCTATTACTTGTTTAACTGGTTTCATAAACTCATAAAATATATTTCAAATTTTTATCCTATTCATTTGCATTAATAATGGGAACAAATTTTTTTGTTATGACTTTAGTCAATATTTTAACGAAAATGAGATTCACCATCAAAACATGTGTGTTTATCCCCTCAACAAAATGGGGTCACTTATAAAAAATACCATTTGTTGAAAATGATATAATCTATCATGTTCACAAATTGTCTCAAACCCTTTTTGGGGTGGCCATTCTCACATCTACATAATTGATTAATTTCTAACATTTAAGACATTTTATATTCTAACTCTACCTATGTTATGTTGCATGCTATTAATAGAAAATTATTTCAATAACAGATCTTCTTATTGTGATTTATACACAATAAGAACTCTACCTATGTTATGTTGCATGCTATTAATAGAAAATTATTTCAATAACAGATCTTCTTGACATGACAAATATAAAAAAACCAAACATCTTTTCAAATTTAAGATTTGTTTCTACATTTCAAATACAATTTTTGTTACTCTTCTACAAAATTAACTAATTCAAATTTAAACTCAAATCCAAAGTAGGCCAATATTGGCAGTTATATCATAGTACTCTTCTATAACCGATTTCTTCTTTCCTTCTCTGTTTAGCATTCTTTCCCTACAGCTTAAATCCAAGTCTCTTTCAATCAGATATTGAGTTCAATAAAGCAATAAACAGTTCCCCAAATTCAAGAAAAAGAAAAAAAAAGTCTTTCTTTAAGATCGGTTCCTCTTACCTGAGAGATCTGTTGGAATTCTTCCTCAAGACATTGTGTCAAAATAAGAATTTACTCACGCTCTATTATAAAGCATCACTATTATTATAAGTAGAGTTAGTTCTTTCTTTTGTTAATCTTCAAGTCTAATGCTAGCTTAGGGTTATGCAGAAGCCAATTTTGTCTCCAGTAACACTCTGATCGCCTTCTAACCAATTAATGAAGAGTTTCTTCTTACAACTTTTTTTTTTTGGCAGCAGTAGGTTTTTATAGAGCATTATTCTCAATGGAATAAATTGCAATAATATTTTCTGCTCATTTAAACATATAGCTGCTTCTTTTAATTGAAAAGAAATTATTTACACACACACACAATATATATTTTTATATAATGATAGATCTATTTAGCTATTTAGTGCATCTTTCATATAAATGTAGCTGATTGTTATGTATTGCAGGTGTTATTAAGGATTTAATCAGAGGGGAAATGTATTATGAAGCTGCTGAACTTTCTTGTTCTTTTGGGCTAACTGATACGTTCCCTCCCCTGCCATTGTTGTCATCCTTTGTAGCTAAAGTCTTTCAAATTGGAAAGCTGGAGCGACAAAGATCTCGACGTTTCCCAAACTTAGTGGTATGACCTACATCTTCTTTTTCTTCTACTCTACTCAACTGACAACTTAGAATATTCTCAAATTGAATAACCCTTAAATTTATTATTGTATTTTCTTGGTTTTATCGTTGGTAAATATGAAATATTGTTCAATTGTTATCATTTTACATAAGAGGTCATAAGCTGTTCTTAATGTTAAATTGAGATTAAATAAGTAAACCATCTTACCCAGTGCTATCAGGGTTTGGTACATATTATAAATTTCATTTTCCTGGTTATTTTTACACAATCATGACTCAAAATCTTGATATTTATGTGACTTTAGATAATTTTTCTCATTGCATTGTAGTAACGGTTGATTTGTAGTGAAAAATTTAATTAAAAATTTGAGAGAAATTTATGCATCAATGTTCACTCATACGTTTGCTTCACTTAATTGGGCAAGCAGAGAATCCTTCAGCTATTATCACACTTAAGCAAAACTTAATTTTATTACACATTTGAAAGCTATTTTTATTTTGTCATAGAGACAAGCCGATAGCAGGGAATTAAAATCACTGAGATCAGTGGTCAAGTTCCTGGAGGACCACAAGTTTGACACAGATGATCTGGCTTCTGTAAACATTCATAAAAGGATTTCAGAACTAGAAAAATACATCGAGAGGGATGCGACGAGACTTCAAAACAAGATTCGAAAGAGAAAAGCTCAACATTTCGAGTTCGACACAAAATCTGAAGCTCGATCCAAAGAATCATTTTCTTCTACACCAAGAACACCACAAAATGCTCATTCGCAGATGATTCAGAATAAACCAGAGATAGAACTTCCATCACAGCCTGATTCAAAAGTGGAAAATTCTGCTCCTTCAGTAGCAGGTGGTGACACAAAAGAGCATCATTATGGCTGGGAAAGAAGAACATATTTCGACTCTTCGGCCAGTTACAGATGGTCGGCCATGAACTGTTCTTCAGCTCAGAAGTTTTATCAGCCGCAGACTTCTGCGCATGGAAATGGCAGTGGGTTTTCGGGTCGAGATCTGTATAAGTTTGCTGATACTGTTGAAGCACAGCTTAGTAAGTCCATTAGAAGTAGAAATACTTCTCCAGGTGGTGCCAAGCTTGGTCACTAGCTGATTCAATCTGATGGCTAATGGCTTCTGTTTTGTTCTTATTTTACTTAATTTTTTTTATAAGATTATATGTCTTTTTATTAGCAGATTGTTGTAATGATAGTGAACTATTATAAACCATTGTTACTAAAGGATATGAAGATTTGAAGCACCAAATATATATTTTTATTGCAAGGTTTGTACTGATTATTTCTGAAATTTTGTTCCATTTATTCTGATTGAAATACTGTGCTGGTGAAGTTATTTATATTATATTTACTTGTATAGAGTCTCTTGAATGAAAGATTTATATATATGTATGTTAAGCTTTTTGTGTATTTATATATTAATATTTAAAATTTTTATGTTTATTTATATATAGCATCTTGGTATTTAAATTATATTAAAATATATGTATGAAAATATGTATTATATTGTAGATTATTTATATTAGTAATATTTACGATATGATTTAGTGATTGGAGTATTATATAAATATGAAAATTTTGAATATTAGGTATATAAATATATAATAATTTTATGGTATATTTGTTTTTGTTTTTTTTTTAAACTTTTATTTTTGGGGTGAGAACCATACAATTCCTTCAAGGTTCCACTCAGTTCTAACCGCAGAAGTGAGCATTCAAAAGTTCTCTTTGATAGGGCATGTTGAAATCTTTTTTATGTTTTTGTTTTAAATATTTATTTAATAACTCTTATTTTTTAATCTTTTAAAATAAATTAAATTAATTTTCTAATTATTCAAAATAATTTTGAGATGTTTTGAATATTCTCTTAAATAACTTTTACAATCACCCACCACAATATATTACTCTTTTGACAATCACTATTGCCATTACATAAATTAAATTAATTGATATTTAAAAGAATAAAAGTAATATATTTATTTCATGTTAGGATGTTAATAAAATATTAAAAATAATGGTAATTCCAATTTGACCTGTTATTGATAACCGATTTGATATTTGTGCAACCAAGCATAAATTTAATGAAGACTGGATTTAATCTAAGATATTACCAAAATTTTAAGGTCTTCATCAACTTTAATATTGCTACACTATCTAAATAAATTAATAAAAAATCTATTTGATGTCATCTTTAGATGGCCAAATTAAAATGAGTAAAGCTTTATTGGAGTATTTTAATTATTCATCAAATATATAGCATGCACTTTTATTTTATTTTTTAAAATATAATATTTTTCTTAAAACAATTTCAAATCTTCAAATCCCCAAGTTACAATGGCTTATAGTTCACTGTCATTACAACAACCTGCTAAGAAAAAGACAGATAATCTTATGTTTAAATTTAAATAAAAAAAAAAACAAAGCCAGAAGAAAAGCCATTAGACTTCATCGGTTAGTGATCGAGCTTAGTTCCATCTGGAGAAGTATTACTACTTCTAATGGACTTACTGAGCTGTGCTTCAACAGTATCAGCAAACTTATACAGATCTCGACACGAAAACCCGCCGCCATTTCCATACACAGAAGCATGTGGATGATAGAACTGTTGAGCTGAAGAACAGTTCATGGCCGACCATCTGTAACACGCCGAAGAGTCGAAATATGTTCTTCTTTCCCGGCCGTATGGATGCTCTTTTGTGTCACCACCTGCTACTGAAAGAGCAGAATTTTCTACTTTTGAATCAGGAAATAGAGGCTGTGATGGAAGTTCTATCTGGTTTATTCTGAATTATTGACCACACTTACTCAAGCAATGGGATGCATCCTAACGTCATACTATAATATCAGCCACTTCCTCTGATAGATTATTATAAGTTGTTTGATCTCAATAGTCTCATGCAATTCTGATCATCCGTTTATAACAATCTCTGTCCTTGTCATGATTATGTGTTGGAACAGTATTATACATATGTTGATATGTATAAGTGTCCACTAAAATGAACTCCTGGGTTCTTATTCTTTCTTTCTTCTATTTTATGTTTTCTACTTGCTGCTTTGTTCTTTTTTTCTCCATGGTATCAGAGCATTAGTCTTACGATAAATCAAGCTCAATTTCTATCTCTACCTATGACCAATTCTACCACTTCTTCGACAAATGATAAAGGATCATCTATTCAAACTTCAGCGCCGTGCCTTTTAGTTCACCTCAATTTAAAATTTTGATGTCAAACATAAAAAATGTTCTCATCACTCATCTTACTATATGTGGGCTCCAAAAATTCGCCACCAACCTCTCAATTAAGAGAGTTTGATTTATGTCAATGAAATTTTCAAAAGGCAGATGGAATAGTAGATAAGACACTACCCAGAGATTTCACCCTCATTTTGTGAGGACTTTAGATCTAGTTCCATGTTTTCTATAGGCGCAAACACCTATATTTAATTACCCCTCCCAATGCTGAGAGAGAACTTTCGATAAAGACTAGTCGTTTGGTTGCTTAATGCGTAGCGTATAGTAGCAGTATGTGGAGTTTTGAAATTTAGATTTATGAAATTCATTATATTTAACTTAAAGAGGATGGTTGGGGGAGCGATGACGCGCCCAATCTAGATCTCATGGTTCTTTCTTCGAATTGTGCTCCACCTTTACTTAGTCGGAGGAGGTAGTGACCCGACAAAGGATCCTTGTCGGCCAGATGAGTTCGTCGTCAAGGGACCTTGTAGACTGGGTGAAGTTTGTCTAAGACAAATATAAGTCAACCTAACATGGGGCTTTTGCATAATCAAAATATATTATATAGTTCACAAAGAGCTTAGAACATCTGGTTGCGGCCGCGGCAAGTAATTTAGTGTATATTGCGGACTAACCGTCGAGGCTCGGTCGTGTCGTCGTTATGTGATGCCATGAAGCCAGGCGAGGACACGGGTCACGTCCTTACGAGCTTAAGATTATTTGAGTGTGAAAATAATTATGTATCTGATTTGACGTTAACTCTTTGTGAGCAAAAGTTTTCTTAAATGTCATCCTCGACAAACGGTTGTGGATGTGTGGATGAATTTTACTTTAAATTTAAATAATTAATTTTATTTAATTTATATATTTTTTAATTTTAATATTTGATCATTTCATAATAGATTTTAATTTGAATATATAATAATTTGACATTAGAATTTGAATAGATTTTTTTATTATGATTATGAAAACCCCACCGGTTGAAATATTCAGTCAACACGACTATCATCGGGGTGTTGATTACTTAGTTTATTATTTCAGATCCTATCGACTCTATTGATTTAATAATAAAGGATCAGATCTACTGTCATATAACAGAATTACCTTCTCAGAGATTTTATTAGATTCAAAATATTATAATATAATTATTTGATTTTTTAGGTTTTGTTAACCCGGACCCAGTTCTAAGACCAAACCAGAAATTAACTCGCGCAGCATCCTCAGGCACTAAGTTTAAGCATTCAACGTAGTGTCGGGGATCATGCGGGTATTTAAATCATTTAATTTATTATTTCAGATATTGTCAACTCTATTAATTTAATAATAGATGATCAGACCTAGATTTATATTTTAAGGATTTTGAATTTGAGAATATTGAATATAATATCTTAAATATTTTGATAATAGTTACCCCTCCAGTTGATATCTTCAATCAACTCAGATATCATTGGGGATATAGGTCTGCATGGTAATTTAGTTTAGTATTTTAGATCCTATCGACTCTATTAATTTAATAATAGAGGATCAGATCTAGATTTATATTTTGAGAATTTTGGATTTGAGAATATTGAATATAAATATCTTAGATATTTTTAATAATAATGATGATTACCCCTCCAATTGATATCTTCGATCAACTAAGTTATCATTGAGGAGTTAGGAGATAGTCGTTATACTCAAATGACGTAAACTCTCAGATTTTCTCGCGGAGAAAGCTATACAACATCATTAGGTTTTGTTAACGGGCGTCATACTACCCATCAATCCCACGTAGCATCCTCAGACACTAGATTCATGCATTGAGCATAGTGTCGGGGCCTATGTGGGTTATTTAGAATACTTGTATGAATTTTGAAAAGATCAAATTGAATTGATTGCTTTGTATTTCATACAAGAATTCATTTCTTTCAAATAATTGCACAAATTTTGAAGCACTTGAATTGAGTGATAATTGACTCCATAATTTATGCAAAATTAATTTAGTATTGCCTTTTGTTCGCTTGTACGAAGTGTTGCAAATTCGATTGTGTAAGGTGTTTTAGATCTTGTTCAATTATTTAGATTAATATTTATTTATTTGCATATAGCTTCACTAAGCTCTTTAAGTTTCAATGAAACTTAGCTCGCGATCGTTGAGAAGCTTATTTGCTCATCACAAGTTTCATTCAAATTCTTTTTTGCTTTGAACAATTATATTTGTTCTTTATTCTAATTGAAGGACAAGCATTCAAATCCAATATAAGTTTTGTTTGTGCTCGTAGGCAACTATCAAGATAATTAGAAGTTTTACTTGAATTTTATTCTTGTTAGGAGACAAATTCTCAAGTTCGTTAAAATTCTTATTTATGATAGCCAACAAGTTGTTGAGATCATTCTTATTTCAAGACTTTTAGAATTTTAAATGTAGGTTTATTCTTTAATTTATTATTTTCAAACAAGCTCAATTTATGTTTATCAACACTTTTATTTGTTCTTGTTTAAGTCTCCCATCAATCCAATTTGGCCCTCCCGTGCGTTCCGTATAGGCTGCGGAGGTATTCCACCTTCGCTCTTGAGCATAATTGATGTCTTCTGACCTTCTGACCAGTAGTCTTTACCCTAACTCTTGGCATAATAAGGTCTTCAAACACTTGCATAAAAAGAGTATATATGTTAGTTTATTATTTAATTTATCATTTTTAAATAAGTTTAATTTAAGCTCATCAACACTTTTATTTGTTCTTATTTAGTCTCCTATTGGCACCTCCGGCTCATCATAGGATGCGTGGGGTTATTCGACCTTCCATCGCTCTCGGCTAACGGTCTTTGACTACTACGGTGGTGATCTTCTACCCGTTAGCTCTATTGAGCATAACGGGGTCTTCAAACGCCTGAAGACATGTTTTGTTTTCCACTGTTGCTCTATTCAACTTGCTCTGAATGAAGCTTAAACATATCCATTTCAATCTAACGAAGCCTTGATTTAACAGCAAAAACATCTTCTTGCACAGGCTTCTGGTTGGCTTGCCCGCCATCTGTTATATTCTGAGATTTAGAATTAGCTGGTAATGTTGTGTTGACAGGAACAAGATGTCCCATAGGTGAAGTCACTGAATTCTTGCTCACTTTAGATTGAGAAACTACAATAGCTTTAGAGTCTTGCCTTGTGCAAATAGGACTAATTAAACCAAAAGTTGCATCAGATGCAACCAATATATCAGCTATTCTAGGAAACTTGTTTGTGCTTTGTTGACGGTTTTGCCTAACAGGAAATGAGTGCCTTTGATGCCGAGAATGTCCTTTGTCTTGAAGATTCTCCTTGTAGGATGAGCTATTATTGGTATTAAGCTCACCCATATCTCTCTTCCTTTTTAATGTACTTGCATCAAGCACTTTATCTGTAGTTCTACACTCAGCAGAAAGTTTAATAGATATGCCTTCAGTATCACCTCTAACAACAACACAAGAAGGTTTATTTAAGCTGCTAATCATGCCAGTTATAAATGAAATCTTTGTCAACCTGGGATTTTGAAGTTCTTCTCGATGGTCTAGCTCTCCACTATCAATGAAATCAAGATGATTGGATTGCTCTTCTCTAACTGGTATTTTATCTTCCACATGAGGCCTTCCTAATCTATCCCAAACATTGCCACGTAAATGAGCTGTTTGATGTGATAAATCATTGATAGCAGTTGAAGGAAGCCTTGTTTCAGCAAAATCTCTATCAGGTGAAGGCCCTAATTGATGCTGTTCTGCAATGACATATTGTAAACATATTGCAGTCTGTTCTGCCTTTGGTTCAGGGAGGCGTTGGGAAGGTACAGTGTTAGAACCATTTTTTTTTGTATATGTACTTCCAGTTTGGAAGTTCGTGATGCAAAGACTGCTTGCTAACAGGTGAAACTTCATAAGAGCTTGTAATTGAAGAAGAAATATTTTTTGCAGCTGCAGTGAAATTACCACAATTACCACTCTTTGAACCTGAACTCTTTCGAAGAGTAATCTCTTGTGCATTCAGCCTCTCCAAATTTACTGCAGTTGATCGTTCATCTAAATTTAGCGGATGAAGCTGGAGTCTCTCTGTCACTTGGGGAGGTTTCAAGTAGCCAGAAGTTGTACTATAGGATGGCAATTCTAATGATCCATTCTTAGCCTTTGGTGACCCACTGATTGAGCATCATGGTTTACCAGAATGCTATGTTTATACTCCCTATCCAAACTGTTACCATGATTAGTTGTTACTTTGGCTTCTAGACCCGAGAAGGTAGGAGTCATCTTTGAAATGAATTCTTTGGAAAGATAATCCCAAAGCTAAGCTACAAATGTACTGCTCTCCTCCCCTAAAAATTCTTGTAGGTCATCACATGCCTGATTCTGATGCTTGCCATTACAAACAAACACCACAATGTACTCCGCTGGGACATCGTCGGAGTAATTTTCGAGGAACTCCAACAGCTTCTTAGAGACTGCCACTCGCAACCTAATCGCCTCTAACGATCTCCTATCCATCCTCAATGATATCGATTCCAACGAGAACAAGCTCTCACCCATTCCCCCACAGTTGCCTGTGCCGTCAAAATCTCTATTAAGAGAGAGGGAGCAAGGAGTTTGGTTTTCTCTCTATTCCTACTTGCGTCTTTTTCTTTTTTTACCGCATGAATGAAGAGAGGGAAATAAGAGGAGTCTTCATGTGGTTTGTATGGGGGAAGGTGACGTGGCAATTTCTAATTGGCTGTCATGAGTGGCTAGTTGTGGATGAGGGCAGCTACAAGTTCTAAAGCATTGACCAAAATACATGCTAATCATAATGAAATTTTAAGCGTAATAACCTTAGTCAAATTAGATATCTACTCTAGGTAATTTTGACATTCCAACACTAGTCTTTACGATTGGAGCTTTTAGTTGTTCGACGAATTGTCACTTTCACCAAAATGTGTATTATCATTTTCGACCGCTCGACTTTCGCTTAGACTTGTCCGAATTGAGTGTGAACAACCTTACGTGATAGATTTCGATGTTTCAAAACTAACGACTCAATTTTAGGTCATTTTGGTTTCTATCCTCGACTCGATATGTGCGGCGTGTTGGCTCGATCACTTGATTGGTTAATCCTTAGATTATGCAATATTTATATTATGATCAATTTCAACATTATGAATGTGATGGTGAAGTCCATTCGTTGATCGAAGGTCATTTTGATCATTTTCGGTGATGTCAATACATTTTGGGCCCCGATTTATGCACATCACTTAGAAGTCCGAATTACTTGTGGACTTGACATGAGAGGTCAACACTATAGAGAATCAAATAACTTGGAGGCCACAAGTAATTAAATTGGTTCGTGCAAATGGATTTAAAGAATACTTAAATGTTACTGTTGCTCCTTCCAAGCATCTTACTACCAAACTTGATGGAAGTATCATTCCCAATCCAAGTTATCAAATTTGGACTCTTTTAGATTATAATCTCACTACCACAATACTTTCGGCTATCATACCTTCTCCTTTTCCCATCTTTTCTTAATCTTGACTCGTGTGCTGATATTTGGAGTACTGTAATCTGATGTCTCCAATCAACAAATCGATCTAAAATTATTCAACTCAAAAATGAGATGCACAATATGATGAAAAGGGATCAACTGACGACTTATTGTCTTTCATAAATAAAAGCTAAGGTTGATGCTCTTGCAGATGCAGGTTCACAACTTGCTACAGAGACATTATGTTATATACACTAAATGGACTACTCTCAACATATCAGGCATTTAAGATTGCGATAATGAGAAATCTTCAACCATCAAGTGTTGATGCTTTATACTCAATACTTTGCAATGAGGAAACAAATTTAGCAACTGATGCTGTAAAGGAGTTTGCAATTTCTCAATTGACTGATGATTCTGTAACACTTGCAGCTACTCATGGTCGGTCATTTTACCTAAACAATCAAACACAATTCAAAGGAGTGCCTCGATGTCATGGAACCTTTCCCACTAGAGGTTGTCACTGAATAGAAGGAAATGCCAATCAATCTCAAATTGAGTATCAGATTGTGGTAGAAGAGTGTCTTAGATGTTAAAAAATTTGCAATATAATAAAAACTCTTTATCCTTGATTACAAATTTTGTTCCACATAATGTTGAATGTATTTTAGATACTACTACAACTTCACATTTGACTCATGATCATAATCAATTGCAAAATCAATCGCCATATTGGGGAACACAGCAAGTTGTGCATGGAAATGGAGAAACATTACTAGTTCACACAACTAGATAGAGTATTCTGCGAAGATCACATCGTAAGATCCTCTTATCACACCTATATCATGTTCCAAATCTATCTTATAATCTCATTTTTATTAATCAATTCACATCTGGTAATTCTTGTCTAATATCATTTCTCTAATGGCTTTGAAATCAAGGATCAGAAGACAAACATGATACTTCTTAAATGACCTATCATAACAATCTTTACTCCATTCCAATCAAGCCTCCATCAACATACAATTCTCGAAGACTTGCTCTTAGTTGCTTCAACATCCTCCATTGAACTCTGGCATATAAAACTTGGATGCTCTTATAAAGAAACATTATATGCTTTAGCAAAAACTAATAAAGACATGTATTTTCTTTAATTTACTCTCATGTAACTCTTATGAACTTGTTAAAAGTCACAAGAGGCACAACCAAACTATCTCTTCATCTTCTTCATATACTATAGCTCTCTTTCTCTTATTCACATTGATGCATGAGGTCTCTCCCTGGTGGTTTCACCATATGGATATAAATATTTTATTTTGATTATTGATGATTTCTCACATTATACATGAGTATATCCAATGAAAATCAAATTTAAAACCTTAAATAAATTTTTGCAATTTGAAGCCATTGTTATTTTCTGATGTTTACAGAAACGAGATCATCTGTGTCAAGCTTGAGGTCCTCTAGCCACTTGAAGCATGTGAGGTTTATTTAAAACTGAAATTAACGCCTTCTATCTACTTCTAAATTTGTGTTGCAAATTTAGTGGCATTTAAGGAATTTTAAATTATTCTAATACCTTGGAATAATATTTAATTATTTTCTTTTATTCAAAGTTGATTAGTCTTTGAATATTCAATATACTCTCATTTACATCTATTGACAATTCTCAAATTCATCACAAACATTATTTAATTTTTCCTTGATCTAGTTTGAATATTTAATAAGAATTTTCTAATGATTCATTTTTATGCTTATTAGAAATCATTCAATCTCATTGAAAATCTCTTATGAATTCTTTGATTTTCTCCAATTCATTTGGAATGAATTATGATTTGAAAATTATATTCTAATTCCAAGAAGATCTTTCATGCCCTAATTGTATATTCAGTGATATCATCAACTAAATCAATTGGAATGAGATATTGAAGTGCTAAACATATATTTATTGCTAAAATATTCAAATTCATTTCAAGTTCAGTCCATCTTTATTTATTTGAAATATAATCTTTAAATTCATTTCAAATTTATTCTCATTTATAATTCAAAGTTCAATTCGATATTAATTTTATTTTAGCGCGTTTAGACAACGCTATTTATTTAGCTTGAATTTTATTTACAAGTATAAATTTTGGATAAAATTTTGGCAGCATTTCGACAGTATTCTGGCATCATCCCTGCATAGGGGGCTACATCAAAACAATTTTGGCCTATCCGTCATTCCCTGATGAGCATGACGGTTGGTGTTTTGAAGCACCTTGGCCGAATTTTAATCCCGTTATGCCCTAATAAACATAATGGGGCTTTCAATCACCGCAAAAAAAGTAAATATATATGCAATTTCTACACAGTCAAACCTCCTCCTTTTTTATACTCTTGTCAATAGCAACAATTTCAATGTTGCACTAACTTTAAGCAAATTCTCTGATTTATGGAGAGATATTGATAGAGAAGAGAATGTAATTTCTTTTGTTATGAATTCTAAAAGGAAGACAAAGTGATGACACTATTAAGAAATTGAATTAGAAGGAATATAACTTATGAGTGCAGTGAAGTAAGGGGTAGCAGAGAGAGTTTAGGGAAGGAGATGGAGGGCAAGCCAAGAAGAACCTGCCTGATGTTAGAGTTGCTTTCTTATTTTTGAGGTTGTATTGGAGATGGACGGGATGAAGGGAGAATCACTATAGCCAGAGCTGATAGAAACCTAGTTTATGAAGGAGATGCCAAGAGGAACCTACTTGATGGTAGAGTGCCTCTTGGTTATGACAAAGGATGAGAATTAAGAGAAGGCTAGGATGAATAGGAGGTTGGCTGTATAGGGGTTCACGGCTCTAGGCACATCAACAGGATCAAGGGAATAGGAAGGATTTAGGTGGCAACCTAGTCACCGGTGGCCAAAGAGGTTGAGTTTAGCTGATCGGCAGGGAGTAGGGATTGAGAAGGTCTGGGTTATGAAGTGAAAACCTGAGAGGAATGGTAGAATAGTGGTTGGTTAGAGAAGTAGACCATCAGTTTTTATTTTTTATGTGGAAAGCTGCTGCTACATGTAGAGCTCTTGACTCATGTTAACAAGTGATAAGAGAGCGAAAGATAGGATTTGGATCCGACATAGTGAGGAGAGACGAGATTTTAGGAGGTTGGTAACAAGGAATTGGAAATTTGAAATTTTACCTGTGATATGCTCCAGCTTTGGACATCTTGATGCCAGGAATCTAAAGGACCTCGATGGCTACGAGAGGTGGAGACGGATGAGCAAGAATGGGGAATCTAGATTGAGCCGAGAGGAACTCGGTAGAGTGTAGTGGAGGAGTTGCCCATGAGTTAAATGAGGATGTGAGATTCCATGTGGAGAATTTTTCATTGGGTGGTCAGTTTTGTCTTTGGGTTGGGTTTTGCTGACCCAAACTCATTGGGTCATGTGAACCACACTCATTAGTATCCATTTGGTCCACTAAGAGGGTTCTAAGTGGCCATGAAAAGGATTTGACTAAATTCCAAGTGGAATTGGCCATAGGTTACCCTTTGACCTAGGGGTAAAATGGTTATTTGGCTTTAATTTCAGTTTAGATAGATTTGGAATAGTTTGAAATTGGGTTGGGCAAAATTTCAAGGAATTTAAAGTTGATTTGATATCATTTGGCTCATGTTGACCCATTTAGGTCAAAATGGGTCAACTTTAGTTGAATCAAATTAGATCAAACCAAGGGTTGGGTCAAGTTCATATGACCATTTGGAGTGATTTGGTATCATTGGTTTGGTTTAATTTGATTTGTATTTGATTTTGGTTCAATTATATTCATTTAGGTTAAATGGGTCAAGTTGACCAATTTGATCCATTTGACCTAGTTGGGTTAGGTCATGGGTTGGTTTATGTTTGGTTGGTCATTTGAAAATATTTTGCAAGCTTTGGTTTCAATCAATTTTGATTTGGTTTGATTTGACCTCTTAGGCCAAGTTGGGTTCATGGTCAATTGGGTTGAGTTTAGTTGGCCAATTGAGGCTTTGGTCAAGTTCAACAAATGATTTAGAATGAACTTGACTCATTGGTTGCAATTGATTTGGCTTAGATCAAGATTTGACCCATTTTGATTTTTTAGGTCAAGTTGGGTCAACTTGGGTCAAGTGGCCAATTGGGCTAGGTTTGGCTCAAATGATGACTTGGTTAAGTCCAATCATTGATCATGAATTAGTTTTGATCAATGGTTTCAATCAATTTGGCCTATGATGGATTTTGACTAGTTTAGCTTTCATTTTAGCTAAGTGTTGACTTGGTCAACTATTAGGTTTGACTTAGTTTGACCCAATTTGAGTGATTGATCATCTCATGATGATTGTTGCTCATAATGTGAGGCTTAGTTGGGCTTAGTTCAATCCAATTTGGGTAGGATTAGAATTTGGCTTAAAAAGATACTTTAGGTTATTTTGGGTCAAGTGAGCCTAAGTGGGTCAATTGACTTGATCAAAACTTGATTCAAGTTTGATTGAACTCACATATGGACTTATGATTGAAATATAAATCCATTTGCAAGTGATTTGGAGTCAAATGGGGTTTCATTCATTTGACAATTTCAAGTTCAAAGGATGAACATGAGTTTGATTTGGGTTCGAGTTTTTGATTTTAGTTTTGGTCATTTGAATTTATATTTTATTTATATTTGTGAATATAAAAGAGAATATAAATGGGTTATGAGAAAATCTTTTGAATTTGATTTAGGTTAAGTCCATAAGATGAAATCAAAATGGCTTAGGAAAATTTTTTAGGATTTGGAATTCAATCATGGGTTTCAATCATTCAGAATTGATTCATGATTTGAGAAAATTCATCGGCATTGATTTGAATTTGATTTGAGTTTGAAGTTGGTTTGGATTTGAGGTTGAAGTTGATTTGAATTTAAAGTTTGATTTGAGTTTGAGAAAATAAATTAAGTTGGAATTGATTTGAGTTAGAAGTTGATTTGGATTTGAAATTGGTTTTGAATTTGAAGTTTTGGCTTGAAAGAAGGAAGTAAGGATTTGGTTCAAGCTATAGGGCAGACAAATTTTTCTAACACCCGTAAGGCATGACCTATTCCTATGGCTAACTCTTCTAAGTCTCTAGGGTTAGGTTGAGTGTTCACCTAATCACTAAAAGTGTCTTAAGACTAAGAAACTCTTAGTGTCCAAGAGGAGTCTTATGTCTAAGATGGAGAGGTTGAGAGCTCATCCTAAAAATGAGGTCAACAAAGGGTGCCCAATAGGTGTTGTGTGACTGACAAGGTACACCACATGTATTGGTGTTGACCGAGATGATCAACAACAAACGATCAAAGACTACGAGGATCTACTCCCCAATCCAAGGTGTAGAAGTAATCAAGAGCTTAGTACAATGTGACTCTACTCATGTCTAAGACACAAGAGAGTGAAGGAGGAATCCTCTAGGGATAGAGTATGTGAACCTTCCACTAGGGAGACATATTCAAGTCATCCACTAGGGGATGAGAGGTTTGATTTGATTTGAGTCTCACTAAGGAGAAAATTGATTTGATTTGTTGATTTAGGATTTGGTGCTCCACTAGGGATGAAAAAGTGAACTTCCACTAGGGGAGCAAGGTCAAGTCATCCATTAAGGAGAAGAGATTGTGAAATCCACTGAGGGATTAGAATTCAAGATCCATTAAGGGAATTAAAAAGATTTGCATCTCACTAAAGAGAAGCAGATGATTTGATTTGATTGTTTGATTGTTTGATTATTTTGATTATTTTGATCATTTGATTTAATTATTTTGATTTTACTCCACTAGGAGAGATTGATTGGATTTGTTTTGTTTGTTTAATTAGCTCCAATGAGGGAGGAGGGTTGAATTTGTTTCAGATTTTTAAATTTTGGATTTTGAGATGGACCCCATTGGTTTGTGATAGATCGCACTAAGTAGGGGCCATGTAGGCCTAGGCCTAACTCAGAATTATCAATCCAAAGTGATAGTCTACTGAACACATAGTAGGACTAGCCAACCAAAAGGATTGCCTTTTGGTGTGCAACAGCTGTACTGGTAAGAAAAAGTGGAAGACTTATATCTTCCAAAGTAGAGATTAGTTGCTGGGGTGATCCATTGGTGAGGCAACGAATCAAACCCAACTTAGGGTTGACTATTGAGTGAAAGTTGCCGGGGGACTCAAATAAGCTCAAAGATAGTCAAAGATTAACTTCATAGATTGATTAATTATTTTTGATGGATTTCATTGGTTTGCAATGGACTGCACTGAGTAGTGGCCATGTTGGCCTTGGGCTAACTTAGATTTATCAATCCAAAGGGGTAGTCTACCAACCACATAGTAGGACTATTCAACCAAAGGGGTTGCCTTTCGGTGTGTAGCAGCTATACTAGGAAGAAAGCATGGTAGACTTATATCATCCAAAGTAGGGATCGATTCTTTGGGGTGATCCATTGGCGAGAATAATCAAACCCTAAATGCCCTGGGGACTCAAATCAAAGATAGTCAAAGATTAACTTTAGAGATTGATTAGTTATTTTTGATGGATTCCATTGGTTTATGATGGATTGCATTGAGTAGGGGCCATGTTGGCATTGGGCTAACTCAGATTTATCAATCCAAAGGGGTTGTCTACCAATCACATAGTAGGACTATCCAACCAAAGGGGTTGCCCTTCGGTGTGTAACAACTATAGTAGGAAGAAAGAGTAGTAGACTTACATTCTCCAAAGTAAGGATCAGTTGATGGGGTAATCCATTGGTGAGGCAATGGATTGAACCCAACCTAGGGCTGACTATTGAGTGATTGTGGGGGGCTTAAATCAACTCAAAGATAGTCAAAATTAATTTCATTTTAAAGTTATTTTTGATGGATTTCATTGGTTTGCGATGGACTACACTTAGTAGGGGCCGTGGGCCTTGCTAACTCAGATTTACCAATCCAAAGGGGTAGTCTACCAACCACATAGTAGGACTATCCAGCCAAGGGGGTGCCTTTCAATTTGCAATGGTCAAGTTAGGATGAAAGTACGGGGACTCACATCTTCTAAAACAAGGAACCACTAGGGTGATCGGTGTTTTGTGCAAATCAACTTGACCTAGGCAATTGAAGTGAATGCCGCTGGAGGACTTAAATCTGCTCAAAGATAGTCAAAGATTAATTTTATTTTTTTAGTTATTTTTGATGGATCCTATCGATTTGCGATGGATCACACTAAGAAGGAGCTTATATCAGCCTAGACCTATCTTAGATTTACTGAACCAAGGGGAGTAGCTTCCCGACCGAGGGGAGAACTATCCAACCAAAGGAGTGCCTTTCAGTTTGCAATGGTCAATTCAAGAAAAAAAGCACAGAGACTCACATCTTCCACTACAAAAAACCACTGGGGTGATCGGTTGTTTGGGCAACAAATCGAACGACCTGGGGGTTGCGTTGCATGCCATGCTAGAAAGAATGCGTCGTAGGCTTACATTATCTAAAGAGGAATGACTGCTGGGGCAACCTATATATGGCAAAATAGATTGAACCCAACCTAAGGGTAACTACAGAGAGAGTGTCGACTCAAAGACTTATCTTAACTCAGGTAGTCAGGCAATTCCTATAGGAAGTTCTGCTGACACTGCCCTAAAGATAGGATGCATGCTTAGGAAAAAGGGGCCCTTTGGGGGCTTGAATTCTTAATCCATCAGCAAATATTTTGTTTGTTTGATTTATTTGTTTATCGTGGACCCTGTTGGTTTGTGAGTGATCACACTGAGAAGGAACTTATATTAGCCTAGACTTATCTCGATTTACTGAACCAAGGGAGAATCTGTGCATCCACTAAAAAAATTCTCCAACCATAGGGATGACTACTAGAAAAGGGGGACTATCCAATCTAAAAGTAACCTGGGTTGTGTCTAAATGGGTTCGCAAAGGACGTGATCCAAGTAGAATGCCCATAGGGAGAGGGGTCACTGAGGGTTTGATCCAAAATCTTGGAGAAGATAATATGCATAGGTATTCGGTGGCCAACTCAAGGAGAAAGAATAGGGACTCATATCTACGAAGAGTGGTGTATCCACCGGATGAGTCGATGTCAGCATAGTGAACATCAACCAACCTAAGATGCCGGTTGGCTTGCAACAATCAGCCTAGGAAGAAAGCGCGGGGACTCACATCCTCCTATAGTGGAATTGATTGTTGGGATAGCCTATCTTCAGCTCAGCAGGTGCTATCCGACCTAGAGCGACTACTGAATGAATGCCACTAGGGGACTTACATCAACTCAAGAGTAGTAAAGAGGAAAGGAGTCTATGGGGGACTTACCCTAAACCTCATATATACTAGACCTAGTCAGTACATGATGATTAGTTCAAGAAGAAAGCATGGGGACTCACATATTCTTAAATAAAATCAACATGAGGTAGCTTACTGGCTGGGCAATGAAGTCTACCAAACTAATAAGATGCTCATTGGTTTGCAATGGTCAAGTTAGAAAGAAAGCATGGGGACTCACATTCGTCTAACAAGTGACCACTTGGGTGACATCTAGCAAGGTAGCATGTAAACCCGACCTAGAGCAGCTAATGAGTGAGTGCCACAGGAGGCTTTCTCCCACATCAAAATAGCTCGAGTCAAAAGACTTGTGTTTATTTTGTGCTTGTGTTATAGAGAATAGGATGCCACTTGGGTTTTCTTGCACCTACCCTAAACACGCTTGGGGAATTTGATGAAATGGTGCTATGGATGGCAGTTGGGATTCTCACTAAGAAAGGATGCCGCTTGGGTTCTCTTACACTTAACTTAGTTGTGCTAATCGAAATAGAATGTCTATTGGGTTCTCTCACACCTATTCTAGTAGCACCAGGGAATTGTGTTTGATTGTATTTATGTTGTAAAAGAGAGATATGATACCTCTTGGGTTCTCTTACACCTATCATAAACACGTCATAGTAGATTCGCAAGATAAGCAAACAATGCTTCGAAAGAAGAGAAGATTTTAATGAATTAGAATCAAATTTTATTCTTTTAATGATAATTGTTTTCAAACATATTTTATGGGTAATATTTCTTCAAATAGAGCCCATTAATTGGAAGCATTGGGTGTTCCCCTTTAAAATCAATAAGTTGATAGGATCCTCCTTGGTAGGCCTTCTTTATGACAAAAGGGCATTCCCAAGTGGGTTCAAACTTACCTCCCATCTTTTAAAGAGCAATAATTAGTCTCCTTAGGACTCCTCTCCTTGAAAAGCCCTGGACCAGCTTGTTGTGAGCTTGAATCATTTTGGCCTTGTCCCTGGTCCCATGCCCATCTCCTCCAAACCTTCGAGCTCTTCTAACCACAACTTTGCATTCTATTATGTAGTGATTTTGTTATCCAATGCTATCCTTAGTGGGAGCAAAGGTAGAATACTGCACCCATACACTTAGGGGTTGATTGAGTTGGAGTCAGATGCGGTAGCCCACAAGGCTTCAACCAAATGCTCATGCCACCATCATTTGTTGTCATCGAGTGTCTTCTTTAGTATATGGATGAGAGTTTTATTGAATGCTTCTGCTAATTCATTTGCCCTGGGGTAGTAGATGGTGGAGTCTCTAATCTACCGTATTCGCAAAGTTGTGATCTTGGTGCTGCTTTGAATGCATCATTATCGAATATAATTCATCGAGGAACCACAAACCTATGATATGGTTCACGAAAAGCACATGTCGATGTGACCTCTCTGAGGCCTCTCCCCACTTGGAAAAGTAGTGGTGGCCTAGAATGAACCCTTGGAAGAAGGTGGATCGATAGGTCACACAATGTCCGTACCCCAACACTTAAATGGCCATGAAGCCAATGTAGGATGTAGAATGGTGGTTGATGTAGGACCACACACCCAACTCCGATGACATCTTCTAGATACATCCATGTAATCATGTAATATCTTAGTCTCTTGATCTTTGCTTTCATCTTAGGATTGGATTGGTGCACTCTACATAGACCTGAATGTACCTCAGTCACGATCCTACGGGCTTCATATTTGTCCAAATAATGTAACCACATTTGATCGAAGAACCATCGGTACAAGGTGCCATCCACGAGAGCATAAGAGAGAGCTCTCTATTTCATCTGATGGGCTTGTGATTTCTCTTGAGATAGTTTGCCAGTGTTCAAGTAATCTATGAATGGTTGCCTCCAATCTAGTTCCTCATCTTTGTTGGCAATGATAATCTCCCCTTCAAGAGAAAGTCTCTCGACGAGTTCAACATTAATAAGGGATATGACTTTACTGCTTTGGACCATTATTGGAATGAACTCATCTTTTGGACATGCCAATTCTTTAGCAAGTTTGGCCAAAGCATCTGCTACTGCGTTCTCTACTCAGGGAACCTTGTAGATGGTGACTTTAGGGATTTGAGCCAACAACTTCATGGTATACTCGTGGTAATGATGAAGCTTAAGTTTTAGAACTTTGTAGGACCTAACAATCAAGTTGATGAGCAACTAAGAATCCCCATAGATGTTGATGCTCTTGAAACATACTATAATAGATAACTCTAGATCGACAATCAAAGCCTCATACTCAGCTTCGTTGTTGGTGCAGGGATTGGAGAGATAGTATAAGAATCTCATTACATCGTAGTCTTGAGTTAAGAGAACTATTCCTACCCCTGCCTTTCCTGGAAGAGTGGATCATGTTTCTTCTCCTTTATGAAAGAAAGCTGTACCATCAAAATACATCTCCCAATGGCGGTTATCAACCTCTCCTAAGTTCATGATTTGTTCATCAGGGAGATCGTCAGTAAGTGGAGAATCAGCAGGAAATGGGTGTGCGGCTAGGAAATCCGCTAGTGCTTATCCTTTTACCGCACAGAGTGATACATATGTGATATCAAACTGCGAGAGAATCATAAACCAACGTACCAAACATCCGGATAGCGTTGGCCGTGTCATGAGGTACTGTAGTGGGTTGGTTCTATAAATCAAGTTCACCTTATGAGAAAGCATATAATGCCGTAACTTTTGGGATGCAATGAGTAAAGCTATGCAATGCTTCTCAATAGGTGGGTAGTTCACTTCAACAGGAATCAGATGATGGCTGAGGTAGTAGAGAGCACTCTCCTTCCTTTGGCTTGGCCAACAAAGCACAGGGAGTCATCCAATGCGAGTAGAAGATTAGTGGCCTACCTGAGATAGGGGCTGCTAGAATTGGCGGCTTCACCAAATACTGCTTGATATCTTCAAAGGCATGCTGACACTTGTCATCCCACTTGAACTTGGAATCCTTTTTTGATAAGGGCTAAAAGTGCCTTGCATCTTCCTGATAGGTTGGAGATAAAGTGTCTTAGATATGCCAATCGCCCTTGGAAAGATTTGAGTTGAGTTAAACTTTTGGGAGGTGGCATTTCTAAGATAGCTTTGATCTTTTATGAATCTATTTTCTATTCCCCGATGTCAAACAATAAATCCAAGGAACTTCCTTGAAGCTACTCCGAATGCACACTTCAGGGGGTTCATTTTTAGGTTAAATTATCTTAACCGTTCAAAAACTACTCTCAAGTCAAATAGATGGTTTTCCTTTTCTTTACTTTTGATGACTAAATCATCAACATAACACTCAACCGGATGACGAATGAGTTCATTAAAGATCTGAGTCATGGCCCTTTGGTATGTAGTAACAGCATTTTTAAGACTGAAAGGCATGACCTTATAAATAGATTGACGTTTCAAAAAGTAGCGTTTTCATCCTAGGGGGCCATCTTGATTTGTAGCCGATGACCCATCCATAAAGGAGAATACGCATGAGATAAGGCATGTCCACCAATTAATTCGTATAGGAAGAGGAAACTCATCCTTAGGACATGCTTTATTTAAGTCCTAAATCGATGCATATGGAATTTGGCCATTCTTTTTCATTGATTGGGATGACATCAACAACTGTAGGTATTTTTCTTCCATGATGAAACCAATATCGATCAATTTCTTGACTTCAAAAATGACATGTTATTCTATTTCTAATCGCATGCATCTAGGAGCTTGCTTAATAGGGTTGGCGTGTTGACCTCATTTTTGGAATGAGCTCTCAACCTCTCCATCGTATATAGGACTAAGACTCAAGAATGATAACACTCAACCCAGCCTTTAGAGACTTATAAGAGTTAACCATAGGAATAGGTCATGCCTTAGGGGTGTTAGAAAATTGTTCCTACCCTATAGCTTGAACCAATTTCCTCACTTCCTCCCTTTAAGTCAAACTCAAATCAATTCCAACTTGATTGATGCACTCCAAACTGATATCAACTCAACTCTAACTCAAACCTTGAACCATTAATAGATTTTGTCAAGAATCAATTTCAAATAATTAAAGAACCATGATTAATTCATGATTATTCCAAATTTAAAATATTTCAAGTCTTATTACCTCTTAAATTTTAGTCAATAAAATTTAAATCAATTCAAATTAAAAAATTTTTTTTAAACTCATTTATCTCATTTATTCTCATTATATAAAATGAAATATAAATTTAAAATTATCAAAAAAAATTTAAATAAATAAAATTCAAGTCAAATTGATTCACTTAGTTTTAAACTTAGAAAATAAATTTGAAATCAAGAAACCCATGATTTTTGTTCATGATTCAATCAATCCTACAATCATGAATCCAAATATAAACATAAAATCCAATCATCAAACCAAAACTAAATTCAAAAAATCAAACCCAAGTCAAACTCATGTTTGCCCTTTTGAACTTGAAATTATCAAATGAATCAAAACCCATTTGACTTCAAACCACTTGCAAATGGATTTATATTTCAATCATAAGTCCATATGTGAGTTCAATCAAACTTGAATCAAGCTTTGACCAAGTCATTTGACCTACTTAGGCTCACTTGACCCAAAGTGACCAAAAGTACCCCTTCTGAGCCAAATTCTAATCCTACCTAAATTGGATTGAACTAAGCCCAACTAAGCCTCACATTATGAGCAACAATCATCATGAGATGATAAATCACTCGAATTGGGTTAAACCAAGTCAAACTTAAGGGTTGACCAAGTCAACACTTAGGCAAAATGAAACCTAAACTAGCCAAAATCCATCATAGGACAAATTAATTGAAACCATTGATCAAAACTCCTTCATGATCAATGTTTGAACTTGACCAAGTCATCATTTAAGCATAACCTAGCCCAATTGGCCACTTGACCCAAGTTGACCCAAATTGAACTAAAAAGTCAAAATGTGTCAAAACTTGATCTAAGCCAAATTGATTGAAACTAATTGGTCAAGTTCATTCCAAATCACTCGCTGAACTTGAAAAGGAAAAGTAAATCAATGAGGGAAATGGGTCAAGTTCTAAAATGCCATACATGCTTAGAACTTCTTTCTTTTTTTTTGGTTCCTTCTTTTGGATGGTTGGAAGGTGGTTGCTCTAATGGCTTTACATTGAACATAAGATGTAATATTATGATCAATGATCATCCTAATCCCTCATAACATTCATTCCAAAATCCTAATTACAAAAATACATGAAAAGAAAAAGTAAATCTAACTAACACTTACAAAATTGAGGGTGTGCATTATTTGGTTTTAACCAAAAAACCAAATCGAACCAAAGATTTTGAGTAATTTGGTTCGATTTTGAACTTAAGAAATTTGGATTTTGGTTTTAATTAATGAAAACTTTGGTTTTTGGTTTTTGGATCGATTTGTTAAATAAAATTTTGGATGGAACCAAATAAACTAAAGTAATTATATGTATTACGGTATTATTAATTTATGTATAATAGGATTATCTATTATACACTTATTTTTATTTATTTTTTGAATACTTGGTAGGAGCTTTTTTGGAGGACCATTATCCAATTTTCTAAAATATTTTGATCTCATAATATGGTAATATGGTTCCATCAACTTCTAAGTTCAAAATATCGTTCAGGTAAGTAAAAATTAGTTTTAAATAGTTTTTAGTGCATGAAGTAGTTAATTGTATTTTTTTTATTATATTTATGTTATTTTTCTTATTGCTTGTTCATTATACAATTAAAAATCATGCAAATAATTTTAAAATGTAGCCAACTTCGGTTTATCCAAAACTAAACCAAAATAACCGAACCAAATTATTATTTGGTTTGTTTGATTTTAAATTTTATTTGGTCAGTTTAGTTCAATATTTTTAGGAATCCAAAACCAATCGGTTTTAAAAATTTATCATCCAATCCATCCAAATCAACCAAACACACACCCCTATACAAAACAAAGATTAGCTAAACAAACCATACAAATCCCAAGCATGTATATTGGACTTAGCACCCCACATATGGGTAACCAAGTCCACCTGACTTATTGGATTATGCTTAGGGGTATAAGTACCTGCATAGTAAAAGTATTTATATTTTTATTACAGCGCCCCTTAAGAATAATCCCATGCATAAAATAGTGATTAGACTAGATCGTCCTACCATTCATTATATGCACATTCACCCTAACATCCAAAATAGAAATAATACATCACAAAACAAAAGCAAACATCAAGCCATGCACCATCCTAACCTAAAGTTAGAAGTGGTGACTTAACCTAATGTGTGTGCTTTAAAATGTTTGTGTGGTATGCTTTACTATGGCTTTAAGGTTTGAATATTTTAAGTGTGAAGATGTTCAACGTAGAGGGGTGGTTTCATTTAAGTGTTTAGTTGATTTAGTTGATTTTATTTGGTGATTTTCTTTGGTTTAGGTGAATCTTATAATTAATTACTAAGTTTTAAAGAGAGAGAAAAGAGAAGAGAATTTTTCTTTCCTTCCCTACCTTAAGTAATTTCTAAAGTGGATTCATATTTGATTTTGTTTAGTGAGTATTTTATTATGTGTTTTGATTAATCCTATTTAGATTCTCCCTAAACAAACCTATTCAAAAAGAAAGGCATTTTAAGATTAAATAAAGTGAATTAAGATCACAAAACACACATCACTTCATTTTATTTCCCAACATGTATAATATGCATATGAATGTATCCTAAGCATATCTATATATACAAGTAGAAATGTTTGGTACACCTTATGATGAATGCTAAAAAATATTACTTAAGAAAATTGGAATGCTTTATGATGCATGATTTTCATTAAGTAGAAAAGAGGTTTTCTTATCCATTTTTCACATGCACACATGTATATATGAAAGTCATAAGTGAGTACGGTGCCATTGTTAGCATGAGGGGTGTAAGGTACAAGACCTACTTAGGGCTACTTAAAGCCTCGCAAGCCCGGGGTTGTCCAGACTAATATTCCACTTTCCTTAAATACAAACACATGTACAAAAGAAATGAATGGAAAAAAAGATGCAAAAAAGTTTATATTTTGTTTATTTATTTTGTTTATGCAATTTATATGTACAAGTGTGGATATCCTTCTTAGGTGATAATATAAGAATGAATAGGAATAATATTAGATAAGTGTTATGTTCTTTTCAAATGAACTATACACTTTGCCAAATCCTATTCAAAACTATGCTAAAAGGAAAGAGAAGGAAAGCTACACTATGCACATCTTCATATTTATATCCGCAAGCTTATAAATAATTATGTAGCACACTTTAGTTTTGGATATTTGATTTATAGATTTTAAAAATAGTTTTGAATTTAATAGTGATAATAGCCATTCATATTTTATTTTAGCCAAAATATGCAATTTGACATAAAGAAAATATTTCACTTTCAATTTATTTTTTTGAAAAGAATGAATGCATGAAATTCATATGACATACACATTTATCATGTTAGAAAGAACTAAAGTGATGAAAGCATGTAAACACATTCACAATTAATTCTAAAGATAATCTTATGAAATAAGAAAGCTTAAGGCAAATCAAATTATTTTTAAGGAAGGTTTGATTTTATTTTGAGTTTAATTTAATTTGATAAATGTGAGATGAGTTTGTTGCTCCTAACTCATTCTCACACATGCTTATTATTTTAGTTTAATTTTTAGGTGATTAGATCAATTTTATGCTTTGATTAAGTTTATGTATGTATTAAGTGTAATTAATTCCTTACCTATACCACCTTAGCATACTTAATCAAATAATTATGAGTGTGGTGAAAATTTTCAATATATGAGGCGCCTTTCAAAATATGTTGAGCAGAAAGAGAAAGGCAAGGATATAGAAATTCATCTTTTCAAGATGCCATGCAGATTCATAGATGTACTTATTCAGGTGACTGAGTATGTCATTAAGGAATAATGTACTATCTCAAAAGATAGAAGCCAATATCCTTTAATGGACCTAATCATCTCAATAAGGACTCTTATGGACGTTGGGTCTTCGAAGTGTACTAGAGATTCTTCCCCCACTTTACATGAAAAAGTAAAGCAGGATTTATTTTAAACCGGGTTCGTTAAATTTCCTACAAGGGAAAGCCCCCATAGTTAATTACATCCTAAGGAATGGGGATTCCTTAGGAAAACTCTTTATTAAGGCAAATGATCATTGTCTCTAAAGATTTCAATAGGAAAGGATTATCAATCAATTAGTTGATTTTTGAAGATCAAAATGGGATTGATCAAAGAGAGATTTATTATCGAAGCCAAATGGGAATGACTAGGAGATGTTCACGATGCTAGGAAACCTAGCGGATATCTCAAACTATCCTATGGTTAGGCTTTATATTTTTGAAATTGATTTAGTTTATTTGAGTTGAATTTTTATTAGAATGCTAGGGCTTACAATTCAATAATACAAGATTATGGAAATGCCTAAGAGGTGAGGATTTATGCTAAGGACCCATAGAAGGGAGAAGCAATCTTAGAACCTAAATCTAGGGAGCTTTGGTGAGGGCCGACAACATAACCTAGATCTAAGATGAAAATGGGTAATTTGTTTGCCTCCACAAGAGAGGACAAACCACCCAACAACTTGGACTTACAACCGCCTGGGGGTGGCCGCCAACTAACTCCTCCTACAATTTTAAATTCATGTAGGCAAGTCTTTATGCTTAATGCAAGATAGTTAGGTCGTTATTATTTAGAAAGAGACTAAGTCCTTAAACTCACTCTCTAAAGAGACTAAATCATGTAAAGGTATACTTCAAATGACCTAAATCTAATGCAATTAAAATTTCATTTTATTTTATTTTGGACAATCATTTTGACTCAGGCTAATAGGATTCATATGCCTAATGCATGAGAAATGAGATTATGGGCCAAAATTAGCGAAGGGAGGAGGTGTGTTTCCACCATATTTACAGGTCAAGCCAAGTTTCTCGCAAGGTGGAAGCCCTCAATCAAGAGTGAAATAAGATGCAGTTGTGCATGATATTATAAAAGAAATGCTCATCCAGCCCGTTGCTAATACTTTTATCTTGATTTTAAACCTAAGCTTTAGGTGAGGTTATGAGTTGTTAGGTTGGGTAAAAGATTTATTTTTTTCTAAAGAGCCTAATCCACATTTAGGCCATACGTAAAGCAAGGAAGAAACTTGGAAACACATGCTACTTAATGCACAAGCTAAACAAATCATCAATCAATTTATAAAGCTAAGCGCAAAAAGAATAAAAGGCCGTTGTGATCGGGCACCACCACACAAAATCAAAAAATATCAAATTGGTAGCCGAGATCTATCCTTATACAACCCGGATTACAAATGAATTAAATTGTAATTAAGCAAAGGAATTCATTGTTATGGGGGTCTTCAAGCTTTCTTTTTTCTTTCTTTTTTTCTTCTTTCTTCTTATTTTCTTCTTTCTTTCGGTTCTTTCTTTTGGATGGTTGGATGATAGATGCTCCAAGGCTTCACATGGTGCATAAGATAGGATCTTATGACCAATGCTCATCCTAATTCCCATAACAATCATTCTAAAATTCTAATTGCATAAATTTACATGAAAAAGGAAAGAATATAAATCTAACTAACACCTACAAAATAAATGTTAGCTAAAATAATCCACACAAATCTCAAGCATGTATATTAGATATATCACCCCACACATGGGTGACTAAGTCCACCTAGCCTATGGGTTATGCTTAGGGGTATAAAAAACTGCAAGCAAAATCATTTTTATATTTTTATTTATGATAGCTCCCCTTAAGCACAATCCCCTGCAAAAAAAAATAGTTAGACTAAGAGCGTCCTACCATTCATTCTACAAGCATACCCTAACATCCAGCCTAAAATATATATCACAAAATAAAATAAAGCATCAAATCATGCACCGACCTAACTTAAAGCTAGAAGTGGTGACTTAGGCTAATGTGTGTGCTTTGAAGGTTTGTGTGGTATGCTTAGCTATGGACTTTAGGTTCAAATTTTCTAAGTGTGAAGAACATGTTCAACTTAGAGGAGGATTTCATTTAAGTTGTTTAATTATTTTGGGTGAATTTTATTTCATATTTTGAATTGGTTTAAGTGGATCCTACAATTAATTACTAAGTTATGAAGAGAGGGAAAGAGAAGAGAACTTCTCTTTCCTTCCTTAACCTAAGTAATTTCTAAAGTAGGTTCACATTTTAGTTTAGTTTAGGTGAATATTTTGATTAAATCTTTTAATTAATCCTAAGTTTAGATAAACTCTAAATAAACCTATTGAAAAAGATAGGCATTTTAAGATTAAATAAAATGAATCAAAATTCACATAACACACATTATTTCATTTCTTTCCTAACATGTATAACATGCATATGGATTGGCCCTAAGCATATCTATACATACAAATGAGAGTATTTAAAATTCACATACACTTTATGATGCATGCTAAGTAATCCATTTAAGGAAATTTGGAAGATTAGTATGCATGATTTTCTTAAGTAGAAAAGGGTTTCTTTATCCAAATGTTCACATACACACATAAAAGTAAGAAAGACATAAGTGAGTACAATGCCTTTGTTAACCAGAGGTGTAAGGTATAAAATCTACTTAGGGCTACTTAAAGCCTCACAACCTTGGGGTTGTCCAGACTAATATACCACTTTACTCAAATACAAACATGTGTATAAAAGAAATGAAATGGAAAAGAAGAATGCAAAAGTTGCATTAATGGATTCATTTTGTTTATGAAATTTATGTATGCAAGTAGTCTTAGGTGATAGCATAGGGATGAATAGGATATGGAACTAGGTGAGTATTAGGTCCTTTTCAAATATACCATATATCTCACTAAATTCCTATTCAAAACTATGCAAACATAAAAGAGAAAGGAAACCTATGCTAAACATACCTTTATAATCTTTCACATGCAAGCTTATAATTAAAATATAAGTAACATACTTTTAGATTTGATATTTGATTTATATATTTTGAAAATAATTTGAGTTTAGTAGTGATAATAGTCACCCATATTTCTACTTTAGCCAACACATGCAAATTTGATATAAAGTAAACAATTTCATTTTTAAATTTGAATTTGAAAAATATGAATGCATGAAACCACATGACATAAAATTTTAACATGTTGAGGAAAGATTCAAAGTAATGAAAGCATGTAAACAAGTTCACTTTCACTTAAATCCTAAAGACATTCTTATAGAATAAGAAAGTTTCAAATAAATCAAAGTGAATTCAAAGTGATTTTTGTTTAGTTTGAAGTTTGATTTAATTTTGAAAAGGTAAGATGAGTTTGATGTTCCTAACCCATTCCCACATGTGTTTGATATTTTTCTTTAATTTTTAGATAATTAGATCCATTTTTAAGCATTGATTAGGTTAAGGTATGAATTAAGTAATTTAATTAACCCTTACCTACACCATCTTAGAATAATTAACCAAATAATTATGAGCCAATGAGATGACATAAAAACTCACAAGGAATTTAAATTTGTAATGCACCTAATAAGAAAAGGCCTAATGCAATTTGGCTCACAATTAAAAGTTAATTAAGCTAAGGGGTTTAGCTTAAGTAATTTCAAAACACCCTTTCACACATGTGAATTGGGTTTTGATTTTCTTAATTTAACATAGGCTATTAAACACCTAAGCATCTATCCAAAGTAGATTAATTAAGTTTAGGAACATTTTAGAATTTTTAGAAATTAATTAAGGGGATAATTAATGAATTAACCCTTAATTAAGAGAGGATTAAGGAGAGAAAAAGGGGCTTTTGGGAATAGCTTAGGGAAAATTCCTGAAAATTATTCCATAAATCTCCTACTTACTAGATCTGACCTTAATCAACCCTAATCATGGATTAAAATCACTAATTACACCTTAATGATCCTTAATTACATAAAGAGGGTAATTGAGAAATCCATATAAAATTCTTCTAATTAAGCCTTCAATAAATACTAATAAAATTAGGGGAGGTAGAGGTCTTCCCCTAAATTATACCCAAGAAATTTGGGATTAATTAGAGGCTTAATTAAAAAGTAATTAGTAAAATAAAGTTTCCAAGAAAACCTAAAATTAGAGAAAATTATAATCTGAAACCCATTGAAATAAATTTTAAAATATTTTAGGTTAAATTATCTTTCCATAGAATTTTATTTCATATTTTTTTAATTTTTCTAAAGGGAGTTATGAATTTTAGAAGATCCTTAAGTTAATTAAAAATTAATTAAGACATTTAACTAATCTCAGGCATGACATGCGGCGATGGTCGATGCTTTACGCGTCAGCGAGGGGTTACTTAAATGTCAAATCCGATATGGTCATAGCTTGATCTCTTAGATTAAAAGATCGGATGTGAGATCTCCTCGCATTTTAAACGAAGGAATTTCTAAATGGGATTATCTCATATCCATCTAAAATGCGAATGGATGACCGAGATTCCCAAGTTCTTCCTTGATCAATAGACCATCCATGATCAAGGGGAAGATCCAAGCTCGATCTAGCATGGATTCAAATCAAACTCAACCCACACCATCTAAAGCTAAAAAGCGACAAATCCAACGGTCAAAAATCCGTGGGGTGAAAATTTCTTTCACAAAGCTCCACACCACATTGAGTTTAATGGTCATAAAATCCCATACCTCACCGGAGGTGATCACCGATGCTCGATCCCCTTGGAGAAGCTTCATCCGTTGAGACTGAAGCCTCCTGAAGTTTTGAGCACTGAGGTTGAGTGGATCTTCATGGTCACCTCCTTAGCTTTATCTTAGTTTTGATTGAATTCAATCCTTCCTTACTATGGGAACTCCAAAGGAAGCTTGGGTGCACTCGACTTAGCTTCTTGATGAAGTATGCAAGAGTAATTAGATGGAGATTGAGTGAAGAGGAGTTAGCTCTTCAATGGACTTCCCCTATTTTCAAAGTATAAAAACTAAGAAACAACTTTTTCAGAAGGGAATACTCTCTGATGCTTGCTTTTAGTTCCTTAGCTTCAATCGACAGGGGAGTGAGAATTGACTTGAATTAGGGGAGTATATCTTTGAAGGATCCTACAATGCACTTGTCATTTGATCCAATACATGGTTTGATCTAAAAGTGTGCACATGGTTTGAGCCAAGGAGTGGATTGCCAACCTCCCATGCTTGAATTTGAGTTTGAGGGAGTTTGAATTTTGCATTTTGACCCATAGGGTTTGGTCTAGGGAAAATGACCCAAACCAATTGAGTTGGGTGCACCACTCTTAGGTCCCAAGTGAAGTGAAGAGGGTATGACAAAATTATGGATTAGGCCAAAATTTATATGGCCTAGGATGATCATTTTGATTTTCACTTTGGATGTTGGTATGTGGAGAAACTAGGTTTGGATCTTCATTGGATTTGTAATCCATTTGATAGGGCTCATGTTGACCCAAAAATGGGTCAACTGGGTCAAGTTGACCAATTGGTCAAATTATTTCGAACCAAGGGTTGGGTCAAGTTCATATGACCATTTGAAATGTTTTAGTGACTTTGGTTTTATTAAATTTGGATTAGTTTTGAATTTGGCTCATATGACTTCATTTAGGTCAAATGGGTCAAGTTGACCTATTTGACCCATTTAACCTTTTTGATGTAGGTTAAGGGTAGGTTTAGGTTTGGTTAGTCATATGGAGTGGATTGGTATCTTTGTTTCCAATCAATTTTGGTTAAGTTCAAATTTGGATAACCCCTTTAGGTCATGTTGTCAATCAAGTTAGGTCTAGTTGTCCAATTGAGGCTTTGGTCAAGTTCAACAAGTGATTTGGAATGAACTTGACCCATTGTTTGAATCGGCTGGTTTTGACACATTTTGACCCTTTAGGTCAAAATGGGTCAATTTGGGTCAAGTGGCCAATCTAGGTTAGGCTCAAATGTTGACTTGGTCAAGTTCAAACATAGGTCATGAGTGAACTTAGATCAATGGTTTTAATCAATTTGGCTATGTTAGGTTTCATTTTGGGCTAAGTGTTGACTTGGTCAACCCTTAAGTTTGACTTAGTTTGACCCAATTTGAGTGATTGATCATCTCATGATGATTGTTGATCATGATGAGAGGCGTAGATGAGTTTGGTTCAATCCAATTTGGTCAGGATTAGAATTTGGCTCATAAGGGTACTTTAGGTCACTTTGGGTCAAGTGAGCCTAAGTGAGTCAAATGGCTTGGACAAAGCTTGATTTGAAGTTGATTGAACTTGTATATGGACTTATGATTGAAATATAAATCCATTTACAATTAGTTTGAAGTCAAATGGGTTTTGATCCATTTGACAATTTGATATTCAAAGGAAGAATATGAAAGAATTTTGGATTTGATTTTTGGCTTGGGTTTTGATTGTTTGATTGAAATTTGGATTTATATATGAGCTTATGATTGTAGGTTTGATTGAATCATGAGAGAAATCATGGGTTTGGCTTGATTTAGAGTTGATTTGGCTAAGCTCACGATTTTGGCTTGAAAGGTTTAAATTGGGTTTTGAGTTGATTTAAGTTTAATTTTTGGAATAGATTTTGATTGTTTGAATTTATACTTCATTTATATATGTGAATATAAATGAGGATATAAATTGACCATGAGAAAATTTCAAGGATTTGAAGTGGTTTAATCATGATTTAGGCTAAGTTCATTAAGAAGGAATTTAAAGGATTTAAGGAAAATTTTAAATTGGAATTTAATTTTTGGATTTGATTTGATTGATTTATATTTATATTTCATTTATATATGTAAATTTAAATGAGAATATAAATGAGTTTTGAGAAAATCCCATGAGTTTGAATATGTTTGATTATGATTTGGGTTAAATCCATTAAAGGAAATTTAAAGGATTTATGGAAAATTTTAAATTAGAATTTAATCTTTGGATTTGATTTGGTTGATTTATATTTATATTTCATTTATATATGTGACTATAAATGATAATATAAATGAGTTTGAATAGGTTTGATCATGATTTGGGTTAAATCCATTAAAGGGAATTTAAAGGATTTAAGAAAAATTTAAATTGGAATTAAATTTTTGGATTTGATTTGATTGATTTGTATTTATATTTCATTTATATTTGAATATAAATGAGAATATAAATGAGTTTTGAGAAAATCCCATGAGTTTGAATTGGTTTAGAGTTGATTTGGGCTAAGTTCATTGATGGAAAATTAAAGGGACTTAAGGAAAATTTCAATGAATTGATTTTGAATTTTGGATTTAGATTGATTGGTTTGAATTTATATTTCATTTATATATGTGAATATAAATGAGAATATAAATGGATCATGAGAAAATCTCAAAGGTTTGATCTGGTTTTGATCATGATTTTGGTTTAGTCCTTAAGGGAAGATTAAGGACTTAGGAAAATTTGAGTTTAAGAATTTTGATGGCTTTTGATCATGGGTTTCAATCATGGATTTTAATCATGGATTTCAATCATATGGAATCGATTTGAGTTTGGAGAAAATCAAATAGAATTGGTTTGGAGTTTGACTTGAAGAAAGGAAGGTGAGGTGTGGTTCAAGCTAAGGGTAGGCAAATTTCCTAACACCCCTAAGGCAAGGCCTATTCCTATGGCTAACCCTTTTAAGTCTTTAGGGCTAGGTTGAGTGTCCACCTAATCACTAGATGTGTCTTAAGACTAAATCACTCTTAAAGTTTAAGAGGAATCCTATGTCTAAGATGGAGGTGTTGAGAGCACATTCTAAAAATGAGGTCAACAATAAGCTAATGAGATGACATAAAATCACACAAGGAATTTAAATCAACAATGCACCTAGGAAAGAAAATGGTCTAAAGTAATTGGCTCATGATTAATGATTAATTAAACTAAGGGGTTTAACTTAAGTGCTTTCATAACCCCTCTCATACATGTGAGTTGAGTTTTGATTTCCTTAATATACTTAGGCTCTTGAACACCTAAGAATCTACCTAAGATAGATTAATTGAGTTATGGAAAGTTTTAGAGTTTTATGAAATTAATTAAGGGGGTAATTAGTGAATTAACCCTTAATTAAGGCTGGATTAAGAAGGAAAAGGGGGTTTAAGGAATATCTTAAGAAAAGTATCCCAAATTATTCCCTAAACCGTAGATTCACTTAATCAAAACCTAATTGACTCAATCAGAGGGTTAGATCACTAATTATACCCTTAATTAAGCTTAATTATATTAAGGGAGTGATTAAGGAATGAACTAGTAATTCCTCTAATTAAGTTGCTAATAAATCTCAATAAAATTAAGGGACGCAGAGATCGTCCTTCTAATTAAGCACAAGAAGTTTGGGATTAATTAGTGGAGTAATTAGAGGATAATTAGCAAAATAAGATTCCTAATAAAACTCAAATTCAGAGAAAAGAACTATTTAAAATCTATTCAAATCATTTTTAGAATATTCTATGTTCAATTATCTATCCAATACAATTTATTTCATATTTTTCTAATTTTCTAGGCTTAAATATGAATTTAGAAAGTTTCCATGGTTAATTATTGATTTAATAGCCTTAATTAAATATCTAATCTCGTTGGTGCTACGTGGACCGCTGATGCTGCATGTGCTTTCTACGTGGCATGATCAGATTCAATATCAAAATTATCACATCATAGTGCCGCATCAGCGGCGGCGCTACACACTTTCTTCTCACTCGTCCGATCAAGGATCAGACAGCTGAGATTAAAGCCACAGATCTAAGGGATAAAATGTGAGTTCTACGTGTCTTAAATCATGTTTGTCCATCCAAAATGCATGGATGGATGGCCCATGATCTATCCCTATAATTCTCTGTGAAGAATGGACACCGTCCATCTTCTAGAGGATGATTCGAGCTCGATTGAGCTCAGATTGATCCCAAAATTTGCCCACACCATCTAAGCACAAAGGCAAACACATATAACGGCTAGATTTGCATGGGATTAAAATTCACTTCATAAAGGACCAAACCACATTGAGCTTAAGCTCGGTTTGATGGCTAACCTCACCGAAGGTGATCATCGGTGCTCGATTTCCTTAGAGAAGCTTCGTCTAGTGGAGATGAAGCTTTGTTGAAGTTTGGAGGTGTTGAAATTGGGTAAATCCTCCTATGAGCCAACTCCTCTTTGACCTGAGCTTGGTCTTGATCAAGGTAGCACCTCCCTTACTATTGGAGTTTGGGAAAAGGATTGGGCAAGTTCGATTGAGCTCACTGATGAAGCTTGCAAAGGGAATTGGGTTGATGCTGAGTGTGGGCTAAGTTCAATTTTTAGTGGAGCTCCCTTGTTTTCAAGCTATGAAAATCGAGAAGATGGAGTTTGGGAAATGCTTGAGAGAGCTTAGGGAGGCTGGGAAATGACTCCTTTGGCTTCCTCTTTCAATCGAATTAGGGAATGATGGGTTCAATTCAGATTAGGGGGAGTATATCTCCCCCTTGAAGGATCAGATGGCTGTGCTTCTCCCTTCCATTTTGATCTAATTGAGCTCATGCAATGGGTTTGTTAGGCTATTAGAGGTGTCCTTGCATTTGGTTTGGCCTAAGGAGTGGAGTGGTGAGGTGCCACGTGCTTGAAATGAGTGGAGGAATCATTCCCATGTGCCCATATTTAAGCAAGTGGTCAGTTTTGACCTTGGGCTAGGTTGTGCTGACCCAAACTCATTAGGTTGGGTACACCACACTTCCTAGTGTTTACTTGATCCACTAAGAGGGTGCCAAGTGGGTATGGAGAGGATTTGACCAAATTCCAAGTGGATATGGCCAAAATCTACCCTTTGACCTAGGGGTAAAATAGTTATTTGGCTTAGGTTTCAATTTGAATATGTTTATTATGTTTGAAAAATGGGTTAGGCCAAGTTTCATTGAATTTGGAGTTAGTTTGATATAATTTGGCTCATGTTGATGCATTTAGGTCAAAATGGGTCAACTTGGGTCAAGTTGACCAATTGGTCAAATTATGTCAAACCAAGGGTTGGGTCAAGTTCATATGACCATTTGAAATATTTTGTTGGTTTTGGTTTGATTCAATTTTGGTTTATATTTGGTTTTGGTTCAATTGAGTTCATTTAGCTCAAATGGGTCAAGTTGACCAAATTGACCCATTTGACCTATTTGGGTTAGGTCATGGGTTGGTTCATATTTAGTTAGTCATATGAAATGGGTTGGTATCTTTCTTTCCAATCAATTTAGTTTATATTTGAGTTTGGCTCAATATGACCCTTTAGGTCAAGTTGGGTTCATGGTCAATTGGGCTAGGTTAGGTCTAGTTGGCCAATTGGGGCTTTGGTCAAGTTCAACAATCATTTTAGAATGAATTTGACCCATTAGTTTCAATCAATTTGGCTTAGATCAAGTTTTGACACATTTTGACTTTTTAGGTCAAGTTGGGTGAACTTGGGTCAAGTGGCCAATTGGGCTAGGTTAGGCTCAAATGTTGACTTGGTCGAGTTCAAATATTGGTCATGAATGAACTTAGATCATTGGTTTCAATCAATTTGGCCTATGGTTGATTTTGGCTATGTTGGATTTCATTTTGGCTAAGTGTTGACTTGATTAACCCTTAGGTTTGACTTGGTTTGACCCAATTTAAGTAATTGATTATCTCATGATGATTGTTGAACATGATGAGAGGATTAAGTGGGCTTAGTTCAATCCAATTTAGTTAGGATTAGAATTTGGCTCATAAGGGTACTTTAAGTCACTTTGGATCAAGTGAGCCTAAGTAGTTCAAATGGCTTGGTCAAAGCTTGATTTGAGTTTGATGGAACTCACATATAGACTTATGATTGAAATATAAATCCATTTGTAAGAGATTTGAAGTCAAACGGGTTTTGATTTATTTAACAATTTCAAGTTCAGGAACATGAGGTGACTCTGGGTTTGATTTTTTGAATGATTTTGATTTAGTGATTGAAGTTTATGTTTATATTTGAATTCATGATTGAAGGATTGATTGAATCATGAAGAAAAATTAAGGGTTTGGCTTGATTTGAAATTGATTTGGCTAAGTTCAAGATTTTGATTTGAAAGGCTTATGTTGGATTTTGATTGAATTTGAGTTTGATTTTTGGAGTTGGTTTTGGTTGTTTAAATTTATATTTCATTCATATTTGTGAATATAATTAAGAATATAAATGGGTTATGTGAAAATTTCATGAGTTTGAATTGATTTGAACATGATTTAGGTTAAGCCCTTAAGAGAGAATCAAAGGACTTAAGAAATATTTGGAATTTGGAATTTGATTTGATTGATTTGAATTTATATTTCATTTATATGTGTGAATATAAATGAGAATATAAATGGGATGTGAGAAAATTTCAAGGATTTGAAGTGGTTTAGATTTGAATTAGGCTAAGTCCTTAAGAGGGAAATAAAAGACTTATGAAAGATTAGGAATTTGATTTGATTGATATGAATTTATATTTCATTTATATGTGTGAATATAAATGAGAATATAAATGAGTTCTGAGAAAATTTCATGAGTTTGAATTGATTTAGATTTGATTTAGAGCAAGTCCTTAAGAAATTAAGGACTTAGAAAATTTGAACTTGAATTTTGAATTTAGTTTGATTGATTTGAATTTATATTTCATTTGTATATGTATATCGAATATAAATGAGTTGTGAGAAAATTTCATGAATTTGAATTGATTTGAATATGATTTAGGTTAAGTCCTTAAGAGGGGATTAAATGACTTAAGTAAGATTTTTAACTTGGAATTTCAATCATGGGCTTCAATCATAAGTTTCAATCATTTGGCATTGATTTGAGTTTGGAGAAAATGAATTAAACTGGAATTAATTTAGGTCTGATGTTGATTTGTTTGGAGTTTGACTTGATGGAAGAAAGTAAGGAAGGTGGTTCAAGCTATGATAGGCAAACTTTTTCTAAGGCATGACCTATTCCTATGGCTAACTCTTCTAAGTCTTTGGGGCTTTGTTGAGTGCCACCTAATCACTAGATGTGCTTAAGTCTAAGGATCTCTTAAAGTTTAAGAGGAATCATCTAAGATGGAGGGGTTGAGCTCATCCCAAAATGAGGTCAACAAGGCAATAGGTGTGGTGTGGTGATAAGAACACCACATGTATGTTGACCAATGATCAACAACATGAACATCACAAGCACTAACATAAGCTCTCCCAACAAGGTGTAGAAGGAATTGAACTGGTGCAATGTGGCTTTACTTATGTCAAGGACATAAGAGGGAAGGATGAATCCACTAGGGATAAAGTATGTGAACCTTCCACTAGGGAAGCAGGTTCAAGTCGTCCACAAGGGGATGAGAGGTTTGATTTAATTTGAGTCTCGCTGGGGAGCAATTTGATTTGTTTAAGTTAAGTTCTGCTAGGGAAGAGGGTTGAATTTGTTTCAATTTATTATTTATTTAATTGTATTTATTTTGACTCCAGCGGGGATAGACAACTGAACTCTCCACTAGGGAAGTAAGTCCAAGTCATCCACAAGGGAGGAAAGTTGTGAAATCCACTGAGGGATTAGAATTCTAGATCCTCTAGGAGCCAGAAAGATTTTCATCTCACTGAGGAGAAGCAAAAGGTTTGATTTAGATTGATTAATTTTTATTGTTTGTTTTAGATTTTTTTAAAGTTTAGATTTTGAAATGGACCCGTGGTTTTTATGGATTGAGTAGAGCCATGGGCTGAATAACTTTTACCAATCCAATAGTATCGTGGGTGGAAATTTAATATTCCATGTCCTCATCTATTCCTCTTTCCTTTCTATGGTGGAAAGAAGATAAATGAGAACAGGAATATAAATCACCTTGGTTGGACGTCATGTAGATCCATAGATGTACTTATTAGGGTGATCGGGTATAACATTATGGAGAGGTGTACTATCTCAAAAGATAGAAGTCACCACTATACAATGGACCTAATCACCAAATAAGGACTCCTAATAGTGTTGGGTCTTTGAGGTGTAGTAGAGATTCTTCCCCTACTTTACATGGAAAAGTAAAACAAGATTTATTTTAAATCGGGTTCATTAAGTTCCCTATAGGGGCAAGCCCCCATAGTTAATTACATCCTAAGGAATGGGGATTCCTTAGGAAGACTCACGATTAAGGTATATGATCATTGCCTCTAAATATTTCAATAGGGTAGGACTATCAATCGATTAGTTCATTTTGAAGATCAAATGGGATTGATCAAGAGAGAGTTATTATCTAAGCCAAATGAAGGTAAGTAAGAGATGCTCACGATGCTAAGAAACCTAACGAACATCTCAAACTATCCTGTGATTAGGCTTTACATTTTTTTGAAATTGATTTATATTGTTTGAGTTGAATTTTTTATTAGAAATTTAGGGCTTATGATTCTACAACACAAGATTATGGAAATGTCTAAGAGGTGAGGATTTATGCTTATGGCCCACAAAGGGGAAAAGCAATCTCTGAACCTAAATTAGGGGGGCTTCGATGAGGGCCAAAAGCACAACCTAAATCTAAGGCAAAAATGGGTATTTGGTTTGCCTCCACAAGATAAGACAAACAACCCGACTGCTTGGACTTACAACCTCATGGGGGTGGCCGCTAACTAACTCCTCCTATGATTTAAAATTCATGTAGGCAAGTCATATGCTTTATGCAAGATAGCTCGGCTGTTATTTATTTAGAAAGAGACTAAGTCCTTAAACTCACTCCCTAAGAGACTAGATCATGTACATGCATGAGCAATGACCTAAATATAATGCAATTCATATACATATTTATTTTATTTTGGATAATCATTTTGACTTAGGCTAATAGGATTCATATGCCTAATGCATGAGAAATAAGATTATTGGCCAAAATTAGAGAGAAGGGAGGAGGTGTGTTTCCACCATGGCTCTCACAGGTCAAGCCAAGTTTCTCTGGAAAAGGTGGATGCCCTCCAATTAAGAGTGAAACAAGATGCATTTATGCATGATGTTATAAAAGAAATACTCATCGAGCTAAGGGGTTGCTAATTCTTTTATTTTTATTTTAAGCCTAAGTTTTAGGTGAGGTTATGAGTTCTTTATTTTTAATTTTGAATTATTAAATTTAGCAGCAGATTTATTTTTTCCTAAGAGCCTAATCATCATCCAGGCCATACATAAAGCAAAGAATAAACTAGGAAAAGGATGCCACTTAATGCACAAGCTAAATAAATCATCAATCAATTTGTAAAGCTAATCACAAAAGAATAAGAGGCCATTGTGGTTGGGTACCACTGCACAAACTATAAAAATAAATTGGGTACCCGACCTCTACCCTTATACAACCCATATTACAAATGAATTAAAAATAATTAAGCAAGGAATTCATTTATGAGGGTCTTCAAGCTTCATTTCTTCATTCTTCATTTCTTCTTTTCTTTGGTTCCTTCTTTTGGATGGTTGGAATGTGGTTGCTCCAAAGGCTTCACATGGTACATAAGATGTAATCTTATGACCAATGCTCATCCTAATCCCCATAACAATCATTCTAAAATCCTAATTGCAAAAATTACATGAAAAGGAAAAAAAAGAAATCTAACTAGCACCTGCAAAATAAAGATTAGCTAAAACAAATCATACAAATCCCAAGCATGTATATTGGACTTAACACCCCACACATGGGTGACTAAGTCTACCTGGCCTATTGGATTATGCTTAGGGGTATAAGCACCTGCATAACAGAAAGAATTTATATTTTTATTTATTACAATGCTCCTTAAGCACAATCCCCTGCAGAAGATAATGGTTAGACTAAGATTCCCCTACCATTCAGTCTGTACACATGCGCCCTAACATCCAGTCTAAAATATTACATCACAAAACAAAAACAAACATCAAATCATGCACCATCCTAACCTAAAGCTAGAAGTGGTGACTTAACCTAATGTGTGTGCTTTAGAGGTTTGTGTGGTATGCTTGGCTATGACTTTAAGTTAGAGTTTTCTAAGTGTGAAGGATGTTCAACTTAGAGGAAGTTTTCATTTAAGTTGTTTAGTTATTTATGTTGATTTTATTTATATTTTGATTATGTTCAAGTGAATCTACAATTAATTACTAAGTTATAAAGAGAGGAAAGAGAAGAACTCTTTCCTTCCCTAACCTAAGTAATTTCTAAAGTGGATTCATATTTTAATTTGTTTAGTGAATATTATTATATATGTTTTAATTAATCCTAAGTTTAGATGAACTGTAAACAAACCTATTTAGCAAAAAGATATTTTAAGATTAAGTAAAGTGAAGTAAATTCACAAAACTCACATCACTTCATTTTTTTCCCAAAATCTATAACATGCATATGAATGATTCCTAAGCATATCTATACATACCAAATGAGAATGTTTAACATACTTTATGATGCATGCTAAGTAAGTTACTTAAGAAAATTTGAATGTTTATGATGCATGAATTTTTATTAAGTAGAAAAGGGGTTTCTTATCCAATTTTCACATGCACATATGAGTGTATGAAAGACATAAGTGAGTATGGTGCCATTGTTAGCACCAGGGGTGTACGATACAAGACCTACTTAGGGATACTTAAAGCCTCGCAACCCCTGTGTTGTCCAGACTAATATATCACTTTCCTTAAATACAAATATGTGTACAAAAGAAATGAATGGAAAAGAAAGAATGTAAAAGTTTGTGTCAACTGATTTACTTTTGTTTATACAATTTATATGTGCAAGTGTAGGTATCCTTCATAAGTAATAACATAGGAATGAATAGGAGATAGAATTAGGCAAGTGTTAGGTTCTTTTCAAATGAACCAAACACTTTTCCAAATCCTATTCAAAACTATACCAAAAGAAAGGAGAAGGAAAACTACATTAAACACATCCTTATATTTTTCTCACATGCAAGCTTATAGGTAAAGTATAAGTAGCACACTTTAGTTTTAATAATTGATTCATATATTTTAAAAATAATTTGGATTTAATGGTGATAATAGCCACTTATATTTTTTACTTTAGCCAAAGCATGCAATTTGACATAAAGGAAATATTTTCATTTTAAATTTGATTTTTGAAAGCATGAATGTATGAAATCATGAAATACATATCTAGCATGTTGGGAAAGAACTAAAGTAATGAAAGCATGTAAGCACATTCACCTTAATTAATTTCTAAAGACTATCTTATGAAATAAGAATGCTTAAAGCAAATCAAAGTTTGTTTAATGTGATTTTTATTTGATCTTGAGTTTGATTTAATTTGGAAAATGTGAGGTGAGTTTCCTATTCTTAACCCATTCCCACATGTGTTTGATATTTTTGTTCAATTTTTAGATGATTAGATTCATTTTATATTTTGATTAGGTTAAGGTATGAATTAAACATGTTAATTACCCCTTACCTACACAACCTTAACATAGTTAATCAAATAATTATGAGCTATTGAGATGACATAAAATCTCACAAGGAATTTAAATTTGCAATGCACCTAGGAAGAAAAGGACCTAATGCAATTTGACTCATGATTAATGATTAATTAAGCTAAGGGGTTTAACTTAAGTAATTTCAAAACACCCCTCACATATGAGTTGAATTTTGATTTTCTTAATTGAACTTAGGCTCTTGAACACCTAAGCATCTATGCAAGAAGAATCAAATGGGTTCTAGAAAGTCTTAGAGTTTTAAGAAGTTAATTAAGAGGGTAATTAGTAAATTAACTCTTTAATTAAGAGAAGATTAAGGGAGAAAAGGGGTTTATGGAATAACTTAGGGGAAATACCCCAAAATTATTCCCTAAACCTCTATTTACTAAAATAGACCTTAATCAACCTCAACAAAGGATTAAATCACTAATCAAACCCTTAATTAACCTTAATTACATTAAAGGGGTAATTAGGAAATGAATTAGAAATTTTCCCAATTAAGCCACCAATAAATCCCAAGAAAATTAGGGGAGGTAGAAGTTATCCCTCTAATTACATCCAAGAAGTTTGAGATTAATCGTAATTAGTAGTAAATTAATTAAATTAATTTTGAATAAAACCTAAATTGAGAAAAAGATTCAAAATTAATCAAAATCAATTTTAGAATATTCTATGTTTAATTATCTCTCTATTGCAATTTATTTCATATTTTTTTAATTTTTCTAAGTTTAGATATGAATTTTAGAAGTTTAGGTAATTAATTAGAATTAAATAAATCCTAATTAAATCCTTAATCCTTACGGTGTGCCACGCTTGCAGCTGACACAACATCCTTTTACACACGGCGTGCTCTGCTTGGTTACTTAAACATCCCATCATTAGTGCCGTTACGGTTTGCTTCCTTCAACCGTTTGATCAAGGATCGGATGGCTGAGATTAAAGCCATGGAATAGAGGGGATAAAATTAAATATAAAGCGTGTTTTAATCTCGTCCATACAAAATGATGGATGGCGTGAGATCCTTCCACTGCGCTTGTTCCATGGAGGTCATGATCAGGCCTTGATCCGAGCTCGATTGAGCTTGGATTGGGATGAAACTCAACCACACCATCATCATGCATCCTAGATCACATCTAAATTAAGATCTCATGCCATTCTTTCACAAAGCTCCACACCACATTGAGTTTAGTGATGAATATAATATGATCATGACTCGATTCCCTTGGAGAAGCTTCATCGGTTGACAAGCTTTGGTGAAAGTTTGAGGGGCTGAGGTTGAGTGGATCTTCCTATGGGTCACCTCCTTTTTAGCTTGAGCTCAATTTTGATGGAATTAGATCTCCCAGTACTTCAAGAACTTGGAAGGGAGCTTAGGCAAGCTTGATTAGGCTCTCTGATGGAGTGTGCAAAAGGAATTGCATTGAATTTGAGTGCAGAGGAAGTTGAAAATTTAATTGAGCTCCCCTATTTTCAAATGATGAAAATTGAGAAATGGCAATTTCAATCTCCCTCGAAGCAGCTTAGGATCACTTGCAAATGGCTCCTATGACTCTCTAGACTTCAATCATCAATGGCTCTGAATTAAATTGAATTAGGGAGTATATCTCCCCTAATGGTAATCGGACTACTGAGCCTAAGCTTGCCATTTTGATCAATTGTCAGATTGAAAGGGTTGTTTGAGTTGTTAGGATTGTCCTTGAGCTCTATTTGGCCATAGGAGTGGGAATATGAACTTCATGTGCTCAAAATAAGTGGATGCATGATTCCCATGTGCCCATTTTAAAGCCATGTGCTCATTTGGCCCTTGGGTCATGTTGGGTTGACCCAAACCCATTGGGTTGGGTGCACCACTCTCTCTAGTGTTCACTTGATCCACTAGGAGAGTATCAAGTATGTGTGAAGAGGAATTGACCAAATTCCCAATGGATTTGATCAAAATTTATCCTATGGCCTAGGGGTGAAATAGTCATTTGGCTGATTTTTGAATTTGGATATGTTTGGTATGTTGAGAAAATAGGTTTGGCCAAGTTTCATTAGATTTGGAGTTCATTTGGTATGGTTTGGCTCATGTTGACCCATTTAGGTCAAAATGGGTCAAGTTGACCAATTGGTCAAATTTGGTCAAACCAAGGGTTTTGTCAAGTTCATACGACCATTTGAAATGTTTTGGTGGCTTTGGTTTGATTCTTTTTTGGTTTAGGTTTGAATTTGGTTCATATGACTTCATTTAGGTCAAATGGGTAAAGTTGACCAATTTGACCCATTTGACCTATTTGAGCTAGGTCATGGGTAGGTTTAGGTTTGGTTAGTCATATGGATGGATTGGTATCTTTTTTCCAATTGGTTAAGTTTGAATTTGGATCAATATGACCCTTTAAGTCAAGTTGAGGTCAATTGGCTAGGTCTAGTTGGCCAATTGAGGCTTTGGTCAAGTTCAACAAGTGATTTGGAATGAAATTGACCCATTGGTTTCAATCAACTTGGGTTAGATCAAGTTTTGACATATTTTAACTTTTTAGGTCAAGTTGGGTCAAGTGGCCAATTAGGCTAAGTTAGGCTCAAATGTTGACTTGGTCAAGTTCAAACATTGATCGTGAAAGAGTCTTGATCAATGGTTTCAATCGATTTAGCCTATGGTGGATTTTGGCTATGTTAGGTTTCATTTTGGCTAAGTGTTGACTTGGTCAAACCTTAGGTTTTACTTAGTTTGACCTAGTTTGATTGATTGGTCATCTCATGATGATTGTTGATCATGATGAGAGGCAAAGATGGGATTAGTTCAATCCAATTTGGTTAGGATTAGAATTTGGCTCATAAAGGGTACTTTGGGTCAAGTGAGCCTAAGTAGGTCAAATGACTTGGTCAAAGCTTGATTTGAGTTTGATTGAACTTATATGGACTTATGATTGAAATATAAATCTATTTGCAAGTGGTTTGAAGTCAAATGGGTTTTGATTCATTTGATAATTTCATATTCAAAGGAAGAACATGAAATGGATTTTGGCTTGATTTTTGAATTATGTTTTGGTTAAGTGATTGAAGTTTGCATTTATATTTGGATTCATGATTGAAGGATTGATTGAATCATGAAGGAAAATCAAGAGTTTGGCTTGATTTGAAGTTGATTTGGCTAAGTTCAAGATTTTGACTTGAAAGGCTTAGGTTGAAATTTTATTGAATTTGAACTTGATTTTTTGGATTTAGTTTGATTGATTTGAATTTATATTTCATTTATATATGTGAATACAAATGAGAATATAAATGGGTTATAAAAAATTTTTGAGGATTTGAAGTGTTTTGATCATGATCTAAGCTAAGTCCTTAAGAGGGAAATTAAGGATTTAGGAAAGGTTTGGAATTTGCAATTGGAATTTTGGATTTGATTTGATTGATTTGAATTTATATTTCATTTATATATGTGAATATGAATGAGAATATAAATGAGTGGTGAGAGAATTTCATGAATTTGAATTGATTTGAAGTTGATCTAAGCTAAGTCCTTAAGAGGGAAATTAAAGATTTAGGAAGGATTTTGGAATTTGGAATTTGAATTTTGTATGAGTTTGAATTGATTTGAATTAAGGATTTAGGAAAGATTTGAATTAAGCATCTAGGACTCACATTTTGAAGATTAGGGTGATGGATTGCTTTGGGCAACAATCAAACCCAATGTCATTTTGATAGTCATGGTAGAAAAGAATCGTCATAGTCTTAAATCTTCTAAAGAAGAATGATTTGTGGTTTACTTATGGCAAAATAGGGAGAGTGGTATGAGTGAGTACTAGGAGGATTTATCAACCAGTAGTAGTGAATTCTTGGGGAGTTAATCCCTAAAAAGGATGCCTCTTGGAAAAGGGGCCCTTTGGGGATTAAATTTCTAATCCACAAAGAATTAATTTGTTTATTTGTTTAGTTTATTTTATCATAGACCTTGTTAGTTTGGAGGGTTGAGAATTATATGATAAATCTGATTTATTGAACCAAGAGAATCAGCATCCATGAACAAATTATCCAACCACGAGGTGGATACAGGAAAGGGGTGTCAATCAGTAAGTAGTATCTAAATGGGGTCACAAAGGACATGATCCAAATAGAATGCCCACATGGAGAGAGGCCGTTAAGGGCTTAATCCAAAACTCTGGAGAAGATAACATGGCTAGTCATATTTCAAATAGGTATTCGGTGGCCAACTCAAGAAAGTGGGGGACTCATCAGAGTGGTGTAGGGGAGTTGTGTCGCATAGAAACATCAACCAAGAGGTGCCATTGATTTGCAATCTAAGAAGAAAGCTGAGGACTCACCCCTATAAGATTTGGATAGTCTATCTTTGGCTCGACATCCATTGGACCTAGGGTGCTGAATACTACTGAGGACTTATATCAACTCAAAGTAGTCAAGAGGAATGGAGCCTCAGGACTTTCTTAAATAAATAGTGGTTAGATCATGATGAGTTTAAGAAGAAAGTTAGGACTCACATCTTCTTATGAAATCAACATGAGGTAGTTTATTGGTGAGTTTACCATCTAATAAGGTGCTTTTTACAATGGTTAGGAAGAAAGTGGACTCATCCTCCATAAATGCACTAGGGTGACATCTTGCTAGGTAGCATGTAGAATCTATAGCTAATGAGTGCTAGCTTGCTCCCACATGGTAGAAGACAAAAGATATGTATTTGTTTTTGTGCTTGTGTTAAAGGGAATATGAAACCTCTCAGGTTTTCTTACACCTATCTTAAACATGCTTGGGGAATTGATGAAATGGTTCCATGGGTGGTAATCAGGAATTCCCACTAAGAAAGGATACCATTTAGGTTCTCTCACACTTAACTTAGTTATTCTAATCAAAATAGGTTGCCTGTGGGTTCTATATTCCAAGTAGATTATATTTGTGTTGTGAAGAGCGGATGGGATGCCAGGGGACTCTTACACCTACTCTAAACACGTCATGGCAGATTCGCAAGACAAACAAACAACACTTTGAAATAAGAGAATATTTTGATTAAATTGAATTAGATTTTTGTTGATTAATAGAATTGTTTTCAAACATGATTTTCATGGGTAATATTTCTTCAAATAGAGCCCATTAATTGAAAGCATTGGTGTTATTTACAATCAATAGCTGATAAAAATTGGTAGGCCTTCTATACATGAGCCCCAAGTGGGTTCAAACTTGCCTCCCTATCTTTGATGGAATAATTGGTCTTTTAGGACTAAAAGTTCTACTGAAAGACCTAGGTGGACCGACTATGAGCTTGAATCATTTTGGCCTTGTCAACTTTGAGGTTCCGCTGGAGCGACTCTCCAAACCTTGGCTCTAACTAACTTTCCATTATGCTCTATGATCTTGCTGTATCCTTAGGTGAGTTAATCTTTTAAAGGTAGAATATCTTGAAATATACCTAAAAGAAAATAGGGGTAGGTGAGTTAGAGTTCAGATGTAGTGCGGTAGGCCCAAAACTTCAAATTATCATTCCACTATCACTTGTTGTCATCAGAGTCTTCTTTAGTATTTGGATGAGAGTTTATTGAATGCTTCTAAGCCATTTGCTTTGGAGTAGTAGATGGTGGAGTATCTGCTATACCATGTATCACGCAAAAGCTGTTGATCTTAATGCTTTTGAATGCGGTACCATTATCGAATATAATTCATCAGACGTGAACTTATATGATATGGTTTCAAGCATCTTTTGTGACCTCTCAAGTGGGATTGCCTCGCCACCTTGGAAAAGTAATGTCGGTGGCGTAGATGAGATGACCCTCAAAGAAGGAGGATCGATGACAATGACCCCAACACTGAATGGCCATGAGGCCAATGTAGGTAGAATATTGGGTGGTTGGTGGAGGACCACATACGAGATGGCATCTCTTAGCTACATCCATGTAGTATATGAAATTGAGGTTAATAGTATCTAGTCTCTTATCTTCATCTTGGTGAATTGATGTCTGCATAGACTTGAATGTACCATTTATAATGCCATAGATTTGTGTTTGTCCAAATAACGTAATCACATTTGGTCAAAGGATCATAGGGTGCCATCCGCGAGAGCATAGGAAGAGTTCTTTGTTTCTGATGGGCTTGTGAATTTTCTTGAGGTAGTTTGTTGTTCAAATAATCTATGAATGATTTCCTCAATCTAGCTCCTTATCCTTATAATGAACTATTTTGGACCCTTGGAATGAACTTATCTTCGGACATAATTCTTTGGCAAGTTTGGCCAAATTCTACTGCATTCTCTAGGGAGCCTTAGATGGTGACTTGAGGATTTAGGCCTTAACCATGGTATACTCATGATAATGATGAAGCTTGGGTTTGAGAACCTTGTAGGACCAAACCTGATTGATGACAGAGAATCCCCAAAGATGTTGATGCTCTTGACATTGATAGTGATGGCTAACTCACGAATCAAAGTCTCATACTTGACTTTGTTGGTGCAGGTTGAAAAGATAGTATGAGATTCTCATCACATGAGGTAGAATTGGAGAACTATTCCACCCTTGCCTTTCTGAAAGTAGATTGTGGTGCTTCCCCATTATGAAAAGAAGGCACCATCAAAATACATATATTGTGAACCTCCCAAGTCATGATTTTATTCATCAGGGAACATCAAGCATCGGAAAAAGTGGGTGTTCTTGAAACCTTATCTTTCTTACAGAGGGTATAAATGTGATATTAAATTGCGAAAGAATCATGGACCAACGTGCCAGCCATCTAGATAGCGTTAGCCGTGTCATGAGATATTGCAGTGGATTGGTTCTGGAGATCAAGTTCACCTTATGGGAAAGCATATAGTGTTGTAGCCGAGAGGCAAAGATCAAAGCTGAAATGTTTCTCAATAGGTGGTGGGTTTAGCGAGTCAGATGTGGTGAGTAGTAGAACTCTCCTTTTCTTGTCATTAACGGCACAGGCTCAAAGAGTCATCTAATGCATGTAAGATGTGGCTTTATCAGGTGGAGGCTTCACCAATTGCTTGTCTTGAAAGGCATCGACATATCTACTTGAACTTGACATCATTTTTGACAAGTGCTAAGAATGGCTTGCATCTCCTCGATAGGTTGGAAATAAAGCATCTGAGATATTCCGGCCATCATTGGAAAGATCTGAGTTGAGTTAAACTTTTAGGAGGCAACATCTCTAAGATAACTTTAATCTTTTCTGGATATATTTCTATTCTCCCATGTTGGACAACAAACCCAAGGAATTTCCCTATAGCTACTCCGAATGCACACTTTAGAGGATTCATTTTAAGGTTATATTATGTTAACTATTCAAAAACTAATCTCAAGTCAAAGAGATGGTATTCTTTTTTTCTCTGACTTAGATCATCAACATAGCTCAACATATGATGGATGAGTTCATTGAAGATCGAGTCATGGCCCATTATGTATATTAGTATTTTAAGGAAAGACATGACCCTATAACAAAATATTCGGGTTTGAAAGTAGTGTTTCTTTCATCTTGAGACATCTTGATTTGGTTTTATAGCCGGATGACCCATCCATGAAAGAAAAATTGTATGAGATGAGGTGATGTCCACCATTAGTTACGGTATAGAAGAAACTCATCCTTAGGACATGCCTTATTTAAGTCCTTGAAATCAGCGTATATCATTTGGCTTCTTCTTAACGGTATGACACGGCTAACGGTAGGGTATTTTTCTTCCAGGAAACATTAATCGGTTTCTTGACTTAATGACCTTGTTGTTTGATTTCTAATGCATACATCTAGGAGCTTGCTTGATAGGGTTAGCTAGGATATATTGCTTGTGGACTACGAGAGATGTCGAGTATCTCTTCATAACTCCATGCAAAGCAATCTATAAACTCAGTCAATAGCTTAACTAAGTTATTGGTTTCTTCTTCATTCAGTAACGAACTGATATACATCGGGCGTGGATTTTCTTCTGTCCTGAGGTTGATTTCTTTAAGCTTGTCAATCATTGAATGGATCTCCTCTTCAAATTATGGAGGTGCATCCTTGATTTGGAGATCATCTAGATCATCTAAGATTTTTAAACACACTTTCTCATAAGAGTTGGTGTTGTGTGAAAAGAAAATATTAGACTCCAAATGATTGGTAATAACTAAGTAAGAATCGTCGTCATCGACTGGACCCACTATGCCGAATCCTAGTCCTACTCTTGATTGTGCTTCCTGCTATTATTTCCGCTTAAAATACTCGACATGCTTGGACCATGTATGAGGAACCAAACCTTTATGTATAAGATTATGAACATAAGGCGAGTAAAAGTCAAACGATAATTCCATTAATTTTTTGTATGAATTCTTCTCAAGTTCTACATCAACTTCAGGACTTGAGGAGGATGATCCTAAAAAGAATCTCTTCAGCTTTATATCACTGAAAGACTTAGGGATTTCCTTAACTACCAAACCTTCAATTTTTTGGGATGAAAGTGAGGTTAGAGCTAAGGGTACCAACCGATGCCTGATAGTTTTACATGCATATGATTCAAACACTTTACTTTGTTTGGAGGCTTGGTCTTCATCGCTGTTTGGCTCGAGTGTCACGTCCAATGAAACCCACTGAGAGGGGTTGGCTGGTATGCTAATCATATTAGACTTGCCCTCCAAAGTGGATTTCAAGTCTATGTGAATAGTAGGGGCACTCCTCAAAACATAACCATGTTGGGCGATGGACAACCGGGGTCTTCCACCTCAGCTCTATTTTACTCACTGCAGTGGAGGTTGAGTCATCCTACCCACATGTCCATATGAAGGAATGAACTGTGGGTGGAATGTGATATGTGGCTCTATTTCTTCTTCAATTTCCCTTCTTGTTCACTTGGATTTTTGCTTTTCTTTTCTTTTTCTTTTTCTCCATTTTCTTTTGCTTTTGAATTTGAGTTTTGTCGAAGTTCATGAGAAAGGGTGTTTTAAGGAAGATAGTATGTGGCATCTTCATATATCTCAACCTCTCTAACTGAAATTGGCTTTTCATCTCCTTTGACACAGTATTCAATCCCGTCCTTCCTGAACTTGATGCACTAATGGAGGGAGGATGAAATTATCTTATTCTGATGTATCTAGGGCCTACTGAGCAAAGCAATGAAAAAGTATTTGAATCAATGATGTAAACTTGGTTTCAGTCTTCCAGTCACCTATCTCCAAAGGTAACACTATGGAACCTAAAGCCGACTCACCTTATTTGAATCTCTCAACATCATCATCTCCTCGAGTGTGGCGATGTCAATCCTCAAATAGGCAAGGGTCTTTAAACTCATAATGTTCATTGATACTAGGATCAATGAGAACTCGGCAAGTCACCCCATGTCAACTGTAATGTAGAGGGGATAGTTATGCTCCATGTCCCCCAGAAGAAGGTCTTCATATGTAACAGTAATCCCTTGAGCTTCTCTGGAATAATGTGCCTCCTCACCAATAGCAGTGAGCTGAGCTAAACATATCTCAGGATCAAGGAGAACCATGATTAATGATTCCCTCATCTCTTTGGATAAGATAAGGGCATCATACATGCTTAGCTTATATGAAAATTTTCTTAGGTGAGAGAGAGGACATTGTAGTCCACCTTGGGCTATAAGCATATCCAAGAGTGGAACATCCTGTGGAGGGCTTTTCATCCTTTGAACCAATGACTTATTTTCGTCTATCTTGAGGTGCTGCCCTAGGAGGTAGAACCTTGCCACTATGGAGGTTGAGTTCGGTGATCTCTTGTGGTAGGATAATGGAAGGTTCTACCTGCACATCAAGCATACATATAACTTCTCCTATGAGACCCTTAGAATTAGATGATTCCAAGTCTATCTAAAGAGGAGAACCCATAGCATTCAGAGTAGGAAAGTCCAACTCGAGAAGAGAAAGATCAATTATTATTGTTGTTTAGACTTGAAGAGTTATTAGGAATAGATAGAAAACCATCAGTGACACGGATGTAATTAAAGATAGCTTTATTCTTCAATTTCTTGGATTTGATAGGAGGTACAAGTAGAAATCAAGTAAAGTAAGAGGGTGAGGATTTGATGCCCTCATCCATGATAGAAGATGTCTATTAGTAGAAGAAGAAGAACTTAGTGGTAGATGTTGATGGTAAATGATGATAGAGAGGTTTGGACTCGATTGGTGGTTGCTTCTTGTCTATCTCAGTGGCATATCTTTCTTTGAGCTCCCCTTTCCTTGAGTTGACTCTCGCAACTTGCAAACCTTCCTTGATGTTGGAGGTTTTAGTTGACTCAAACACACAAGGAAAGTTTCTTGATCTTCTGAATAATTTTTTTTAGAGATTTTGGATAAGGAGATATCCCAACCTTCTTTGGTTTGGAAGGATCACAAGTATCCCCAAGGATTACTCTAATGGAACTGGATGGTTGTTCCACAAGATATTCCTTGGGATAACTACAACCAGTCTTGATATGTTCAAGCAGTCCTTAAAATGAAGTAATCCTCCAATATGACATAGCATACGGTGGCAGGGGCAAAAGTTAGGATCATGGTTTTTGCTCACTTCCTCCGGTCTCCTAAGTTTGGGTAGTTGAAAATCAGGCTTCATTAAGAGATTCTTAAAGATCTTCATAATTATCTCCCTCTTAAATGAATAAGGTTGGTTGAGTTTATCCAAAAGAGTAGGTGGATCGTAGCTACTTGGTGGCAGGTATGTGTGCTATTGCTACTGATGATGTGGCTGAGGAGGTGGTGGTGTAGGCCGTGGAGGCTGGTGGTTCGTGATGGTGGAAGTAGGCGAGTGAGGTCATGGTCTCTGATCAGTTGGTTGCTTCCCACCTTGTCCTGTCCCAGCTTCTTCTTATACCTTTTGCAACTTTGATTTGGGCAACTGATCTTAAAAAGGTAACTATTTGGCCTCTCCTTGTAGACTAGCTGCCTTGTTGATTAATTTCTCAAAGGTTTAATGGTGAAGCCCTTATGCATGAAGGCGACCGGGCCATGGATATTCTTAAGTAGAATCTTAATGATCTTATTGAGACATTTGTGGTTTGCATTTCATACTGGTTATGCCATTTGAATGTAGTAAACAAGGGACTCACACAGGTGTTGTTGGCTAGAGATCTCCAACAATAACCCTTTGCTGAGCTCTAGCAAACCTCTTAATAAAGAGTTGCTCCAACTCAGCAAAAGTCTTTACTGAACTATTGAAAAGTTTAGCATACCAATCAAAAATTATCCCTGTTAGGCTACCAACTAAAAGACAAAAAAGTAAAGTGGCACTACCACTAGCATTGTAATAAGCTGAAATGGCTACCTCGGGTTTCCACATCAAAACTCTTGAAGGAAGGTGGCTTAAAACCTTGGGATATTGGATTGCATCAAATTCCTTCGGGTAGGGTCTACCCTTTGGAACTGATGATCCTCCCCATGCTTGAGCCAATGCTTCCTTCACCTACTACTCAACCATAGACTTGATATCTTTCTCCTATATGGAGGTACTTTCCACTGCCTTCTTGTACATGCTGGTGCTACCTTACTTTAATGGAGGTAAAGTCTTGGCTGGGTCCAAGACATGCACCAACTCTAGCTGACTAATTTGAGCTATAGTAGGATGAACTATTGAGGCTTATTTTTGAAGTACTAAGACTGTTGCTAACAAGTCCTCAAGCTGCCTCGACATCCTATCTATTTATTCATCTTTCTATTTTAATTGATATTGGAGGTGTTGGGATGATTGGGCTGTGCCTTCTGCTCGATCATCAACTTCCATAGTTTGTTGCTCTCTGAGGAGGGATCCTTTGGTATCTACCATGCAAACCCTGCTGAGTCTCCCAATAAATAATCTTCATTAGGATCAAAGTTGATCTTCTCCTTATCAGACTAGTTGTATCCTAGGATCTCCTTCTTCTCCATAAAATAGTGAGCTACTATGTCATCTAAAGAACGATCTGTTAAAATTGGCATAAATGTTTTCGACTGACCGGTGATGGGATCCACATCATGTATTATGACGGACCTCCACATTTGGAGAATCAACCATGAGGGTGTACTGCTAAGATATACACACTCTTACTCACTCTAATGTGGTGACATTCTTAGGAGGTTCTATGATCATGGGTGCAATTGGGTTTCCACCCTTCTCCCTCTGTAACTGCTATAACCATCTCCAAATCCTAGTGCGGTGGTGATGGTGAAGGGATAACCACTATGCTTTGGGGTCACCATTCTTTTCACCACCAGGCGAGAAGGTCAAGCGGAGAGCTTCGACCTGCCACAATAGGCGGTAGATGGAATGGGATCCCTGGATGGATCACCGTCCTCTTCTCCCCGGATGTGGCCTTCATGGCCTTCAGCAAAGCTGGAGATGTTGATACATGAACGGGCAATGGTGGATGGGGGGTAGAGCAGTGTGGTGGAGACACCACCGATGCTCTTAGAATAGAAGCTCTCCTCTTGTGATGTGTAGTCCCCGTAAGTAAAATACCATCTGTGTGATTGACGTAGGTAGCACCGTGGAAATCAATGAGTAAGAGGCGGCAGACAAACCTTCACCTCTCTTAGTGATATGAACTAGTATGGGCCTCCCAGCCTCTCTCCCCCTTATGGGGGATAGATCTCAAGTCAAATTGATCCCCGGACTCGAGCGTCGTACTCACTAGCATGGGCGATGGAGGCATATGACCTCTACTCTACTGGCTACGGGCTAATGAGCTGGTGGAGGAGGTAAGTAGGGATCCTCTAGCATCCTCTCTGTGAACCTAGATAGAGGATGGAATGGGTTTCTTGTAAACAACCAGTGTGGGAATTCCTCCTGTGGCGTAGCTGTCTCATCTCTCACATGCGTGTATGGTATTACTTAATCATGTTTTTGTTCCTCCTCGTCTTGGTGGGGCGAGTAAGAACTAGACCTCAAAAGTGGGGAGGCTATCCCACGGGATCAGGAGCCTTCCCTTGGAAGGTGCTAATGAGTGGGTGCTAGCCCTCATAGAGGTAGCATAGACTCGCACACTGCGCTGATGCGACATCTTGTAGAACTACTGCCTTCCTCTTTTGAGGGAATGTCAGTCACAGCATATTAATCAATGATCGGTTTGCGGTCATTATTATTCTAGCATGGTGAGAGGAGTGCCCTCATAGGTAATCCTTGCCCCCTCAAAGCCTCATCCAAAATGAATGAGGTGGGTGTAATCAGAATGGGGAAGGCTGGCCTGATCCAAGGCCAAGTCCATCCTGTGAGGAAAGGTAAACACATACTTTATCTAGCCATCTCTATCAACTAAAATTAAAATTGATGCTGAACAAAAGTCTGCAATGTTGAAAATAAACTTGAATAAGATTCCTGTTGAATTTAGAATTTGAACTCATACTCAACATTTTGAAAATGTTAAGTCCAGTTCAAATGATTTGGAATAGATTTCGAGATTTTGATTGGAATGAGGAATTGTTTGGATATAAAATCCATTTTCAACAAATTTGGATATGTTGAAAATGGGTTCAAACATTTTGTTTGTAGAGATGATTTCTTAAGTTCATATTTAAATTTCCATTTTGATTTTGAGGACTATTTATTTAACAAATTTAAGTATGTTAAAATAAATAATTTTGATTTTTTTTTAGTTTTGGATTTAAGATTTTGAGATTTACTCACTTAGCAAATTTGGGTATGCTAAATGAGATTTTGAAAATAATTCTTCTTTTGTTTCTTTCTTTGCTTTGTTTTTGAATCATTTTATGGCTTTGAAAAGAGGAATGTAATTTCCCATTTAGAAAATTTGTGGTATGCTAAATGAGGAAATCCAAGTGTGTTTTATTTTTTGGAAATTTTTGAAAATAGGATTCTTAGCAAATTTAAGTATGTTAAGAAAATCCTAATATGTTTCTTTTCATTTTGATTTGATTTTGAAAAGTAGGATCCTTAGCAAATTTAAGTATGCTAAAGGAAACCTAATGTGTTTCTTTTGGTTAAAAGTGGAGACTTCACTTTAGCAAATTTGGTATGCTAGAATGAAGTTCAAAATGTGTTTCTTTTTGTTTTGCAAAAATTTCACTTTATCAAATTTGAGTATGCAAAATGAAATTCCAAAAGATGTGTTTAAAAATTTTATGTTTTGATTTTATTTTGAAAATGAAGACTTCAACTTAGCAAATATGGTATGCTAAAGAATGAAGTTCCAAAAGTGTTTTGAAAATTTTGTGAAATGAAAATTTCACTTAGCAAATTTGAGTATGCTAAATGAAATTTTGAAAGTGTGTTTCAAATTTTTGTTTTAGATTTTGAAAAGGGTAGACTTCACTTTTAGCAAATGGGGTATGCTAAATTGAAGTTCCAAATGTGTTTTGAAAATTTTATGAAGTGGAGATTTCACTTAGCAAATTTGATTATGCTAAATGAAATTTCAAAAGTGTGTTTCAAAATTTTGTTTTGGATTTTGAAAAGGGGAGACTTCACTTTTAGCAAATGGGGTATGCTAAATTAAAGTTCCAAATATGTTTTGAAATTTTTATGAAGTGGAGATTTCACTTAGCAAATTTGAGTATGCTAAATGAAATTCCAAAAGTGTGTTTCAAATTTATGTTTTGGATTTTGAAAAGGGGAGACTTCACTTTAGCAAATGGGGTATGCTAATTTGAAATTCCAAATATGTTTTTGAAAATTTTTGTGGAAGGATGATTTCATTTAGCAAATAGGTATGCAAAATGAAACTCCAAAAGTATGTTTCAAATTTTTTTTTTTAGAAAAGGGGGAATTCATTTTAGCAAATGGGATATGCTAGAATGAAGTTCCAAATATGTTTTAAAAATTTTATTTTTGTTGATTTTTAAAAAGGGAGATTTCCACTTAACAAATTTGGGTATGTAAGATGGAAATCAATTATGTTTCATTTTCCAAAGATGTATATTTTGTGTGTGATTATTGCTTTTAAAGAGGAAATCCCAACCTAATCATATATGGAATATGTTAAGTGGTATTTTATAATGATGTTACTTTATTTGGAAATGAAATTTCCATTCAATAAAATTGGGAATATTGAATGAAGATATTCATATGTGCTTTTTAAAAATTTATTTTTGATTTTGTTAAATGAAACCTCCATCCAATAAGTGTGGGTATATTGGATGGAGAGGTTTCATATGTGCTTTTTTAAAAATTTATTTTTGATTTTGTTTAAAAATGAAACTTTCATCCAATAAGTGTGGGTATATTGGATGGAGAGGTTTCATATGTGCTTTTTTTAAAAAAATTATTTTTGATTTTGTTTAAAAATGAGACCTCCATCCAATAAGTGTGGGTATATTGGGTGGATAGGTTCTGGTTCCAATTTCACCACCGGTCGGTCAGTAGGGGTCATATGTCTATTCTCTTGCACAGTTGAGCAGAGCTCTACTTTGAGTCCAGGGCTCAATTTGATTTGAGATCTGTAATCCCCCGTAGCGTGGGGAAGCATCTTCGATAGGAGAGGGCCATGGAGGCCCATACTTTAGTTCATATCACTAGTTGGGAGAGGCAGAGGTTTAGTCGGCAGTCAGCGGCCTCTACACTCGTTGATTTTCTTGATCGACATGCTTCCCGTATCGATCACACAGATAGTAGTCTGCTTACGGGGACTACCCATCATAGGAGAAGAGCTCCTATTCTGAGAGAGTCAGTGGTGTCTCCACCACTTTACCCTCACCCATCACTTGTTGATGTTTTAGCATCCGTTCCAGGCCATAAATGCCACATCCAGGAGAAGAGGACCCCGTTGGTGATCGACTATGGCCAGAGATCCCATTTCCTCCTGTGGTGAGGCTCTCTGCTTTCGACCATGTGGTGTGGAAGGAATGGTGACCCTGAAGCATAGTGATCATCCCTTCACCACCATCATCGCAGTAGGACATATAGATGGTTACAATAGTTATAGAGGGAGAAGGTGGCAAGAGTTGCATCTATGATGATAGATCCTCCTAGGAGTGTCACCCCATATAGAGTTAGTGATAGTCAGGAGTGTATATCTTCCAGCGAGTACAACCCTCACAGGGTTGATTCTTCTGTAGCAGGGGAGGTCCGGTGCCTAGCAGTGCATGATGTTGATCCTACCATTGGTTAGCCAAAGTCATTTGTGCCAGTTCTGATAGATCATTCTCTAGATGACATAGTAGCTAATTATTTCATGGAGAAGAAAGAGATCCTAGGATATGACCTATCTGATGAGGAGAAGATCAGCTTTGATTCCAACGAAGATGATTTATTGAGAGACTCAGCAAGGGTTTGCATGGTAGATACCAGGGGATCCCTCCTCAAAGAGTAGTAGACTATGGAAGGTGTTGAGGATGAGCAAGAAGACACATCCCACTCGGTCCAACACCTCCTAGCACAAATAAAGCAGAAAGATGAAAAGATAGATAGGATGGAGAAGAGGCTTGAGGATCTATTAGCAGTAGTCTTAGCATTGTAGAACCAATCCCAACAGTTCATCCTACCACAACTGAGACTAGTCAGCCAGACTTGGTGCATGTCTTGGACCCAAGACTTTACCTCCAGTAGAGCAAGATAGCACCAACATGTATAGGAAGGTAGTGGATAATACCTCCATACAAGAAAAAAGATATCAAGTCCATGGTTGAGCAACAGGTGAAGGAAGCATTGGCTTAAGTTCGAGGAGGATCATTAGTTTGAAAGGGTAGACCCTACTAGGAGGAATTTAATACAATCCAATATCCTAAGGGTTTAGTGCCACCTTCCTTCAAGAGTTTTAATGGCATTGGGATCCCGAGGTAGCACATCACGCATTTCAAAGCTAGTTATTGCAACACTAATGGCAATAACACTTTACTCTTCCATCTCTCTTCATCAGTAGCCTAGCAGGGATAGCTTTTGATTGGTATGTTGAACTTCCCAATAGTTTAGTAAAGACTTTTACTGAGTTGGAGAAACTCTTTATCAAAAAGTTTGCTGGAGCTCATCAAAGGGTCACTGTTGGCGATCTCATTGTGACTCAACAAAATCCTGGTGAGTCCCTCATTGATTACATTCTCAGATGGCATAATTTGAGTATGAAATACAAACCATAACTATCTGAATAGCATGCCATTGAGATTCTACTTAAGAATATCCATGGAAGTCACCTTCATGCTCAAAGGTTTCACCATCAAAACCTTTGAGAAATTAATCAACAAGGCGGCTATAAGGAGAAGCCAAATAGTTACCTTCTCTAGATCTACCAACAAAGTCTGAAGCTGAAGGTATATGAAGAAGCCGGGCAAGATAGTAGTGGATAAGAGAAAATGGTGAGAGAGCGGTTTGAGACCTCGTGTTCCACATCGCTTTCACCTCCTCTACCACCCAGGGTAGCCCCCTGCCACAGACCTCCACCTACACCACCTCCTCCTCACATCATTAGCGATGGCAGTGCACCCTCACTTCCGGTAGTGGTCCACCTCTTTTGAATAAACTTAAGTAGCCTTATTCATTTAGAGGGAGGTGTCAGATCTTTAAGAATCTCTTAAAGAAGCTTGATTTTTAGCTACTCGAGCCTAGAAGACTAGAGGAAGTGGGCAAAAGCCATGATCCTAACTTTTTTCCCTACCATCGTATGCTAGGTCATATTTTGGAGGATTGCTTCACATTTAAGGACTGGCTTGAACATAGCTTCAAGACCAGTGCTATAGTCATCCATAAGGAATACATTGTGGAACAACCATCTAGTTCCATTAGGGTAATCCTTGGGGATACTTGCAGTCCTTCCAAAATAAAAGAAGGTTGGGATATCTCCTTATCCAAAACTTCTAAAAAGATTGTTCAAAAAAATCAAGAAACTTTCCTTGGTGCCGAAGTTACCTCCAACATCAAGGAAGGTTTGCAAGTTGTGAGCTAACTCAAGAAAGGGGAGCTCAGTGACCCAACAACACCGATAGGGTGATGGCAACCAGAGTCACCCCAGCAGCCCATCATTCTACCACCTGCTACTACTTACTAGTTCTTCTTCTGCTAGCAGACATCCTGTATTGGTGGATGAGGGCATCAAATCCATTACCCCTCTTACTTGATTTCTACTCTGTACCTCCTATCAAATCTAAGAAATTAAAGAATAAACCTAGCTTGAATTACATCAATGTCACTTCTGATGGGTTGTTTGAATCTATTCCTAATAACTCTTCAAGACTAAACAACAACTATAATAATTCTGATCTTTTTTTTTCTGATCTAGAGTTAGATTTTCCTACTCTGAATGCTATGAGTTTGTCTCTTGAGATAGACTTGGAATCATCCAATTTTGAAGGAACCATAGGAGAAGCTGTAGGTGAGCTAGATGTGTAGGTAGAATCTTCCATTACCCTACCATAAGAGATCACTAAAGTCAACCTTTGTAGTGATATGGTTCTACCTTCTAGGGCAGCACCTCAAGATAGAGGGAAACAAGTCATTGGTTTAGAGGATCGAGAAGCCCCTCTATAGGATGTTCACCATTGGATATGGTTGTGGAGGATCAGCCCAAGGTGGACTACAATGTCTCTCTCACCTAAGAAAGTTGCCATCTAAGCTAAGTATATATGATGCCCTTGTCTTATCCAAAGAGATGAGGGAATCATTAATCAAGATCTCCTTGATCCTGAGATATGCTTAGCTCAGCTGACCTCTATTAGTAAGGAGGCACATTATTCCACAGAAGCTCAAGAAATTTCTTTCATAGATGAAGACCTTCTTAGGGGACATGGAGCACAACCATCCCCTCTACATTATGATTGACATGGGCAAATTCAGACTAGAGTTCTCATCGATCCAGGTGCATCGATGAACATTATGAGTCTAAAGACCCATTCCTATTTGAGGATCAATATCTCCACACTCCAAGGAGATCAGATGATGTTGAGAGGATTCAATAAACAAGGCGAGCGGGCTTTAGGTTCTATAGTGTTACCTTTGGAGATAGGTGATTGAAAGGCAGAAGCCAAGTTTTATATCATTGATTCAAATACTTCATTCACCACTTTGATCGATAGTCCCTGGATACATCAAAGTAAGATAATTCTATCCTCCCTCCATCAGTACATCAAGTTCAGGAAGGATGAGATTGAGTACTATGTAAAAGAAGATGAAAAGCCATTTTTAGTTAGAGAGGTTGAGATATATAAAGATGCGACCTACTATCTTCCTCAAAACACCCTTTCTCATGAACTTGGACAAAACTCAAATTCAAAAGAAAAAGAAAAAGCAAAAGAAAAGAAAAGTGAAAATCTAAGTGAACAAGAAAGGGAAATTGAAGAAGAAATAGAGTCGTATATCACATTCCACCCACAATTCATTCCATCATATGGAAATGTGGGTAGGATGACTCGACCTCTACCAGGCAAAGATAAAGGCAGAAACAGAGGTAGTTCCAGAGGTGGAAGACCCCTTGGTTGGCCATCAACCGAGAGGAGTTATGTTCCAGTTCATAGGAGGACCCATACTATTCACATAGACTTGGAATACAGTTTGAAGGATGAGTCTGATGTGATTAGTATACCAACCAACCCCTCTCAGCAGGTTTCATTAGAGGTGACACTTGAGTCAAATAGAGATGAAGACCGGGCCTCCAGACAAAGCAAAGTATTTAAATTAGATGTATGTAAAACTATTTAGAAGCAGTTGGGAACCTTAGCTCTAACCTCACTTTCACCCAAAAGTTGAAGGTTTGGTAGTTAAGGAAGCCCTTAAGTATTTCAGTGACATGAAGCTGAAGAGATTCTTTTTAGGATCATCCTCCTCAAGTCTTGAAGTTGATGTAGAACTTGAGGAGAATTCATACAAAGAATTAATAAAATTATCATTTGACTTTTACTCGCCTTGTGTTCATAATCTTATACAGAAAAGTTTGGTTCCTCATACATGGTCCAAGCATAGGTCAGAGTATTTTGAGAAGCTATGGAAATAGCATAATCAAGCGGACTAGGATGCAGTGGGTCCGGTTGACAATGATTCGTTTAGTTGTTACCAATCATTTGGAGTTTGATAACTTCTTTTCACCCAACACCAACTCTTATGAGGATGTGTGTTTAGAAATCTCAGATGATCCAGATGATCTCCAAATCAAAGATGCACCGCTAAAATTCAAAGAGGAGATCCATTCAATAATGACAAACTTAAAGAAATCAACCTCGGGATGGAAGAAAATCTAGGCCCGACATACATCAATTCGTTGCTAAATGAAGAAGAAACAAATGACTTAGTTATGCTATTGACTGAGTTTAAAGATTACTTTGCATGGAGTTATGAAGAGATGCCCAGATTATCTCCTGACATAGCAATCCACAAACTAGCAATAGATCCTAGCGCTAACCCTATCAAGCAAGCTCTTAGGCATCAATCAAACAACCGTCATTTTGAAATCAAGAAACTAATAGATCTTTGGTTTCATCGGGAAGAAAAATACCCTACTTGGTTAGCCGTGTCATTCCATTAAGATGAAGAATGGCCAAATTTGCATCGTCAATTTAGGGACTTAAATAAGGCATGTCCTAAAGATGAGTTTGCTCTTTATACTTTAATGGTGGACATCACTCACTCATGCATTTTTTCTTTCATGGATGGGTCATCTGGCTATAACCAAATCAAGATGGCCCCCGAGGATGAAAGAAACACTACTTTTCAAATCCCTTTGGATTGGTAAGTCTAAGTTAGGTCTAGGTCTCCATGGCCCCTACTCAGTGCAATTTATCACAAACTGATGGGTTCCATCATAATCAAAATAAATATAAAAATAAAATTAATTTTGACTATCTTTGAGTTGCTAAGTCCCCCAACAGCATTCACGCAATAGTCAGGCCTGGGTTGGGTTCGATCCATTGCCTTGCCAATGGGTCACCCCAGCAACTGGTCCCTACTTTGGAGGATGTAAGTCTACTATGCTTTTTTCTAGTTGAAAAGGCATCTCTTTTGACTAGTCCTACTATGTGTTTAGTAGACTACCCCTTTGGATTGGTAAATCAAGTTAGGTATAGCCTCCATGGCTTACTCCATCGAAACCATGTTCATTTGAAGATCCAAATTAAAACTATCAATCAATCCAAACAAATTCAATTTGAGGAGTGCTAATCAATCAATCCAAATCAAATATTTTGCTTCCCTGAGATGCAAATCTTTCTAGTTCCCTAGTGGATCCAGAGTTCTAATCCCTCACCGGATTTCACAACCTTTCCTCCCTTGTGGATGACTTGAACTTGCCTCCCCAGCGGAGAGTTCACTTGTCTATCACTGATGGAGTCAAAACAAACACAATTAAACAAATAATAAATTGAAACAAATTTAACCCTCTTCCCTAGTGGAACTTAATTGAACAAATCAAGTTTCTCCCCAACAAGACTCAAATCAAATCAAACCTTCATACCTTATGGATGACTTGAACTTGCTTCCCTTGGAAGGTTCACATACTCTATCCCTAGTGGCTTCCTCCTTCCCTCTTTTATGTCCTTGACATAAATAGAGTCACATTGCATTAAGCTCTGGATTCATTCTACACCTTGGCTTAGGGGTGGACCATTTATCTGATGGTTTGGATCGCTATTGTTGATCATTTTGGTCAACACCAATACGGATGTCCTTGTCACCACCACACCAATTGGGCGCCCTTTATTTACCTCATTTTTATGATGAGCTCTCAACCCCTCCATCTTAGACAAAAGACTCCTCTTAGACTTTAAGGTATCCTTAGTCTTAAGACACATCTAGTGATTAGGTGGACATTCAACCTGGCCCTAGAGACTTATAAGAGTTAGCCATAGGAATAGGTCATGCCTTAGGGGTGTTAGGAAAATTTGCCTAGCCTATAGCTTGAACCATATTCCTCACTTCATTCCTTCAAGTCAAACTCCAAATCAAATCAACATTAAACTTAAATCAATTCCAACTTAATTGATTTTCTCCAACTCAAATCAATTCCAAATGATTGAAATCCATGATCAATTCCAAATGATTGAAGCTTATGATTGAAATTCCAAGTTCAAAATATTTTCGAAGTCCTTTGATTCCCTCTCATAGACTTAGCCTAAATCAAGTTCAAATCACCTCAAATTCATGAAATTTTCTCACAACCAATTTATATTCTCATTTATATTAGGCAATACGTAACTGATATAAATTCAAATCAATCAAACTAAATCCAAATCAAAATCTTTTCTAAGTCCTTTGATTCCTTCGTAAGGACTTAGCCTAAATCAATTCAAATTCAAGGAATTTTTTCATAACCCATTTATATTTTCATTTATATTCACATATATAAATGAAATATAAATTCAAACAACCAAAACCAACACCAAAAATCAAACTCAAATTCAATCAAAATCTAACCTAAGCTTTTCAAGTCAAAATCTTGAACTTAGCCAAATCAATTTCAAATCAAGCCAAACTCTTGATTTTTCTTCATGATTCAATCAATCCTTCAATTATGAATCCAAATATAAATACAAACTTCAATCATCAAACCAAAACTAAATCCAAAAAATCAAACCCAAGTCAAACTCATGTTCACCCCTTGAACTTGAAATTGTCAAATGAATCAAAACCCATTTGACTTCAAACCACTTGAAAATGGATTTATAATTCAATCATAAGTCCATATGTGAGTTCAATCAAGCTTTGACCAAGCCATTTGACCCACTTAGGCTCACTTGACCCAAAGTGACCTAAAGTACTCTTATGAGCTAAATTCTATTCCTAACCAAATTGGATTGAACTAAGCCCACCTAAACCTCTCATCATGATCAACAATCATCATGAGATGATCAATCACTCAAATTAGATCAAACCAAGTCAAACCTAAGGGTTGACCAAGTCAACCCTTGGCCAAAATGAAACTTAAACTAGCCAAAATCCACCATAGGCCAAATTGATTAAAACTATTGATCAAAACTCATTCATGATCAATATTTGAACTTGACCAAGTCAACATTTGAGCCTAACCTAGCCCAATTGGCTACTTAACCTAAGTTGACCCAACTTGACCTAAAAAATCAAGACAATTTTTTTAAAATGGGTACCGTTAAAATACGAATTAGCAAATTGAGTATCAATAAAAAAAATTTAAGAATAGGTATACGCTTATAGGCGACGGCTCACGCCATTTTCGTGCTGGTACGAAGAGTGGCGCCCACCACTAGGCGATCGCTTTCAGATGAAGCCGCCGCCTAATGGGCGATCGCTTTCAGAACCGCCACTAATTGGGCGACCGCTCCCGACATATTTTAGGGCGATCGCCCCGTCATCTCCTCCTCGATTCTTCCCCGAACGCCTCCTCGAGGAACACCGACCGAACTCACCACGATCCTCCCCTCTTGAACTTCCCCGCCGGCAGAGATCTAACCGCCGCATTGGCGCTGCCTTGTCTAGGTATTCGATAGAAACTTTTATTTTTCGGCATTCACTTTGATGACGCTTTAACTACTTCCTCTCTCATTTACCTTGGAAGTCAACTTTAGCTTTTCGACGACGATTCTTGCAGCTCCATTTCAGTTGAGAAAAATTCCCTTTGGCGGATTCTACATTTTTTTAGTGCAAGATGAATAGAGAATTTGTTTCGCTGATACTTTTTTATGGCGAACTGAGTATCGATGCACCCAAGTTATGTGGGAGGTCAAATCGCCCAATTAAGGTTCGCCACAAAGACCTTAGCATTGAAGCAATGAATTATGAGAAGCTTGCACATCGATCCGAGCCACACCGCCACTCTAACGTTGTTATCCGGGGTAGCGGATTTATATCTGGCCATATCGATGACATCGCGCTGTTACACTTGACGGCTTCCGCCGATGTTGGTGTTGTATGTCGAAGTGGAAGATGTTAATATTGCATCCACATCAACTGATCCGGTAGTAAGGTCAATAGATATACCGCTAACACATACACAGGATTTCATCGCACAAGAACATCCGGGGATACAACGCAGCTCTGATGAGTTTATTCCCAGGTAGTTTATCGTCATAATTTATCTGATTAAACTTGTAACAATTAATATGATAATTAGTTGCTGAACTTATAAGTTATCTGGCAGTGATGATCATGTCTACCGTTCGGATGAACCGTATGTGCCTGAGAGTGCTGCAGTTGGAGATGAGTATCAGACTATGAGTAGTGGATCAAGTAGTGAGTCTGAGCAGGGTATTAGTGATGATGACTCGCTGTTAGAAGCCACCGCATTGGGAATATACACATATACTCTGAGAAATCACTCATTTCGTAATGTTGACAAGTGAGAGTCAAATGTTGTCCACAAACCAGTATGTCCCATGTGTAAAACTACGAGGCGGGGACAACGATGTTTACTTTGATGGCCCATCTCAAACCGCCTAAATGATGAAATTGAAATTCCAAATGACATTGCCGAAGGTATGTGTTTTGCAAGTAAACGGAGTTTGCAATTTGCTATTGTCGGGTGGTCCATAGTAAATAATGTACAATTCCGAACAGTTACCTCTAACCAGAAGAACTACACGGTTGTATGTGTGCAGCACGATAGTCCTACAAGGCCCTGTAATTGGCGTTTACATTGTAGCATCAGCAGACGATTAGGGGGTGCTTGGAGAATATCAAAAGTTGGTGAAAATCATAGATGTGTCAATGCAGTAAGTTCATTCGATCATCGACAGTGTAGTTCAAGTTTCATAGCATACTACATCAAACCCGTGATCGTGCACCGATTGATTTGAAACCTAGAGATTATAGGTAGGATGGAGTCAAAATTTAATGTTAAAGTTTCATATATGAAAGCATGGGATGCGCGTAAGGCAATAAAAGCAATATTCTAGAGTCGGAAGAGTCCTACGGTGACCTTTATATATGCAATCTTACTACTTTACGCAGTAATTCAATCTACCAAGATAACATTTTCGTGAGACTTTTGGGCTTTGGACCTTCAATATCGGGATGGAGTTCTGCGACTGCTTTAAGCTTGGGTACATTTCGCGGGCACATCGGCCGTAGGCATCACGCAATAATGGGTTATTTCCTTTAGCTTTTGCTGTTGTGGAATCAGAAAATGTTGATTCGTGGTTGTGGTTTTTGTTTTGCTTGCATGATATGTTATCCGTAGTGTCTAGTAGACGTGATTTATGCATAATATCTGATAAACATGCTTGTCTCTTGCGTGGATGCAAAGATATTTTTCTGGGCAGCATACATTGTTCGTCATTTTGCGTGAGAATTTTAAAAAAGTCGTACGCAGACTGGGAATTGCTGATGTTGAGTTTGTATGCCAAAAGATGTACATGGCAGGTAACACTGATGATATTCGTCAATTCAACCGTTTGATGCTAGACATTAAAAATGTGAAAGAAGAAGCATACAATTGGCTTGTAGAGCGTGACCAAATGGTCAAATGGCACGTGGTGGTGCGCGCGTTATGGGACAATGACAATGAATGCATCTGAGTGCTTTAACGGTGTATTGAAATGGGCACGTGGTTTATCGATTTAGGGTTTAATCACTGCTATCTACTATAACTTAGTAGCTTTGTTCATGAAACGATTATCCACTGCTATGCAGTAAGAGGAAGTAAACTTGTCTATTTATACCCAGAGGTTCTCCACACTAATACTGCATCGAAAGAAAGGCTAGGCATTTCAACTCGCGTGAATATAAACCCACATGAGATGCGTTTTTTCAGTCCAGATCATTCGAGTTGATTTACTAGATAATGGCGTGTTTGTAATTGTGGCGGAACAATCATATATCATTGTCCATACCCACATGTCATTGTCGCATTGGGATTTTGACGGCTAAACCACCATGCGGCGTGTCACAAGATTACACTCTGTATGCGACATACATAAATGAATTTCATACTCTACTCGCTCGATTGGCCATCTTTCGAAGAGGATGGATTAGTCACATGCGCTCTAACTTTGAAGGTCGACACGCACGAATAGCTTCGAAACACAATGGATGACAACGTAGGTTCAAGTAACTTGTAGCATATGCAAAACATCCGTCACTGTCATCATGCCCCTATATAACATTGATTGACATTTTTCAATAGGACAATGCTTATTTTTCTCTTTCAGGTTGCACTGATCTACTAAGATTTTATAGTATTGATACTAATATATTTGAGATTCTTTCCTGAAAGGTACGATGAGGCCACTGTGACGCTACGCATACATACTGGGTAGTGCACTGTGAGGAATGCATTGTCACATGGTGTAGGGCTTAGATGGTTCACTACATTTTATTTTTCTTTTGATTACCAACTTGAGTCATACCTAACTTTGATTATAATGAACTTTTGTTTCTTGTCCATTTGTGAAATGAATTGGTTTATTAGTGTAGTGCTCAAATTGGGAAGTAAATGTGCCAACTTAGGAAGGAATATGCTTGCAAGGCTTCTAAAATGTAGTATGAAAAGAATTTGATATCTTACAAAATACTAACTATTTTTAGTCTTATAGATAAATTGTTTGAAGGAACTTAAAAGAGATGATGTTTGAGGAATACTTAAATCATTATCCAAATGGTCTAACTCTTAAGCACAAATGCACCTCTGTTCATTGGTTTTAAGTATACATATCATTTAGCTATACATATCATTTGATTTGCATCTTTGGAAATACTTATTTAGATTGTAAATACTACTTGGAAATACTTATTTAGATATAGTAATGTTACATTGTAAACACTACTTGAAAATACTTATTTAGATATAATAATGTAACTTAAATTATATTTATTATCGAATCTTTGGGAGTGGAATGTTTTCTGCATTAGTAGCAATCTTATTTTTAGATAACAAATCGACTTTTGAGATTCGATGATGGGCGACGGGCCAGATATCTGATTGGGTTGATGATATCAGGCAATATCGGCGAGCAGATATCACCGCTTATATGAAAATTTGTCGCTTTACATGTAAAAACATTAAATTGTACTCATAAAATTACTAAAAGATTTGAACAACATTGAAGGAGACCACAACATATAGCTATGTGATTGTGCCTCAAATAATCCAAAAAACATGAAGTCTATAAGGAAATAACATTTTTCTCATATTTCTATTTCCTCATATTTTCTATGCTAACTCAAATATTTGTTGATTGTGGTTTGAGTACAATCTTTTCCTGATTTGGGAGCACAGCAAATAGATTTATCTGGTTTATAAAAACTGAATATTTTCTTCATATGTACAGTGGAAGGCTCTTCGATAAAGCTTCAGAAGATGTTTCTTGTAGCTCCACACCAGATGGGACATGCAAGCTTCAAAACTTGAAAACATCTAACCGGAAGATAAACACTCCCAAGTCGATTCATCATCGCTTTTCTATACATTTATGAAAACCTTTGCTAAAAACATGCCATGAAACCTTAAGTACATTCCACATGTATGTAAAAAAAATTAGAAAAACAACTAATAAAATTTCATTATGTCATAATCAAGGTTAACATGTACATGACTCAGTTTGTAATAAAATAAAGAAAATGTAGTACAAATCGCCCTAAGCCTACCGTGAGACAACTACCTTCCTCCTGTTCGAGAATAGCACCACTCCTGTGTGTGTACGGTCGCGCACGAGATGGACGATCACGGTGATGCAATTCTAGTGCAACATCTCGACTGTGCAACATATCATCTGTGATGGGAATATAGGTGGTCGAGTCATATGACCATATGTGTAGAAGGTCCGTGATCGCAAGAAGGACTGGATCGCAGGAAGGAGAACGGATCGCAGAGAAGGAAGGACTGGATCGGTAGATGGACCGGCGCCTCATACCGCTAACACCTCCGTACCGATAATATGTCACCTATATGTACACGCCGATCAAGGTCTCGATATCATCTGCATCTATCGACATCGCTTGTAAGTGGTGATCATCGACAGACCGGCATGGTGAAATATGTCCCGAAGTTGCGATATGGTCCGCTTACACAAAAAATAATGTAAAATTATCACTTAGAAATATTGAATATTTACTTATATCATAACTTACATAAAGACGATCCACCGGTGTTTCTGAGTAAGTGGTCGGAGGATCTGTCGGCTAGTAAGTACAAAGATGCCCATGATCTGAACCAACGCATGTACTGACTGATAGCAGTCTTCCTGTCCACAGCCTCATCTAGCCCCTCGACGAGGCAATCCCTCCGCCTCTCCCAAGAAGCAATGTGTGATGGTACTCAACCCGCCAGACTGCTTTACCACCATCGACTTTTGAAACTAGGGTCAATCGCTACATCTACTGGGACTTAGGCCAAGGGCGCAAAGACTGTCTGGTAAATACCACTCAACCCTCTTCCAGCTGATAAGAGGGACTCGCGCTAACCATATGTCAGAGCCTATAGAGCATATATCAGATAGATGTGCTCTGATCTGCTCACTGTACGGCTCCCAAATCACCTACACATATGATAAAATTATGTTAAAACATAATCTACATTACAATTATTTAGACTAAAGTGTTAACTGCAGATCCAACTGTGTGTCCCCAAGCATCTAGCTCATTTCTCAGAATCGCAATATTCGCTATTTGGAACATACTTCTCATTCCACCGCATAATGTAAAAATAGTTTAAGCATATATATAAGATGCATAATTTGAAAGTGTAGTTAACAACACATACCTCAAACCAACGCCGAGACCTGAAGCTCGCAGATATGACATGTAAAGTCGGCCTACCCACATGAATATGCTCCCAAGCCCAAATCAAGTAGGTGTAGAAAACCATGTGGCTGGTCTAATCGACTCGCAGCCTATATAGATGAGCCAAGACTGCTCCACCTATAGACATCATGCTAAAAGCATCCAGATCCTCCAGGAGTGGTAAATACTGTAGGTGGATCTCTGAACCTGAAGTATCAGGCAATAAGAAGCAGCCAATCAGAAATAAAATATAAGCCCGCACGTGTCGGAAGAACTCCTCTGTTTCGCCTATCATATGACTCCTCAGAAAGTCCACCTATCTCCAGCCATGCCCATGTGCCCGCCCATCCGAATGTCGACTGATATGCGATCGATCGGATCATGGTACATCACATCGTAATGGGTGTCGCCCCTAACAAATCATCGCAAAGAATCGTGCCAAGTATCCCATCTCTTCTCCTCGCCAATCACAATCGGACCTATGATAGGTGGTCCATCAATCCGTAGGCCTAGAATCATCGCCACGTCCTGGAGCATCACAGTCATCTCACCTACAGCGAGGTGGAAGGTATTGGTCTGTGCAGACCATCTCTCAACCAAGGTGGTAAGCAACTGATGATCCAGTCGGATGAAGTGACTGACACGTGTGCCCACTGATCTACCTCCATGAATAATGGGCCACTCCTTCAGCATAAGTAAGTGTGATGCGGCCTCAAGTACGGTGCTCTAAAAAAAAAACTAAGTACCTGTCCGAAATAAAAGGTAAGCAGGCGTAACACATTCTGCAAAAAACAAATTCACTTACAAGATCGGTGGCCGATGCCTACGTAGGGAGGCAATACTAGGATGAACCTCGAAGGTGCTCCTCCAATGGGTCGCCTCCCTAACGACCGCCGCCATATCTAGTGGGCGTGCCCTCCTCATCATCTGTCAAAAAAAAGTAGAAGATTATGGTTTACAATTAGCTACATACGCAAAATTATGAGAAATAACGGATCGCTAAATAAAAGTGGGAAATAAATCTTAAGATAAACCTTACATTCTTATCACATTTAATGAGTGGGAAATCATAGACAAATGCTTTTTTTGAAGAATAATTTGGCTATGAGAAGCATCAACAATCTTATAAATTCAAAATAACTTATTAATAAAATGAACTACTTATTTAAAAAAAGGATTACTACATATTTACTCTTAAAACTCACATGCACATAAACACAATCTCAATCCTCATCATGACAACATACAAGAAGAGTATTGAGATTGTGAAAATAGATGACCCTCACTGCACAATTTTGGTAGTGTTTCACTATCTCCTTGAGGGCTCTCCTCAATATTGACCCCACCCCAATATTGTTTAGATCCAAGATTCTACAATCCAAATTCAGAACAATGAAATTTAAGTTTAAACAAAGCAGACCATAAATTTCAATACTTTCAAACGCAGTAGGTGAGTTCTATTCAATAATTGGCAAGGGCGCTAAGGTTCAAATAATCATGAGCCAACTTTGTGATCTTAAATCAAAAGATGTTTAGGTTGGTTCATTTGGTTTTGGAACATAATTCAAATTATTTGAGAATTGACATCTATCCAATCCCTTAAACCAAACAAATATTTCATGCACTCTTAAAAAAAGATATGACTGATATAGCTACTTGTATACATGGATTTACCTTTTAAGCGCTTTCATTATTTGGCCAATCCAATGAACCAAACAAGTAAATAAACATGCCTAATCAAATGATGTACCAATAATAGAAGATTCATCCTAAAAAATAGAGGAAGTCAACAAATGAGAAACACCAAATAGACCACTTAACCCCGTTAAATATTTAGAGAAACATAATTTCAAGACTACTATTCACTCTCAACTAAACATTAATAATCATACTAAAATGATAGGATCTTCATTATGAAATTTTAGATGTAGAGCCACCTATACTATTTTGTGAGAATATAGAAGAAGAATGAGAGTAAGTTATTTAGAAGGATCTAAGACGACAACCTATGCATTATAGCACAATTCATTCAATAAACTACAAATATAATAAGAATTATTAAAACTAAGCAAATGTTATAGGTTGCTTGAACAAAATATGCAGACACAACATAAAATGAAGATGAATTTTAGAATAACCAATACGTAAAGTAATTTAGCTTCTTTAAATACTAAAATCATTGATATTTAGTGACCCAATGAAACAACCTAAGCTACTTCACAAAACAAGCTCACAAACTAAGCTATAGTAGTATGCTTTGCAAGAGGCAAAAAAAATAAAGAGTAAAAAAATTACTAGATTCGGTGAGATCAGTCCAGTGGAAGTATCTAAACAAATCCAATTTTGTGCCAAAGAATAAATATTGCTTCAATTCCTACATAATGAAATTAACATTGACTTCATAATATATCATTGGCATGCATATTTGGCCACACCACACCTTGAAATCAAAGATTTTTTTTCAGGATGAAGTATTACATTGTAAAAATATCTTCAACGAATTATAATAGGAAATCATTAATGAAATGGATGAATAGTCGTAGTGAACAGCTTTTAATTTGTATGATATATTAGGAAAGTCACAAGCCATACATTGATCTAAAACTTTCGAAGATCTTGAAAACTCACATGCACATAAATATAATTGCAAGTATTAGCTAAATAAAATTGCAAGTATTATCATATACTTAATGTGCAACGATCGTGATAGCAACAAAAAAAAATACCAAGAAGAAGTCGCAGTAACGGACAAAAAACACAATGCAGCGGTGTTTTGTCGTGGCCGAGATGTTCACCGGCGACGGAGGACCGCTCGCGTTCTCGGTACCGGGCGAATACGCAGCGAGGAGTGTCGCGGAGGAATCGAGGAAAACCGAGAAGTTAGGGCCGATCGGCCCGTAGGGAGCCGCCCAATACGATCAGATATCGGCCGCCCACTAATCATGACCGACTTGACTGAGAAGCCACCTATGGGCAATCGCCACTCTTTTCATCGCGAGACGCCACGCCACGCCGGAGACGACGGAGAGCGTCGCCCAATTAATTGGGCGACTATACCTATTCTTAAATTTTTTTTTATCAATACTCAATTAGCTAATTTCGGTTTTAACCGTACCCATTTTAAAAAAATTGCCAAAAATCAAAATATGTCAAAACTTGATCTAAGCAAATTTTATTGAAACTAATAGGTCAAGTTCATTCCAAAATGATTGTTGAACTTGACCAAAGCCTCAATTGGCCAGACCTAACCCAGCCTATTGACCATGAACCCAACTTGACCTAAAAGGTCAAATTGAGCCAAACTCAAATATAAACCAAATTGATTGGAAACAAGAATACCAATCCATTTCAAATGACCAACCAAACGTGAACCAACCCATGACCTAACCCAAATTGGTCAAATGGGTAAATTTGGTCAACTTGACCCATTTGACCTAAATAAACTCAATTGAACCAAAACCAAATATAAGCCAAATTGAATCAAACCAAAGCCTCCAAAACATTTCAAATGGTCATATGAACTTGACCCAACCCTTGGTTTGACCCATTTGACCAATTGGTTAACTTGATCCAAGTTGACCCATTTTGACCTAAATGGGTCAACATGAGCCAAATCACATCAAACCAATTCCAAATTTAATGAAACTTGGCCTAACTTATTTTTCAAACATATCAAACATATTCAAATTAAAACCCAAGCCAAATGACCATTTTACCCCTAGGCCATAGGGTAAATTTTGGCCAAATCCACTTGGAATTTGGTTAAATCCTCTTCATGACCAGTTGACACTCTCTTAGTGGACCAAGTGGACATTAGTAATTGTGGTACACCTAACCCATTGAGTTTGGGTCACCCAACCTCGCCTAAGGTCAAAACTGACCACTTGCTTGAACATGGCCACATGGAATCCCTCCTCCACTTGATTTAATCACATGGGAGCTTCATTACTCCATGCCTTAGGCCAAACCAAATGCTAGGACACATTAAATGGCCTAATAAACCTATTAAAGGAGCTCAATTGGATCAAAATGATAAGAGAAGGCTCGATCATCTGATTGCTCTAAGGGGAGATATACTCCCCCGAATTTCACTTGAATTTTATTCTACCCTATTCGATTGAAGCATAGGAACTCAGAGCAAGACATTAATAGTGTTCCCAAGCTTCCTAGAGTAAGTTAGAATTCCCATCTTCTCAATTTTCCTAGACTAAAAATAAGGGAGCTCCATTGAAATTCAATCCCACTCCACACTAAATACCAATCCAATTCGCTTTGCAAGCTTCATTAAAGAGCTTAATCGAATTCACCAAAGCTTTTTACCAAGCTCCAAAGGCAAGGGAGGTGCTACTTCAACCAAGACTGAGCTCAAGTGAAGGTGGAGTTGGCCTCTGGAAGGATCAACCTAATTTCAACACCTCAAAACCAGCACAGCTTCGACTCCACTAGACGAAGCTTCTCTAAGGGAATCAAGCGCTGATGATAGCCTTCGACGAGGTATGCCATTAAACAGAGCATAGTTTTAAATTTTCTTAGTTCTTTGTGAAGAAAATCTTCACCCCATGCAAAACTAGCTGTTGGATGTTCATCCCCTTGATTGATGATGGTGTGGGTTGAATTTGGGATCAATACGAGCTCAATTGAGCTCGGATCATGCCATGGAAGATGGACGGTGGCCATCTCCCATAGGCGATCTTAGTGATGAATCATAGACTGTCCATCCTGAGTGTTTTGCATGGACGGTCTTGATTAAATCCATGTAGATCCCACATTTTATCCCTTTATAATCGTGAATCTAACCTGAGCCGTGCGATCCTTGATCAGACGGACGGGAGAAAGTGCATAGCGCCATCACTGACCTGGCTCTATGATGTGACAACTTAAATAGTGAATCCCATCATGCCACATGGAAATCGTGCACCGCGTCTGCCTCCACGTGGTGCTGACGAGATTAACTATATAATTAGAGATTTAAATTACTTAATCAATCAAGGGAACTTCAAAAATTCATATTTAAGTGTCAAAAAATCAGACAAATGTGAAATAAATTGCATATGAAAGGTATTTACATCTAGAATATTATAAAGTTGATTTAAATGGATTTTGAAATGTGTTATTTTTTGGATTTGGGTTTTATTGAGAATTTGATTTTGTTAATTACTCTCTAATTACCCCACTGATTAATTCCAAACTTCTTGTGTATGATTAGTGGGATGACTTATGCCTATCCTAATTTTCTTGGGATTTATTGATGGTTTAATTAGAGGAATTGTTAAATTAATTTCTAATTACCCTCTTAATATAATTAAGCTTAATTTAGTAAGTAATTAGTGGTTTAATCCTCATTGAGTTAATTAAGATTTGTTTAAGTAAATAAGAGGTTTAGGGAATAATTTTAGGATATTTTCCTTAAGCTATTCCTTAAACCCCCCTCTTTCTTCCTTGATCCAAACCTAATTAAGGATTAATTCACTAATTACCTACCTAATCAATTTGATAAAATTTCAAAACCTTCCAGAACTTAACTAATCCATCTTGGGTAGATGCTTAGGTGTTCAATAACCTAAGTACATTAAGGAAATCAAAATCTAACTCACATGTGTGAGAGGGGTTATGAAATTATTTAACTTAAACCTTAGCTTAATTAATCATTAATCATGAGCCAGATGCATTAAGCCCTTTTCTTCTTAGGTGCATTGCTGATTTAAATTCCTTGTGTGGTTTTATGTCATATCATTGGCTCATAATTATTTGATTAAATATGCTAAGGTGGTATAGGTAAGGGGTAATTAACACAATTAATTCATACCTTAAAATCAAAATATAAAAATCATCTAATCATCTAAAGATTAAACTAAAATTCCATATACATGGGGAAATGGTTAGGACCAAACATTATTTTATATTTCAAATCAAACAAAATAAATTCAAAACAAAATCACATTAAACAAACTTTGATTCACTTTAAACTTTCTTATTTCATAGGATTGTCTTTAGGAATTAATTAGGGTGAATGAATTTACATTGCTTTCATCACTTTATTTTTTTCCTAGCATGCTAAATGTGTATGTCATATGAAATTCATGCATTCATACTTTTTTTATAATCAAATTGAAAATGAAATGTTTCGTTTATGTCAAATTGCATATTTTGGCTAAAGTAAAAATATGAATGGTTAGTATCACTATTAAATCCAAAACTATTTTCAAAATCTATAAATCAAACACCTAAAACTAAAAGTGTGCTACTTATAATTATTTATGAGCATGCATGTGGATATAAATATGAAGATGTGCATAGTGTACCTTTTCTTCTCTTTTCTTTTAACATAGTTTTGAATAGGATTTGACAAAGTGTATAGTTCATTTGAAAAGAACACAACACTTGCCTAACCCCATTCCTATTTATTCCTATGCTATTACATAAGAAGGACATCCACACTTGTACATATAAGTCGCATAAACAAAATAAACAAACAAATACAATTTTTTTGCATCTTTCTTTTTCCATTCATTTATTTTGTACATGTGTTTGTATTTAAGGAAAGTGGTATATTAGTCTGGACAACCCTGGGGTTGCGAGGCTTTAAGTAGCCCTAAGTAGGTCTTGTACCTTACACCCTCAGTGCTAATAATGGCACTGTACTCATTTATGCCTTTCATACATATACATGTGTATGTGAATAATGGATAAAAAAACCCTCTTTTCTACTTAATGAAAATCATGCATCAAAAAATAGTTCAATTTTTTAAATAACATTTCTTAGCATTCATCATAAAGTGTGCTAAACATTTCTATTTATATGTATATATATGCTTAGGATTCATTCATATGCATGTTGTACATGTTGGGAAAGAAATGAATTGATGTGTGTTTTGTGATATTAATTCACTTTACTTAATCTTAAAATGTCTTTCTTTTGAATAGGTTTGTTCAGGAAAAATCTAAACTTATGATTAATTAAAACACATAATAAAATATTCACTAAACAAAATCAAATATGAATATGCTTTAGAATTTACTTAGTGTAAGGAAGGAAAGAGAAGTTCTCTTCTCTTTTCCCTCTCTTTACAACCTGTAGTAATTAAGTAGGTTCATTTAAACTAAACAAAAATCATCAAATAAAATTGACCCAAATTAATTGAAAAACTTAAATGAAACCACCCTCTAAGTTGAACATCTTCACACTTAGAAAATCTAAGCCTTAAAGCCATAGCTAAGCATAACACACAAACCTTCTAAAGCACACACATCAGACAAAGTCACCATTTCTAGCTTTAGGTTATGGCGGTGCATGGTTTGATGTTTGCTTTTATTGTGTGATGTATTGTTTTTAGTCTAGATGTTAGGGTGAATGTGGATAAAATGAATGATAGGATGATTTAGTCTAATCATTATTTTTTACAGGGGATTTTGCTTAAGGGGTGCTATAATAAAAAATATATATATATAATTTTGTTGTGCAAGTGCTTATACCCCTAAGCATAATCCAACAGGCTATGTTTACTTGGTTTCCTATGTGTGAGGTGCTAAGTCCAATATACATGCTTGAGATTTGTATGGTTTGTTTAGCTAATCTCTATTTTGTAGGTGTTAGTTAGATATACTTTTCCTTTTCATGTATCTTTTGTAATTAGGATTTTGGAATGAATGTTATGGGGGATTAGGATGAGCATTGGTCATAAGATCTCATCTTATGTACCATGTGAAGCCTTTGGAGCAACCACATTCCAACCAACCAAAAAAAAGAAGAAATAGGAAAAGAAGAAATGAAGACCCCCATAACATGAATTTTTCTACTTGATTGTAAATTAATTCATTTGTAATCCGGGTTGTATAAGGGTAGAGCTTGGCTACCCAATTTATTTTTCGAGTTTGTGTGGTGGTTTCTGACCACAAATGGCTTTTTATTCTTTTACGTTAGCTTTATAAAGTGTTTGATATTTTGTTTAGTTTGTGCATTAATATGAGATGTTTTCCTAGTTTCTTCCTTTCTTTGATGTATGGCTTGATGACGATTAGGCTCTTAGGGAAAAATAAATCTTCTACTAAATTAAAAAACTCAAAATTAAAAATAAATAACTCATAACCTCACTTAAAGCCTAAGTTAAAATCAAGATAAAAGAATTATCAACCCTTTAGCTGGATGAGTATTTCTTTTCTAACATCATGCATAAAAGCATATTGTTTCACTATTGATTGGAGGGCTTCCACCTTTGCAAAAGAACTTGGCTTGACCTTTGAGAGCCATGATGGAAACACACCTCCCCTTCTCACTATTTTTGGCCCATAATCTTACTTTTCATGCATTAGGCATATGAATCCTATAAGCCTAAGTCAAATGATTGTCCAAAAGTAAAAGTGAAAATGTGATATGTTTTGCATTAAATTTAGGTCATTTTTCATGCCCTTATATTATCTAGTCTCTTAGGAAGTGAGTTTAAGGACTTAGTCTCTTTCTAAAATAAATAATATCCTAGCTATCTTGCATAAAGCATACGACTTGCCTACATTAATTTAAAATCATAGGAGGAGTTAGTTGGTGGCCACCCCAAGGCGGTTGTAAGTCCAAGCAGTCGGGTGGTTTGTCCTCTCTTATGGAGATAAACCAAATACCCATTTTCATCTTAGATTTAGGTCATGCTTTTGGCCTCACTAAAGCTCCCTAGATTTAGGTTCTGAGGTTGTTTCTCCCTTCTATGGGCCATAAGTATAAATCCTCACAGCTTAGGCATTCCATAACCTTGTATTATGGAATTATAAGCCCTAAACTTCTAATAAAAATTCAACTCAAATAAATAATTCAATTTCAAAAATGGAAAGCCCAACCATAGGATAGTTTGGGATGTTTACTAGGCCTCCTAGTATCCTATATCCCTACATCTTCATTTGGCTTTGATAAGAACTCCCCCCTCTTGATCGATCCCACTTGATCTGCTAAAAGTAAACTAATCCATTGATAGTCCTACCTATTGAAATCTTTGGAGATAATGACCATTTACCTTAATCGAGAGTATTCTAGAATCCCCTTCCTTAGGATATAAACTATGGGGCTTGCCTTGTAGGGAACTTAACGAACCTAGTTTAAAATAAACCCTACTTTACTGTTACATGTAAAATAGGGGAAGAATCTCTGGTATATATGCATACCCATTATCCTTAGGAGTCCTTATTGAGGTGATTAGGTCCATTGTAGGGTGATGACTTCTATCTTTCGAGATAGTACACCTCTCAATGTCATACCCAATCACCCTCAATAAGTATATTTATGGATCTACGTGGTGTCCAAAAATGCATAAAGAGTATATTTCTATCTTCATTTTATTCTACATAGATTGAAGATGGAAGTATACATCTTAGAATAAAAGTTTTATAAATTTTTTACCACAGTGCATTGATGAATTAAATTTCTTATGTGGTTTTATGTCATACATTGGCTTGTAATTATTTGATTAAATATGTTAAAGTGGTGTAGGAAAGGGTTAATTAATACACTTAATTCACATCTTAACCTAACCAAAGCATAAAATTTATCTAATCACCTAAAAATTAAACTAAAACATCATACACATGTGGGAATGGGTTAGGACCAACAAACCTTCTCACATTTCTCAAATTAAAATCAAACTCAAAAACAAAATCAAACTTTCCTTAAACCAAATTTGATTTACTTTAAATAATCTTATTCATAGGATTGTCTTTAAGAATTGATTAGGGTGGATGAACTTACATTAGTTTCATCACTTTATTTCTTTCCTAACATGCTAAATGTGTATGTCATATGAAATTCATGCATTCATGCTTTTTGAAAATCAAATTAAAAATAAAATATTTTCTTTATGTCAAATTGCATATTTTGGCTAAAGTAAGAATATGAATGGCTATTATCACTATTAAATCCATAATTATTTTAAATACTTATAAAAAAAATATCAAAACTGAAAGGTATGCTACTTATAATTATTTATGAGCTTGCATGTGAGTAAAAATATAAAGATGTGCATAGTGTGACTTTCCTTCTAGTTTTGAATAAGTTTTGGCAAAGTGTATAGTTCATTTGAAAAGAACATAACACTTACTTAAATCCATTTCTATTCATTTCTATGTTATTATGTAAGAAGGACATCCACACTTACACATATAAATTGCATAAACAAATTAAACAAACAAAGACAAACTTTTGCATCTTTCTTTTTTCCATTCATTTCTTTTGTACATGTATATGTATTTAATGAAAGTAATATATTAATCTGGACAATCCCGGGATTGTGAGAATTTAGGTATCAAAGTAGGTGTACCACACTACATCTTTAATAATGGTGTCGTACTCACTTATGCCTTTCATACATATATGTGTGCATATGAAAAATGGATAAAAGAAATCCTTTTTTCTACTTAATAAAATCATGCATCATAAAACATCCAAATTTTCTTAAAGTAACACTACTTCATCATCATTAAGGTGTGCTAAACATTCCCATTTGCATGTATAGATATGCTTTGGATTCATCTATATGTATGTTACACATGTTGGGAAAGAAATGAAGTGATGTGTGTTTTGTGATAGTATTTCACTTAATCTTAAAATGCCTTTCTTTTTGAATAGGTTTGTTTAAGAAAAAAAAATCTAAACTTAGGATTAATTAAAACACATAATAAAACATTCACTAAACAAAAATCAAATATGAATCTACCTTAGAAATTACATAAGGTAGGGAGGAAAGAGAAGTTCTCTTCTTTTTTTCTCTCTTTACAACTTAATAATAAATTGTAGGATTCACTTAAACTAAATCAAAATACAAAATAAAATCAGCAACTAAATCACTTACATGAAACAAACTCTAAGTTGAACATTTTTCCTTAGAAAACTTCAACCTTAAATAGCTAAGCATCTTGCCAAACCTTAAATATCATGACATTAGGCTAAGTCATCATTTCTAGCTTTAGGTTAGGGTGGTGCATGGTTTGATGTTTGCTTTTATTTTATGATATTTTATTTTAGTATAGATGTTAGGGTGTATGTGTGTAGAATGAATGGTAGGATGATTTAGTCTAATCATTATCTTATTGTGCTTAAACTATAATAAAAATATAGTTGTTTTTGTTTATGTGCTTATACCCCTTAAGCATAATCAAATTAGGATGGACTTGGTTACCCATGTGTGGGGTTCTAAGTCCAATTAATATATATACATGCTTGGGATTGTATGGTTTGTTTATCTAATCTCTATTTTACAGGTGTTAGATTTCCTTTTTCCCATTTTCATGTACTTTTATAATTAGGATTTTGGAATAATTATTATGGGGGATTAGGATGAACATTGGTTATAAAACTATATGTTATGTACCATGTGAAGCCTTTGGAGCAACCACATTCCAACCAACCAAAAGAAGAAAGAAGAAAGAAGAAAGAAGAAATGAAGAATGAAGAAATGAATTCCTTCTTTAAATTAATTTATTTATAATCCGGGTTGTATAAGGGTAGGGCTCAGCTAGCCAATTTATTTTTGGATTTGTGTGGTGGAGCCCAACCACAAATGGCCCTTTATTCTTTTGCGCTAGCTTTATAAATGATTGATGTTTGTTTAGCTTGTGCATTAAGATGACATCTTCTTCCTAGTTTATTCCTTGCTTTGATATATGATCTGGATGATGATTAGGCTCTTAGAAAAATAAATTTTCTATCCAATTAAATAACTCATAACCTCACCTAAAGCTTAGGTTATAAATCAAGATAAAAGAATTAGCAACCCCTTAGCTGGATGTTGTCTTTACTTTTAATGCATAAAAAAAACATATTATTTCACTCTTGATGGAGGCTTCCACCTTTGCAGAGAACTTGGCTTGATCATGAGAGCCATGGTGAAAATACACCTCCTTATCTCGCTTATTTTGGCCCATAATCTAATTTCTCATGCATTAGACATATGAATCCTAAAGCATGTTAAATTGATTATCCAACATGAAAATAAAACATATGAAAAATTTGCATTATATTTAAGTCATTAAAATCATTCCATACATGATCTAGTCTCTTAGGGAGCATGTTTAAGGACTTAGTCTCTTTTCTAGATAAACAATAGCTTAGCTATCTTACAAAAGCATTTGACTTGCCTATATATTTTTAAAATTGTAGGAGGAGTTAGTTGGTGACCACCTCCAGACGGTTATAAGTCCAACAATCAGGTGGTTTATCCTCTCTTATGGAGATAAACCAAATACTCACTTTCACTTTAGATTTAGGTCATGCTTTTTTGCTTGCCAGCTCCCAGATTTAGGTTCGAGGTTCTACTTTCTTTTCAATTTCTGAGCATAAATCTTCCACCTCTTAGGCATTTCCATAATTTTGTACTATGGAATTATAAGCCCTACATTTCTAATAAAAATTTAACTCAAATAAATTAATTCAATTTTAAAATTGTAAAGCCCAACCATAGAGTAGTTTGGGATGCTTACTAAGCTTCCTAGTATCTTAAGCATACCCTACTTATTTTCATTTGACTTTGATAAGAACTCCCTCCTCTTGATCGATCCTACTTGATTTTCTAAAAATAAACCAATCTATTGATAGTCCTACCTTTTTAAAATCTTTGGAGACAATGATCATTTATTTTAATCGAGAGTATTCCTAAGGAATCCCATTTCTTAAGATGTAACTAACTATGGGGGCTTGCTGTAGGAACAATGAACAATTTAAAATAAACCCTGTTTTACTTTTCCATGTAAAGCAGGGGAAGAATCTTTGGTACATTCTGAAGACCCATAGTCCTTAGGAGTCCATATTGAGGTAATTAGGTTCATTGTAGGGTGGTGCTTCTATCCACAGGGGTGGCTACTTGAAAGGCGGATCCATCAAATCAGTATGTCTAAATGTGGTCATAAGGGCGTGATCCAAATAGAATGCCATGGAGAGTGGTTACTAAGGGCTTGATCCAAAATTCTAGAAGATGACATGGCTAGTCATATATCAAAATAGATATTTGGTAGCCAACTCAGAGAGAATGCATGGGGAACATGCCGAGTGGTTTATCCATCGCAGTCATTGTTAGCATAGTGAACCTCAATCAACCTAAGGTGCCCATCGATTTGTAATAATTAGCCTAGGAAGAAAGCTCGGGGACTCACATCCTTCTATTGGCGATTCTTTGGGGAATCATCTTTTTCGATGGGTGCCATCACCTAGAGGCCTAAGAAAATACCACTAGGGGGATTATATTAACTCAAATGTAGTCAAGAGGAAAGGAGCCTTTGGGGGACTTATCCTAAACCTCAAATATATTCGACCTAGTTAGATTATGATGATTAGTTCAAGAAGAAAGCTCGGGGACTCACATCTTCTTAAATAAAATCAACATGAGGTAGCTTACTGGCTAGGCGGTGAAGTCTACCAAACTAACAAGGCGCTCGTTGGTTTGTAATGGTCAAGTTAGTTAGAAAGTGAGGGGACTCATATCTTCCAAATATGTGACCATTGGGGTGACATCTTTGAGGTAGAATGTGGATAACCAAGGCGGTAATGAGTGAGTAAGGCTTTCTCACATCAAAGTAGCCCGAAGCAAAAGATATGTGTTTATTTTTATGCTTGTGTTAAAGGGAATAGGATGCCTCTCGAGTTCTCTTACACCTACCTTAAACACACTAAGAATTTTGATGAAATGGTGCCAGGATGGCGAGAATTCTAGAAAGGATCTTTGGGGTTCTCTTACACCTAACTCAATTGTGCTAATCAAAATAGGATGCCTCTTGGGTTCTCTCACACCTATTATAATAGCGGGAGATTGTGTTTGATTATGTTTATGTTGTGAAAGGGGATAGGATGCTTGGGTAAATATCTAAACACGTCTGGTGGATTAAACAAGCAAATAACACTTCAAAAGAAGAGAAGATTTTGATGAAATGGAATTAGATTTTTGTTCTTTTGTTGATAATTATTTTCAAACATATTTTATGGGTAGTATTTCTTCAAATAGAGCCCATTAATTGGAAGCATCGTGTATTCCCCTTTTGATCAATAAAGCGATAAGATCTTCTTGGTAGGCCTTCTCATGACATAGGGCCTTCCCAAGTAGTTCAACCTCCCATCTTTAGATGGACAACAATGTCTAGGATTAACACAAGTTCTCTACTTGGAAAGACCTAGGCAACCAACTTGTTATGAGCTTGAATCATTTTGGCCTTGTACAACTTGAGGTTATGCCTTGGTAGGCGACTCTCCTCAAAACTTCAAGCTCTTAACCAACTTTGCATTCTACTCATGTGATCTTGCTACCCAATATTATCCTTAGAGGAGAGTTGAACTCTAAAAGTAGAATGGCTTCAAACTAAGGAAAATTTGAGTTAGAGTTAGGTATGTGGGTGGGAAGGAAGGCTTCAATATTACTCATTCCACTACGCTTGTTGACATCAAAGTCTTTTTTATTTGGATGAGATTTTTTGTTGCTTTTCTTAAGCTATTTTCTTTGGGATAGTAGATGGTGGAGTATCTCCAATCTATATTATCTTTTTTGGCGTAGCTGTTGATCTTGGTGCTTTTGAATGTAATGCCATTATTAAATATAATTCATCGAGGCACTCTGAACTTATATCTATATCTGAAGAACATGTTTTTGACCTCTTTGAGTGGGATTTACTTGGAAAAGTTGTCGATGATAGTAAGATGAATCGATGACCCTTGGAAGGAGGATCAATGGGACCTGTGGTACCCCAACACTCAAATGGATAAAAGTATAGTGTAGAATGTTGGGTGGTTTATGTAGGACCACAGTGTACTTGATCGATGGCATCTTACATCCATATGAATCATTGAAGGCCAATAGTATCCTAGTCTTGATCTTGTCTTCATCTTGATTGATGCACTTAGAGAAGTTCCTCATTACAATGCCAGGCTTCATGTTTATCTAAATAATGTAACCATATTTGATCAAAGGACCTTCATGCGTGCCATCTTATGAGCATAGGACTCTATTTCACGATGGCTTGTGACTTTTTTGAGGTAGTTGCCTGTTCAAATAGTCATGAATGGGCCCAATCCACCTCCTTGCCCTAAGCATGGCAACCTCCTCTTGAGAAATCATCGATGAGTTCAACATTAATAAGGGATAGGACTTTTATCTATTTTGGACCCTTATTAGAATGGACTCATCTTAGGTTTGATTCTTTGACAGTTTGGCCAAGCATGCTCTTGCATTCTCTTCTTATCTTGTAGATGGTGACCCTGTTGGGCCAGATTCATGGTATACTCATTTGTGGTTATATTATCTTGTTGAAAACTACTCTGAGTCAAAGATGGTCTTTCTTTTCTCTACTCTTACTTGATCATCAGCGTCACTCATCATGATGGATGAGTTCATTAAATCAAGTCATGGCTTGGGTAGCATACATTTTTTTAGGTATGACCCCATAACAAAATATTAGATGGGTTTGAAAAGTAGTGTTTCTTTCATCTCTTGGGCCATCTTGATTTGCTTTGTAGCAGATATTTCATCCATAGGAGAAAACTTCATGAGATGAGGCAATGTCCACCATTAATTCGGTATAGGAAGAGAAACTCATCTTAGACATAGTATTTAAATCCAGAAATCAATGCATATGTGAATTTGGCCATTCATTTAAATGGGACTTCTAATGAGGGAAGGGTATTTTTCTTAGATGAAAGATCGATAAGTTTCTTGACATGAAATGAATTATTATTGATTTAATGCATCTCAGGAGCTTGCTTGATAGGGTTTTGTAGAATCTATGCTAGTTGTGGAATTTCATATGGAGATAATCCATCTCTTCATATCCATGAAAAGTAGTCCTTAAACTCAATGCCCAATAAGTCATTGGTTTCTTCTTTAGACAACAAGATGTATGTTAGGGTGGATTTTCTTCCATCTTGAGGTTGATTTCTTTAGGCTTTGATTGTTGAATGAATCTCCTCTTCAAATTCTTGCATTGCATCTTTGATTTGGAGATCATCATTTCTAAATACACATCTTCAGAGTTGGTTTTGGTGTGAAAGAACTATCCTCATGGTTGGTGACATGCAAGTGTTATATTTGACCATGAGAATCTAGTCGATCTTGATTGTGATCCACATTTTAGTTGTTCATAGCAAAAGTATTATGAAATTGATCCACACTTCTGGAATAGTGCCTTCTCTAATATCAGTGATAAATTGGGGATCAGAGATTAATGATTTCATCTCTTTGATAAGATAAGAATAATGCATATCTTAGATGAAAAGACACTTTCTTAGCGAGGAGGACATTGTAGCCTATTGATCCTCCACAAGCATATCAAGAAGGAGATCCCATGGAAGGATTCTATTCAAATAACATTTCCTCATCTTGAGTCTTTCTAGGAGGTAAATTGTGGTTGATTGATTTGATGGTAGGGTAATGGAAGATTCTTCTCACTCATACATTCTATGACCCAAATAGATGATTCCAAATTATCTGAAGTAGTATTGTAGTAGGAAAATCAACCCTTAATCAAAGAGGAAGATCATAATTTTTATAGTTATTTGTTTATACTTGAGGATCATTGGAATAGATTTAAACAAGAGTGATACATATATAATTCAATAGTTTATTCTTGGATTTGATAGGTACATAGCTTCCTTCATAAGTAAGAGGGTGAGGATTTGATGCCATCCATGATCAGATCTAGAAGAGAAAATTTGAAGAAGTAAAGTGATTAGGTATGGTGAATTTCTAGACTTGGTTCATTCTTGACATCCCAAGCATATGTTCTTCTTTGTTTTCCTTAAGTTGGCTCAGAAACTTCAAACCTTCTGATGTTGGAGGTTTGAGTTGGTTCATGAAGATCTCTTGATTTTGAGATAATTTTCTTAAAGGTTTTGGATAGGAGATATCCCAATCTTCTTTGGTTTTGGAAGGATTCATAAGTATCCCCAAGTTTACAATAGGTGGATGGTTGTTCCCAGTATTCCTTGGGATGACTATAGCACAGATCTTGAAGCTATATTCAAGCATCCTTAAATGTGAAGCAATCTTCCAAAACATGACTAGCATCTATGGTAGGGACAAAGTTAATCGTTGCTTTGCTTCCTCATATAGTTGAAAATCAGGCTTCTTTAAGATATTCTTAAAGATCTTCCTAATTAACTCCCTGTTGACCTCATTTTTAAGATGAGCTCTCAACCCCTCCATCTTAGACATAGGATTCCTCTTAGACTTTAGATGAGTCTTGACACATCTAGTGATTAGGTGGACACTCACCTAGCACAAGACTTAGAAAGTTAGCCATAGGAATAGGTCATGCCTTAGGGGTGTTAGGAAAATTTGCCACATAGCTTGAACCACATTCCTTACTTCCTTCAAGTCAAACTCCAAATCAAATCAACATCACCCAAAATCAATTCTAGTTTTGATTTTCTCCCTCAATGATACCAAATGATTGAAACCCATGATTGAAAAATGATTGAAGCCATGATTGAAATTAAGTTCAAAATCTCTAAGTCCTTTAATTCCCTCTTAAGGACTTAGCTTAAATCATGTTCAAATCAATTCAAATTCATGAAATTTTCTCACAACCCATTTATATTCTCATTTATATTCACATATATAAATTAAATATAAATTCAAATCAACCAAACTAAATACAAAATTCAATTCAAAGTTCAAAATATTTCCTAAGTCCTTTAATCTCCCTCTTAAGGACTTAGCCTAAATCAAATCTAAATCAATTCAAACTCATAAAATTTTCTAATAACTCATTTATATTCTCTTTTATATTCACAAATATAAATGAAATATAAATTTAAATCAATCAAATCAAATCAAATTCCAAATTCAATTCCAAATCTTTCCTAAGTCTTTTATTTTCCTCTTGACTTAGCTAATCAAATCAAACCACTTCAAATCTTGAAATTTTCTCACATCCCATTTATATTCTCATTTATATTATATAAATGAAATATAAATTCAAAATCAATCAAAATCATCAAATTTAAAATTCCAAATTCAAATATTTCTAAGTCCTTTGATTCTCTCAAAATTAATCATGAAATCAATTCAAATTCATTTCACCATTTATATTCTCATTTATATTCACATATATAAAATATAAATTCAAACAACAAAACCACTCCAAATCAAACTCAAATTCAATCAAAATCCAAAGCCTTTCAAGTCAAAATCTTTCAAATCAATTTCAAATCAAGCCAAACCCTTTATTTTTCTTCATGATTCAATCAATCTTCAATCATGAATCAAATATAAACATAAACATCAATCACAAATCAAAACTCAATTAAAAAAATCAACCCTCAAACTCATGTCAAATCATCAAAATTTGACTTCAAATCTCTTCAAATAGATTTATATTTCAATCAGTCCATATGTGAGTTCAATCAAACTCTAATCAAGCTTTGACCAAGCCATTTTTAACACTTGACCCAAAGTGACCTAAATTATCATATGAGCCAACTTAATCCTTACCAAATTGGATTGAACTAAGCCCAAATCCTCTCATCATGATCACAATCATCATTAGATGATCAATTACTCAAATTGGGTCAAATCAAGTCAACTAAGGGTTGACAAATCCACCAGCCAAAATGAAACAAAGCAAAATCCATCATAGCCAAATTGATTGAAACCAATGATCTAAGTTCATTCATGATCAATGTTTGAACTTGACCAAGTCAACATTTGAGCCTAACTAGCCCAATTGGCCACTTGACCCAAGTTGACTCAACTTGACCTAAAAAAGTTAAAATGTGTCAAAACTTGATTAAATTGATTGAAACCAATGGGTCAAGTTCATTCAAAATGATTGTTGAACTTGACCAAAGCCTCAATTGGCCAACTAGACCTACCTATTAAATGACACTTAGGTCATATTGAGCCAAACTCAAACATAAACCAAATTGATTGAAAATAAAGATACCAATCCATTTCATATGACCAACCAAACATGAACCAACCCATGACCTAACCCAAATAGGTCAAATGGGTCAATTGGTCAACTTGACCCATTTGACCTAAATGAACTCAATTGAACCAATACCAAATTAAATCAAACCAAAAGCCACAAAATAACCAAATGGTCATATGAACTTGACCCTTGGTTTGACCCAATTTGATCAATTGGTCAACTTGACCCAAGTTGACCCATTTTGACCTAAATGGGTCAACATGAGCCAAATCATATCAAACTAACTCCAAATTCAATGAAACTTGGCCTAACCCATTTTTCAAACATAAAAACATATTCAAATTAAAACCTAAGCTAAATGACCATTTTACCCCTAGATAAAAGGGTAAATTTTGGCCAAATTCATTGGAATTTGGTTAAATCCTCTTCATAACCACTTGACACCCTCTTAATGGATCAAGTGAACTAGGAGTGTAATAACCCAATGGGTTTGGGTCAGCCAACCCTAGCCCAAGGTCAAAATGACCACCTCCTTAAATTAAGCACATGGAATCCTTCCTCCACTCAATTAAACACATGGCCACTTTCCCTACCCTCCTGGCCAAAAGACCCAAATGACCCTACATAACAACCCATTGCATGATCATTGGATCAAAATGGAAGAGCTTGTATGATCCTTCAAGGGAGATATACTCCCCCAATTTGAATTAATCCATCATTCCTAATTTGATTGAGTAATAGGAAGCCAGTCACTTTGCCTCCCAAGCTCTCTGCATATACTCATCTTCTCAATTTTCATAGCTTGAAAATAGGGAGCTCCATTGAAAATTACTCCACACTTCAAATCAACCCAATTCCCTTTCAAGCTCCATCATGAGCTAAATCAAACTTCAGCCTTTTCCCAAGCTCCAAAGTAAGGGAGGTGCTACCTTGTCAAGGCCAGCTCAAGTCAAGGAGGTTGGTCCATGAGGATCACCAATTTAAGACCTCAAAACTTAAAAGCTTCATCTCCACTGAAGCTTCTCCAAGGGAATGAGTGATCACCTCAGTGAGGTTAGCCATTAAGCTTAAGTTCAATGTGGTTTGGTCCTTTGTGAAGTAAATTTAATCCCATGCAAATCTAGCTGTTATATGTGTCCTTTGCTTAGATGGTGTGGGTAAAATTTTTGGATCATCATCCAATCGAGGATCATCCAAGAAGATGGGTGATGTCCATTCTTCATAGAATATAGGGATAGATCATGTGCCATCCATCCATTTTGGATGGATGGATATTAAGACATAGATCACATTTTAATCCTTAGATCTGAAAACCACCATTCGATCCTTGATGGACGGTGAGAAAGTGCCACGTCTTTGCTATGATGTGACAACTTTAATATAATCCCATCACACCATGTAAAGTATGCGCATTGGTCGTGTGGCGTGATGAGATTAGATATTTAATTAAGGCTATTAAATCAATAATTAACCATGGAAACTTCCTAAATTCATATCTAAGCCTAGAAAAATAAAAAAAATGAAATAAATTGCATTGGATAGAAAATTGAACATAGAATATTCTAAAAATGATTTGAATGGATTTTGAATAGTTCTTTTCTCTAAATTTGGGTTTTATTAGAGATGTTATTTTGCTAATTACTCTCTAATTACTCTGTTGATTAATCTCAAACTTCTTGTGCTTAATTACTGAGATGATCTCCTCCCCTAATTTTCTTGGGATTTATTAATGGCTTAATTAGAGGAATTGCTAATTCATTCTTAATCACTCCATGTAATTAAGAAGCATTGTATAGTGGTGATTAAGATTTAGTCAATTTTTTAATTAAGTGAATATGAGGTTTAGGGAATAATTTTGGGATACTTTCCTTTATATATTCCTAAACCCCTTTTCCTTAATCCAACTTTAATTAAGGGTTAATTCACTAATTACCCCCTTAATTAATTTCATAAAATTTAAAAACTCTTTAGAACTCAATTAATCTATCTTGGATAGATGCTTAGGTGTTCAATAACCTAAGTACATTAAGGAAATCAAAACCCAACTCACATGTGTGAGAGGGGTTATGAAAGTACTTATGTTAAACCCCTTAGTTTAATTAATCATTAATCGTGAGACAATTGCATTAGGCCATTTTCTTTCCTAGGTGCATTACTGATTTAAATTCCTTGTGTGGTTTTATGTCATCTCATTGGCTCATAATTATTTGATTAAATATGCTAAGGTGGTATAGGTAAGGGGTAATTAACACACTTAATTCATACCTTAACCTAACCAAAGCATAAAATTGATCTAATCACCTAAAAATTAAAAAAAAACACATATGTGGGAATGGGTTAGGAATAACAAACTCACCTCATTTCTCAAATTAAATCAAACTCAAAATCAAACCTTCCTTAAAATAATTTGATTTACTTTAAGCTTTCTTATTTCATAAGATTATCTTTAGGAATTTATTAGGGTGAATGTGTTTACATGCTTTCATCACTTTAGTTCTTTCTAACATGCTAAATGTGTATGTATGAATTTCATGCATTCATTCTTTTCGAAAATCAAATTGAAAGTGAAATGTTTTCATTATGTCAAATTGCATATTTTGGCTAAAGTAAAATATGAATGGCTATTATCACTATTAAATTCAAAACTATTTTTAAAAATCTATAAATCAAATATCAAAATTGAAAGTGCTACTTATAATTATTTATAAGCTTGCATGTGGATATAAATATGAAGATGTGCATAGTGTAGCTTTCCTTCTCTTTCCTTTTAGCATAGTTTTGAATAGGATTTGGCAAAGTGTATAGTTCATTTGAAAAGAACACAACACTTGCCTAATCTCATTCCTATTCATTCCTATGTTATCACCCAAGAAAGATATCCACATTTGTATATATAAACTGCATAAACAAAACAAATTAACCAACACAAACTTTTTTGCATCTTTCTTTTTCCATTCATTTCTTTTGTACATATGTTTGTATTTAAGGAAAGTGATATATTAGTCTGGACAATCCCGGGGTTGCGAGGCTTTAAGTAGCCCTAAGTAGGTCTTCTACCTTACACCCCTACTACTAATAATGGCATCGTACTCACTTATGCCTTTCATACATACATGTGCACATGTGAAAAATGGATAAGAAAACTTCTTTTCTACTTAATGAAAATCATGCATCATAAAGAATTCAAATTTTCTTAAGTAACAATTCTTAGCATTCATCATAAAGTGTGCTAAACATTCCCATTTGTATGTATAGATATGCTTAGGATGCATTCATATGCATGTTATACATGTTGGGAAAGAAATGAAGTGATGTGTGTTTTGTGATATTAATTCACTTTACTTAATCTTAAAATGCCTTTCTTTTGAATAGGTTGTTTAGAAAATCTAAACTTAGGATTAATTAAAACACATAATAAAACATTCACTAAACAAAATCAAATATGAATCCACTTTAGAAATTACTTAAGTAGGGAAGGAAGAGAAGTTCTCTTCTCTTTTCCCTCTTTAAAACTTAGTAATTAATTAGGATTCATTAAAATAAACAAAACAAAATAAAATCAACCCAAATCAACTAAACACTTAAATGAAACCACCCATCTAAGTTGAACATCTTCACACTTAGAAAATCTAAACTTAAAGCCATAGCTAAGCATACCACAAACTTTAAAGCACACACATTAGGTTAAGTCACCACTTCTAGCTTTAGGTTAGGGCGGTGCATGGCTTGATGTTTTGCTTTTATTTTGTGATGTATTATTTTTAGTCTAGATGTTAAGGTGAATGTGCATAGAATGAATGGTAGGATGATTTAGTCTAATCATTATTTTATGTAGATTGTGCTTAAGTGTAATAAAATATAAATGCTTTTTTTGTCGGTGCTTATACCCCTAAGCATAATCCAATAGGCTAGTGGACTTGGTTACCCATGTGTGGGTGCTAAGTCCAATATACATGCTTGGGATTTGTATGGTTTGTTTAGCTAATCTCTTTTGCGGTGTTAGTTAGATTTACTTTTCCTCTTTATGTCATTTTTGCAATTAGGATTTTGGAATGAATGTTATAAGGGGATTAGGATGAGCATGGTCATAAGATTACATCTTATGTACCATGTGAAACCTTTGAAGCATCCACATTCTAACCATCCAAAAGAAGGAACCAAAGAAGAAAAGAAAAAAGAAGAAAGAAGAAGAAGAAAAGAAATGAAGACCCCATAACATGAATTTCCTTACTTGATTGTAAATTAATTCATTTGTAATCGGGTTGTATAAGGGTAGAGCTTCACTACCCAATTTGTTTGGGTTTGTGTGGTGGTGCCCAACCATAAATGCCTTTATTCTTTATCTAGCTTTATAAAATGTTTGATGTTTTTAGCTTGTGCATTAAGATGGCATATTTTCTAGTTTCTTCTTGCTTGATGTATGGCTGATGGGATTAGGCTCTTAGGAAAAATAAATCTTTTACCAAATTAATCAACTCAAAATTAAAATAAATAACTCATAACCTCATAAAGCTAAGTTAAAATCAAGATAAAAGAATTAGCAACCCTTGGATGAGTATTTCTTTATAACATCATGCAAAAAAGCATATTGTTACACTCTTGATTGGAGGGTTTCCACCTTTGCTAGAGAAATTTGGCTTGACCTTTGAGAGCCATGGTGGAAACACACCTCCCCCCTTCTCATTGATTTTGGCCAATAATCTTGCTTCTCATGCATTAGGCATATGAATCCTATTAGCTTGAGTCAAATAATTATCCAAAAATGAAAATAATAAAGTAGGAATCAAGTAGTAAGAGGGGTGAGGGAGTTAATGCTCTCATCCATCGATACAAGATGTCTACTAGCGAAGAAAAATTAGTAGAATTTAGTGATGTGGTAGCTACAATGGAGGCGGAGGCTGGACTCGATTAGGTGGTTTGCTACTAGGCTATCCCCGGCTGGCACATGCTGATGTTGCTACTGCTGCTAAGCTCCCCCTTTCCATAAGTTGGCTCTGGAAATTTGCAAACCTTCCTTGATGTTGGAGGTTTAAGCTGACTCAGACACTTGTAAGAAAAATTTCTTGATCTTTTGAACAATCTTTTTTAATAGTTTTGGATAAAGAGATATCCCAACCTTTTTTGATTTTGGAAGGATCACAAGTATCCCCAAGGATTATCCTAACAAAACTGGATGGTTGTTCCACAAGGTATTCCTTTGGGATAACTATAGCACCAGTCTTGAAGCTATGTTCAAGCCAGTCCTTAAAGGTGAAGCAATCATCCAAAACATGACCTAGCATATGGTGGTAGGGGAAAAAGTTAGGATCATGGATTTTGCCTACTTCCTCCAGTCTCCTAGGTTCGGGTAGCTGAAAATCTAGCTTCTTTAAGAGATTCTTAAAGATCTTTCTGATTACCTCACTCTTAAATGAATAAGGCTTGTTGAGTTTATCCAAAAGAGTAGGTGAACCATAGCTACCTGGCGCCGGGTATGTGTACCATTTCTACTGGTGATGTGGCTGAGGAGGCGTGATGCCATGGAGGCTCTGTGGCTACGGTAAACTCGGTGGTGGTAGAGGAGGTGGAAGCAAAGGCTATTGAGGTCGTGGTCTCTCGGACTGATATATAGCTGGTTGCCTCCCCTTGTCTACCGTTATAACTATTCTGAGCTTCTTCTCGTATACCTTCTATAGCTTTGATTTGGGCAACTGGCCTTGAAAAGGCAATTATTTGGCCTCTCCTTATAGACTAGATGCATTGTTGATTAATTTCTCAAAGGTTTTAATGGTGAAGCCCTTAAGCATGAAGGGGACCAGACCATAGATATTCTTTAGAAGAATCTCAATGGCATGTTATTCAGATAGTTGTGATTCACATTTCATACTTAGGTTACGCCATCTGAGAATATAGTCAACAAGGGACTCACTTGGGTTGTTATGCTACAACAAGATTGCCAACAGTAACCCTTTACTGAGCTCCAGCAAACCTCTTATAAAGAGTTGCTCTAACTCAACAAAAGTCTTTACTGAACTATTGGGAAGTTCAGCATTCCAATCAAAAGCTATCCCTGGTAGGCTACTGACAAAGAGATGAAAAATTAAAGCATCACTGCCACCAGTGTTGCAACAACTAGCTCTGAAATGGGTGATGTGCTGCCTCGAGTTTCCACTACCATCAAAGCTCTTGAAGGAAGGTGACATGAAACCCTTGGGATATTGGATTGCATCAAATTCCTCTGGTAGGGTCTACCCTTTGGGCGATGATCCTCCCAGGCTTGAGCCAACGCTTCCTTCACCTTCTTGAACCATAGACTTGATATATTTCTCCTATGGAGGTACTTTCCACTACCTTCCTATACATCTGCTACCTTAAAGGAGGTAAAGTCTTGGTGGTCCAAGACATGCACCAACCTTGACTACCTGTGGTAGGATGAACTGGTGCTTGTTTTTTAGTGAGACTACTAACAAGTCCTCAAGCCTCAACATCCTATCTATTTTATTCATCTTTATGTTTTCAATTTATATCAGGTGTTGATTTTGTCTTCATGTCTTCACCATCACCTTCCATAGCTTGCTACTCTCTGAGGAGGGATCCCCTGGTATTTACCTTGAAAACCCTGACTGAGTCTCCCATAAAATTATCTTCATTGGGATCAAAGTTGACTTTCTCCTCATTAGACCAATCATATCCTAGGATCTCCTTCTTTTCCATGAAATAGTGAGCTACTATGTCATCTAAAGAATGATCTCGGGGCACAAATGCTTTTGGGGTGATGGGATCCACATCATGTACTGTGAGGCATTGGACCTCCCCTGCTGCTAGAGAATCAACCCTATGAGGGTTGTACTCGTTAGAAGATATACATTCCTAACTATCACTCACTCTGTATAGGGTGACATTTCTAGGAGGTTCTATGATCATGGGTGCAACTGGGTTGCCAACCTCTCCCTCCAGCTAACCATCTCCAAATCTGTGCGGTGGTGATGGTGAAGGGGACCACTATGCTTGGGGTGCCATTCTTCACACACCATAACAGAAGGTCAGCGAGAGCTTCGCCTCACCATAGTAGGCAGTATAGATGGAATGGGATCCCTTGATCATAGCCAGATCACCAACGGGGTCCTCTTCTTCCCGGATGTGGCCTTCATGGCCTTGGCACGGAGATGCGATACATGAAGCAGGTGACGGTGGGTGGGGTGTGGTGGAGACACCATTGACTCTCTCAAAATAAGAGCTCTCCTCCTGTGATGTGTAGTCCCTATAAGTAAAATACTATCTATCTGATTGATGCGGGTAGTGCACCGATCAAGGAAATTAATGACTGTAGAGGCTGCTGAATGCCGACCAAACCTCCGCCTCTCTCGGCTAGTGAGATGAACTGTAGTATGGGCCTACCTGGCCCTCTCCTATTATAGATGCTTCCCCACACTATGGGGGATAGCAGATCTCAAGTCAAATTGATCCATACCAGGCAGCTCAGCTGGCGTAGAACTAAATGGAGGCACCTCCTACTCAATTTGTTGTTTGGGGTGGTGAAGTAGGGATCCTCCTAGCATCCTCTCTATCAGATCAAGAGAGAGAGGATGGAATGGGTTTTTGTAAGGAAATCGAGTGGGTAACTCCATCCACGTGTAGCCTCCATCTCCCCATGTGATGTGTATGGTACGCTTAATCATGCAATTTTTTGTTCCTCCTGAGTCTTGGTGGTGGGTGGGTGAGTAAGAGCTAGACCCAACCTCAAAGTGGAGACTCACTAGGGAGCCTTCCCCAGGAAGGTGCTTGAGTGGGTCTAGCACTAGGGCAACACGAAATAACAGCACATTGGCTATCTGAGCTGAACTGACACTCTTGCCTTCCTCTTTAGTGAAGTGAATGTCGTTGAGGGCATATCAATTTGAATGACCGACCACACGCGGTCCTGGCCTAATAGTGGTGAGGGAGTGCCCTCACGGTAATCCACCTCAAAACCTCATCCAAAATAAATGAGGAGGGAGTAATTAGAATGGGGAAGGCTGGCCTGATCCAGGGCCAAGTCCATCCCATGAGGAAAGGTAAACACATACTGCGTCTATGTCAACTAAATTGAAGCGATCTTTGAGCGAAGTCTGCAATGTTGAAAATAAACTTGAATCAGATTCATGTTGGTTTTTGAATTTTGAATTTAGAATTTGAACTCATACTCAACATTTTGAAAATGTTAAGTCGAGTTCAAATGATTTGGAATAGATTTTGAGATTTTGATTGGAAAGAGGAATTGTTTGGATATAGAAACCATTTTCAACAAATTTGGATATGTTGAAAATGGGTTCAAACATTTTGTTTGAAGAGATGCTTCCATAAGTTCATATTTGAATTTTTATTTTGATTTTGAGGACCCTTTATTTAACAAATTTAGGTATGTTAAAATAAAGGGTCAATTTTGTTTTTTGTCTTTTTTGTTTTTTTTTTTGTTTGTTTTGGATTTGAGATTTCTGAGATTTACTCACTTAGCAAATTTGGGTATGCTAAATGAAAAGTTTGAAAACAATTCTTCTTTTTGTTTCTTTCTTTGCTTTATTTTGTGAATCACTTTAGGGTATGCTAAATGAGGAAATCCAAGTGTGTTTTGTTTTTGGAAATTTTTGAAAATAGGATTCTTAGCAAATTTAAGTATGCTAAGAAAATCCTAATATATGTTTCTTTTGATTTTAATTTGATTTTGAAAAGTAGGATCCTTAGCAAATTTAAGTATGCTAAAGGAAACATAATGTGTTTCTTTTGGTTTTGATTTTGATTTTGGTTAAAAGTGGAGACTTCACTTTAGAAAATTTGGTATGCTAGAATGAAATTTCAAATGTGTTTCATTTTGTTTTGTGAAATGGAAATTTCACTTTATCAAATTTCAGTATGCAAAATGAAATTTCAAAAGATGTGTTTAAAAATTTTGTGTTTTGATTTTATTTTGAAAATGAAGACTTCACTTTAGAAAATATGGTATGCTAAAGAATGAAGTTCCAAAAGTGTTTTGAAAATTTTATGAAATGCAAATTTCACTTAGCAAATTTGAGTATGCTAAATGAAATTCCAAAAGTGTGTTTGAAATTTTTGTTTTAGATTTTGAAAAGGGGAGACTTCACTTTTAGCAAATGGGGTATGCTAAATTGAAGTTCCAAATGTATTTTGAAAATTTTATGAAGTGGAGATTTCACTTAGAAAATTTGAGTATGCTAAATGAAATTCCAAAAGTGTGTTTCAAAATTTTGTTTTGGATTTTAAAAAGGGGAGACTTCACTTTTAGCAAATGGGGTATGCTAAATTGAAGTTCCAAATGTGTTTTTGAAAATGTTTATGGAAGGAAGATTTCATTTAGCAAATTTGAGTATCCTAAATGAAACTCCAAAAGTATGTTTCAAATCTAGAATGAAGTTCCAAATATGTTTTGAAAATTTTGTTTTTGTTGATTTTTAAGAAGGGAGATTTCCACTTAACAAATTTGGGTATGTAAGATGGAAATCGATTATGTTTCATTTTCCAAAGATGTATATTTTGTGTGTGATTATTGCTTTTTTAAAGAGGAAATCCTAACCTAATCATATATGGAATATGTTAAGTGGTATTTCAAAATGATGTTACTTTATTTGGAAATGAAATTTTCATTCAATAAATTTGGGTATATTGAATGGAGATATTCATATGTGCTTTTTGAAAATTTATTTTGATTTTGTTTAAAAATGAAACCTCCATCCAATAAGTGTGGGTATATTGGATGGAGAGGTTTCATATGTGCTTTTTTGAAAATTTATTTTTTATTTTGTTTAAAAATGAAACCTCCATCCAATAAGTGTGGGTATATTGGATGGAGAGGTTTCATATGTGCTTTTTTAAAAAAAAAAATTATTTTTGATTTTGTTTAAAAATGAAACCTCCATCCAATAAGTGTGGGTATATTGGGTGGAGAGGTTTCATATGTGCTTTTAAAGATATGCAAGTTCCAACCTAACATATATGGAATGTGTTAAGTGGAATTTCAAAGTTGTGATTTTTCTTGAAGATGTAATATCCATTCAACACATTTGGATGTATTGAATGGAAAGGACCATCTTCAAATTTCATGCTTTTGAAAATATGATTGTTAGAATTTTATTTATTTTTTGAAAATGAGGTCTTCACCCAAATATGAATTGGGGGGAGGAATTAATTTGTGCTTTTAGAAAATGTGATTGTTTCAATTTTATTTTTGTAAAGATGATCCTACATATAACAATCATAAAGATTGTTAGATGAAGGTGATTTAGGAAAATTTTATGCAAAATATTTTATTATGTGCATTTTAGAAAGAGTGCTTTTTGAAAAGCAAGATTTCTATGAAGGATTTATTTTGTTTTATTATTTTAGAATGAACCTTTCCTTAACATAAAAATGGTAAGGAGGAAGTCTTTAATTAATTCTTTTTTATTAGACTTTTATTTTTACCTATTGGGGAACCCAATGGGGGTTTTAAGACCAACACGGGGTGAGGTCTTTAAACCTAAAGATGTTGACTAGCTTAACTTAAGGATGAAATAAGCTAAGTGCCAACGGAAGGAAAGAGAGTCTTGGATTTATACCAAAGTACAAACCTACTATCGATACTTGGAGACAACGATCATTTACCAAAGATAGAGAGAGGAACCTTCCTCAGCGGAGTCGCCAAAAAAATCTGTGGTGAAATTTATATATGATAATTTTTAAAAGAGAATTGCATACTTCCATCTTCACTCTATGCAGAATAAATGAAGATAGAAATGTACATATTTTATATGAATTTTTTACACCACGTAGATCCGCAGATGTTCTTATTGAGGGTGATCGGGTATGACATTGAGGAGAGGTGTACTATCTCAAAACATAGAAGTCACCACCCTACAATGGACCTAATCACCTCAACAAGGACTCCTAAGGACAATAAGTCTGCATATGTACCAGAGATTCTTCCCTTACTTTACATGAAAAGTAAAGTAGGGTTTATTTTAAACCGGGTCATTAAGTTCCCTACAGGAGAAAACCCCCATATTTAATTACATCTTAAGAAATGAGATCCCTTAGGAGCACTCTCGATTAAGGTAAATGATCGTTGTCTCCAAAGATTTTAACTATCAATCAATTAATTTATTTTGGAAGATCAAATGGGATTGATCAAAGAGAGGGAGTTATTATCAAAGCCAAAGGAAGATAAGTAGGAGATGCTCATGATGCTAGGAAACCTAGTGAGCATCTCAAACTATCCTATGGTTGGCTTTATATTTTTGAAATTGAATTATTTATTTGAGTTGAATTTTTATTAGAAGTTTAGGGCTTATGATTCTACAATACAAGGTTATGGAAATTCCTAAGAGGTGCTTATGGCCCATAGAAGAGAGAAGTAGCCTCAAAACCTAAATCTAGGGAGCTTTGGCGAGAGCCAAAAGCTTGACCTAAATCTAAGGTGAAAATGGGTACTTAGTTTACCTCAACAAGAGAGGGCAAACCACCCGACTGCTTGGACTTACAACTGCCTGGGGGTGGCCACCAACTAACTCCTCCTGCAAATTTAAATTCATGTTGGCAAGTCATATGCTTTATGCAAGATAGCTAGGCTATTATTTATTTTAGAAAAAGACTAAGTCCTTAAACTCACTCTAAGAGACTAGATCATGTAAGGCATGAAAATGACTTAAATCTAATGCAAAACATATTACATGTTATTTTCATTTTGGACAATTATTTGACTCAGCTTATAGGATTCATATGCCTAATGCATGAGAAGATTATTGGCCAAAATCAAGAAGAGGAGGTGTGTTTCCACCATGGCTCAAAAGGTCAAGCTAACTTTCTCTGGAAAAGGTGGATGCCCTCCAATCAAGAGTGTAAAAATATGCTTTTATTCATGATATTATAAAAGAAATACTCATCCAGCTAAGAGGTTACTAATTCTTTTATCATGATTTTAACTTAGGCTTTAAGTGAGGTTATAAATTATTTATTTTAAATTTTGAGTTGATTAATTTGGTAAAAGATTTATTTTTTCCTAAGAGCCTAATCATCATCTAGGCCATACATCAAGCAAGAAAGAAATAAGGAAAACATGACAACGTAATGCATAAGCTAAACAAAACATCAAACATTTTTAGCACAAAAAAGAATAAAAGATCATTGCACCACAAAACCGAAACAAATTGGGTAGAAGCTCTACCTTATACATCCTGGATTACAAATGAATTAATTTATAATCAAGTAAGGAAATTCATGTTATGGGGGTCTTCATTTCTTTTTTTTTCTTCTATCTTCTTTCTTCTTTTGGTTCCTTCTTTTGGATGGTTGGAAGGTGGTTCCTCCAAAGGCTTCACATGGTGCATAAGATGTAATCTTATGACCAATGCTTATCCTAATCCCTCATAACATTCATTCCAAAATCTTAATTGTAAAAATACATGAAAATAAAAAGTAAATCTAACTAACACCTGCAAAATAGAGATTAGCTAAACAAATCATACAAATCCAAGTATGTATATTGACTTAGCACCCCACACATGGGTAACCAAGTCCACGGCCTATTGGATTATGCTTGGGTATAAGCACCGCACAATAAAAAGTATTTATATTTTTATTATAGTGCTCTTTAAGCAGAATCCCCTGCATAAAATAATGATTAGACTAGATCATCCTACCATTCATTCTATGCACATTCACCCTAACGTCCTAGACTAGAAATAATACATCACAAAAAAAAAGAAAACATCAAGACAAGCACCATCCTAACCTAAAGCTAGAAGTGGTGACTTAACCTAATATGTGTGCTTTAAAAAGTTTGCATGCTTAACTATGGCTTTAGGTCTAGATTTTCTAAGTGTGAAGATGTTCAACATAGAGGGGTGGTTTTATTTAAGTGTTTAATTGATTTAGTTGATTTTTATTTGGTGATTTGCTTTGGTTTAGGTGAATCCTACAATTAATTACTAAGTTTTAAAGAGAGGGAAAAGAGAAGAGAACTTCTCTTTCCTTCCCTACCTTAAGTAATTTCTAAAGTGGATTCATATTTGATTTTATTTAGTGAATGTTTTATTATGTGTTTTAATTAATCCTAAGTTTATATTCTCCCTAAACAAACATATTCAAAAAGAAAGGCATTTTAAGATTAAATAAAGTGAATTAAGCTCACAAAACACACATCACTTCATTTTCTTTCTCAACATGTATAACATGCATATGAATGAATCCTAAGCATATCGATACATACAAGTGAAAATGTTTGGTACACCTTATGATGAATGCTAAGAAATATTACTTAAGAAAATTGGAATGCTTTATGATGCATGATTTTCATTAAGTAGAAAAGAAGTTTTCTTATCCATTTTTCACATACACACATGTATGTATGAAAGACATAAGTGAGTACGACACCATTGTTAGCACCAGGGGTGTAAGTAGAAGACCTACTTAGGGCTACTTAAAGCCTCGCAACCCCGGGGTTGTCTAGACTAATATACCACTTTCCTTAAATACAAACACATGTACAAAAGAAATGAATATAAAAAGAAAGATGTAACAAAGTTTGTATTTTATTCATTTATTTTGCTTATGAAATTTATATGTACAAGTGTGGATATCCTTCTTAGGTGATAAGATAGGAATGAATAGGAATGAGATTAGGCAAGTGTTATTCTTCTCAAATGAACTATACACTTTGCCAAATCCTATTCAAAACTATGCTAAAAGAAAGAGAAGAAAAGCTACACTATGCACATCTTCATATTTATATCCACATGCAAGCTTATAAATAATTATAAGTAGCACACTTTCTGTTTTGGATATTTGATTTATAGATTTTTGAAAATAGTTTTGAATTTAATAGTGATAATAGACATTCATATTTTACTTTAGCCAAAACATGCAATTTGACATAAAGAAAATATTTCACTTTCATTTTGGATTTTGAAAAGAATGAATGCATGAAATTCATATGACATACATATTTAGCATGTAAGGAAAGAACTAAAGTGATGAACGCATGTAAACACATTAACCCTAATTAATTCCTAAAGATAATATTATAAAATAAGAAAGCTTAAAGCAAATCAAATTATTTTTAAGGAAGGTTTGATTTTCTTTTGTGTTTGTTTTAATTTGAGAAATTTGAGATGAGTTTGCTGTTCTTAACTCATTCGCACATATGTTTATTATTTTAGTTTAATTTTAAAGTGATTAGATCAATTTTATGCATTGGTTAGGTTAAGATTTGAATTAAGAGTGTTAATTACCCCTTACCTATACCACCTTAGCATACTTATTCAAATAATTATGAGGTAATGAGATGACATAAAATCACACAAGAAATTTAAATCAGCAATGCACTTAGAAAGAAATGGGCCTAATGCAATTGGCTCATGATTAATGATTAATTAAGCTAAGGGGTTTAACTTAAGTACTTTCATAACCCCTCTCACACAAGTGAGTTGGGTTTTGATTTCTTTAATGTACTTAGGTTATTGAATACCTAACAATCTACCCAAAATAAATTAATTAAGATCTAGAAAGTTTTAGAGTTTTATGAAATTAATTAAGGGGTTAATTAGTGAATTAACCCTTAATTAAGGTTGGATTAAGAAGGAAAAGGGGGTTTAAGGAATATCTTAAAGAAAGTTTCCCAAAATTATTCCATAAACCTCATATTCACTTAATCAAAACCTAATTGATTCAATCAGAGGGTTAGATCACTAATTATACCCTTAATTAAGCTTAATTATATTAAGGGAGTGATTAAGGAATGAATTAGAAATTCCTCTAATTAAACCACTAATAAATCCCAAGAAAATTAGGGGAGGCAGAGATCATCCCACTAATTAAGTAGAAGAAGTTTGAGATTAATCAGTGGAGTAATTAGAGGATAATTAACAAAATAACATTCCTAATAAAACTCAAATTTAGAAAAAAGCACTATTCAAAATCATTTCAAATCATTTTTAGAATATTCTATGTTCAATTATCTATCTAATGCAATTTATTTCATATTTTTTTTATTTTTTTAGGCTTGGATATGAATTTAGTAAGTTTTCATGGTTAATTATTGATTTAATAGCCTTAATTAAATATCTAATCCCATCGGCGCCACATGGACCACTGACGCGGCATGCGCTTTCCATGTGGCATGATTAATTAAAGTTATCACATATCACACATCGGCGGGCCACGCTTTCTTTCTCACGTCCGATCAAGGATCAGACGACTAAGGTTAAAGTTGCGGGTCTAAGGGATTTAATGTGAGATCTATTTGTCTTAAATCTTGGCCGTCCATTTAAAATGAGTGAATGGATGACCCATGACATATCCTTATAATTCTCTATGAAGAATGGATATCGTCCATCTTCTAGATGATCCGAGCTCGATTGAGCTCGGATTGATCCCAAAATTTACCCACACCATCTAATCACAAAGGTAAACACATCTAACGGATAGATTTACATGGGATTAAAATTCACTTCACAAAGGACCAAACCACATTGAACTTAAGCTCGGTTTAATGGCTAACCTCGCTGAAGGTGATCTCTAGTGCTCGATTTCCTTAGAGAAGCTTCTCCTAGTGGAAACAAAGCTTTGTTGAAGTTTGAAGGTGTTGAAATTGGGTAGATCCTTCTATGGGCCAACTCCTCCTTGACTTGAGCTCGGTCTTGATCAAGGTAGAACCTCCCTTACTTTTGAGCTTGGGAAAAGGCTTGGGCAAGTTCAATTGAGCTCACTGATGGAGCTTGTAAAGGGAATTGGGTTGATGTTGAGTGTGGGATAAGTTCAATTTTTAATGGAACTCACCTATTTTCAAGCTATGAAAATCGAGAAGATGGAGTTTGGGAAATGCTTGAGAGAGCTTAGGGAGGCTGGAAAAAGAGTCCTCTGACTTCCTCTTACTCAATCGAATTAAGGAATCATGGATTCAATTCAAATTAGGGGGAGTATATCTCCTCAAGGATTGACAAACCATGCTTCTCCTTCAATTTTGATCCAATTGCAATGGGTTAGGCTATTAGGTGTCCTTGCTGGTTTGGCCTAAGAGTGGAGTGGTGAGGTGTCATGTGCTTGAAATGAGTGGAGGAATCATTCCCATGTGCCCATATCAAGCAAGAGTCAATTTTGACCTTGGGTTACTGACCCAAACCCATTGGGTTGCCACACTAGTGTTCACTTGATCCACTAAGAGGGTGCCAAGTGGTTATAAACAGGATTTGACCAAATTCCAAGTGAATTTGGCCAAAATTTACCCTTTAACCTAGGGGTAAAATGGTCATTTGGCTTAGGTTTTAATTTCAATATGTTTGTTATGTTTGAAAAATGGTTAGGCCAAGTTTCATTGAATTTGGAGTTGGTTTGATATGATTTGGCTCATGTTGACCCATTTAGGTCAAAATGGGTCAACTTGGGTCAAGTTGACCAATTGGTCAAATTGGGTAAACCAAGGGTTGGGTTAAGTTCATATGACCATTTGAAATATTTTGGTGGTTTTGGTTTGATTCAATTTGATTTATATTTGGTTTTGGTTCAATTAAGTTCATTTAGGTCAAATGGGTCAAGTTGACCAAATTGACCCATTTGACCTATTTGGGTTAGTCATGGGTTGGTTCATGTTTGGTTAATCATATGAAATGGATTGGTATCTTTGTTTCCAATCAATTTGGTTTATATTTCAGTTTGGCTCAATATGACCCTTTAGGTCAAATTGGGTTCATGGTCAATTGGGCAAGGTTAGGTCTACTTGTCCAATTGAGGCTTTGGTCAAGTTCAACATCATTTTAGAATGAACTTGACCCATTTGTTTCAATCAATTTAGTTTAGATCAAGTTTTGACACATTTTGACTTTTTAGGTCAAGTTGAGTCAACTTGGGTCAAGTGGCTAATTGGGCTAGGTTAGGCTCAAATGTTGACTTAGTCAAGTTCAAACATTGATCATGAATGAACTTAGATCATTGGTTTCAATCAATTTGGCCTATTATGAATTTTGGCTATGTTGGTTTCATTTGGCTGTTGACTCAAATGGTGACTTATTTTTTGACCCAATTTGAGTAATTGATCATCTCATGATTGTTAATCATGATGAGAGGATTAAGTGAGCTTAGTTCAATCCAATTTGGTTAGGATTAGGATTTGGCTCATATGGGTACTTTAGGTCACTTTGGGTCAAGTGAGCCTAAATAGGTCAAATGGCTTGGTCAAAGCTTGATTTGAGTTTGATTGAACTCACATATGGACTTATGATTGAAATATAAATCCATTTGCAAGAGATTTGAAGTCAAACAGATTTTGATTTATTTGACAATTTTAAGTTCAAGGGGTGAACATGAGTTTGACTTGGGTTTGATTTTTGAATTGAGTTTTGATTTAGTAAGAAAATTTCATGAGTTTGAATTAATTTGAACATAATTTAGGCTAAGTCCTTATAAGTGAAATAAAGAACTTAGGAAATATGTAGCATTTCAATCATGGGCTTCAATCATAGTTTTCAATCATGGGTTTCAATCATTGGTTTCAATCATAAGTTTCAATCATGGTCAATCATTTGGCATTGATTTGAGTTTGGAGAAAATCAATTGGAATATTTAGGTTTGATTGATTTGATTTAAAGTTTGACTTGAATGAAGGAAGTAAGAAATGTGGTTCAAGCTAAGGTGGCAAATTTTCCTAACATGGCATGAATTTATGGCTAACTCTTCTAAGTCTCTAGGTAGTGAGTGTAAATCAAAATTTGTCTTAAGACGGATCTTAAATTCTAAGAGAATATGATGAGATGGAGGTAAAAGCTCATCTAAAATGAGGTCAAAAAAAGACATTTGAAGTTTTTTGAATTAGCTCTAGAACTTGCAAATCCTTATGATAATGATTGAAATAATGAAAGTTTTGAATTTTGAGACAATTTTCTTAGATTTTGGAAGGATCACAAGTATAAGGATTATAATGGAACTAGATGGTGTTCTACAAGGTATTATTTTAGATTATAGAATCTTGAAGTTATGTTATAAATGTGGAAGCAATCTTCAAAACATGGCCTAGCATATGGTGGTATAAGTTAATCATTTTATTTTGTCAATTTAGTTGAAAATCATTCTTTAAGAGATTTAAAGATCTTGAATTAAATGAATAAGGCTCAAATGATGACTTAGTAAATGAAACCAACATCAAAGCTGACTTAAATGACCTATTGTTCATTTCTATCTAGGATCTTGTGATAATTTGCTAGGTCTATTACTAGTTTGTGGATTGTTGTCGTGAGATAAGGGCATCTCTTCATAGTCTATACAAAGGATTAAACTCAATCAATAGCCTAACTAATTCATTGGTTTCTTCTTCATTCAGCAATGAACTGATGTATGTCGAGTGTGGATTTTCTTCCATCTAGAGGTTGATTTCTTTAAGCTTTTCGATTATTGATTAGATCTCCTCTTTAAATTTTGACTGTGCATCTTTGATTTGAAGATCACCTGAGTCATCTGAAGTTTCTAAATACACATCTTCATAAGGGTTAGTGTGATTTGAGAAGAACTTATCAGACTCTAGATGATTGGTGACAACCAAAGCAAGAATCATCAACCTGGATCCACTATCAAATCCTAGTCGATCTTGATTGTGCATCCTGTTATTCCATAGCTTCAAGTACCACTGTTTAGACCATGTATAAGGAATCAAACCCTTCTTTGCAAACATAAGGCGAGTGTCAATCAAAAGGCAATTCCATTAATTCTTTATATGAATTATCCTTAAGTCCTACATCAGTTTTTGGACTTGAGGATGATGATCCCAATAGGAATCTCTTTGATTTGATATTCTTGGAAGACTGAGGGGCTTCCTTAACTACTAAATCTTCAACTTTTTGAGAGAAAAGTGAGGTTAGAGCTAAGGTTCCTAATTGCTGACACTTTCACATAAACTTGATTCAAATACATTTTGCTTTGCTTGTAGGCCTAGTCTTCGTCACTGTCTGGCTCGAGTGTCACCTCCAATGAGACCGCTAAGAGGGGTTGGTTGGTATGCTAATCACATTGGACTCATCCTCTGAGTGGATTCCAAGTCTATGTGAATAGTAGGGTACTCCTATGAACTGGAACATAACCCCTGTTGGTTGCCAACAACCACGTCTTCCACGCCTATATGTCGCCGCCGCCTAGTGGAGGTCAAGTCATCCTACCCATATGTCCATATGATGAAATGAACTGTGGGTGGAATGTGACATGCAACTCTACTTCTTCCTTGATATCCTTTTCTCATTCACTTGTATTTTCATTTTTCTTTTTTTCTTTCTCTTTTTTTTCTTTTTTTGTTTGCATTTGAATTTTTACCAAGTTCACAAGAAATTGTGTTTTGAGGAAGATAGTAGGTCGCATCTTCATATATCTTAACCTCTTTGGCTGAAAATGACTTTTCATCTCCTTTGACACAATATTCAATTCCATCCTTTCTAAACTTGATGCACTGATGGAGGGAGGATGGAATCATCTTGATTAATGTTTCCAAGGCCTACCGAGCAAAGTGGTGAATGAAGTATTCAAATCAATGATATAGAACTTGGCCTCAATCTTCTAGTCACCTATCTCCAAAGGTAACACTATGGAAATCCCTCTCGCCTTGTTCATTGAATCCTCTCAATATTATTTGATCTCCTCGAAGTGTGGATATGTCGATCCTCAAATAGGCAAGGATCTTTAGACTCATAATGTTCATCGATGCACCTGGATCAACAAGAACCCTAGAAAGTCTGAATTTGCCCATGTCCACTAATGTAGAGGGGACGGTTGTGCTCCATGCCCCCTAGAAGAAGGTCTTTATCTGTGAAAGTGACTCATTGGGCTTCTCTAGAATAATGTGCCTCTTCTCCAATGATCAATTGAGCTAAGCATATCTCTATCAAGAAGAGCCTTGATTAATGATTCACTCATCTCTTTGGATATGATAAGGGCATTATATATACTTAACTTAGATGAACTTTCTTAGGTGAGAGAAGACATTGCAATCCACTTTGGGCTAATCCTCCACAAGCATATCCATGAGTGGAGCATCCTGGAGGGGCATCTCAATATTCTAAACCAATGACTTATTTCCTCTTATCTTGAGGTGTTTCCCTAGGAGGTAGAACCTTGCCACTATGGAGGTTGACTTCGGTGATCTCTTATGGCAGGTTAATGAAAGATTGTACTTGCTCATCAAGCTCACTTACAGCTTCTTCTATGAGACCTTCAGAATCGGATGATTCCAAGTCTATCTCAAGAGGTGAAAACATAATATTTATAGAAGGAAAGTCCAACTCTGAATTAGAAAGAGAAAGATCAGAGTTGTTATAATTATTATTTAGCCTTGGAGACTTTTCAATAAGAGTAGAATTAGACAACCCATCAAAAGTGACATGATATAATTCAAACTAGCTTTATTCCTTGGTTTCTTGGATTTTGAAGGAGGTACATAGTAAAAGTCAAGTAAAGTTGAGGGAGGATTTGATGCCCTCATCCATCGATACAAGATGTATATTAGAAAAGAGCTGAAGTAGAAGTGCTACTGCTATCGCAGTTAGTATAAGTCGCCGCTACCGCCAAGCTCCTACCTTCTCCAAGTTGTATGTGGAAACTTGCAAACCTTCCTTGATGTCGAGGTTTGAGCTACCTCAAGCACCTGTAAGGAAAGTTTCTTGATTTTGGACACAATCTTTTTAGAGGTTCAGGATAAGGAGATATCCCAACCTTCTTTGGTTTTGGAAGGATCGTAGGTCTCCCCAAGGATTACCCTAATGAAACTGGATGGTTGTTCCATACTGTATTCCTTTGGGATAACTATGTCTCCTATCTTGTAGCTATGCTCAAGCCAGTCCTTAAATGTAAAGCAATCCTCCAAAATATGGCCTAAATGCGATGGTAGGGAAAAAGTTAGGATCATTGCTCTTGCCCACTTTCTCTAGCATTCTAAGCTTGGGTAGCTGAAAATCAGGTTCTTTTAAGAGATTCTTAAAGATTTTCCTGATTACCTCACTTAAATGAATAAGGTTTATTTAGTTTATCCAAAAGAGTAGGTGGATGGTAACTATCTGGCGACGGGTATGTGTTCCGCTGCTGCTATGGATATGGTTGAGGAGGAGGCGGCGAAGGCCATGGAGGTTGATGTGGCGGCCAGTAGGATGGACTAGATGGTGGTAGAAGGCAGAAGTGATGGTTGTGGAGCTCGAGGTCTCTCATACGCTCCTCGCCGCTTGTTTCCTTCACTACTATCACCGGCTTCTTCTCATAAGCTTTTTATGGCTTTTGCTATGTTAATTGATCTAGGAAAGGAAATTATTTAGCTTCTCCTTGTAAGCTAGCTGCCTTGTTGATTAGCTTCTCAAATATCTTGATGGTAAAACTTTTGAGCATGAAGGCGACTAAACCATGAATATTCTTTAGAAGAATTTTAATGGTGTGTTGTTCAAATAGCTGCGGTTCACATTTCATACTGAAATTGTGCCATCTAAGAATATAATCAACTAAGTACTCACCAGGGTGTTGTTGAGCCACAACGAGAATGCCTACAGTCACCCTTTATTGATCTCTAACAAACTTATTAATGAATAGTTTCTCTAGGATATTGGATTTCATCAAATTCCTCTGGGTAGGGTCTACCCTTTGAAACCAATGATCCTCCTCGAGCTTGCGCCAATGCTTCTCTCACTTGCTAATCAACCATAGTTTTAATGTCCTTTTCCTGTATGGAGGTACTATCCACTACCTTCCTAAATAAGCTGGTGCTGCCTTACTCTACTAGAGGTGAAGTCTTGGATGGATCCAAGATATGTAATAACTTAGGCTGACCAACCTCTGCCATAGTAGGATGCACTACCAGGGCTTGGTTCTGAAGTGCCAAAACTATTGTTAGCAAGTTTTCAAGCCTTTTTCCCCATCCTATCTATTTGTTCATCCTTTTATTTCAATTGTTGAAGGAGGTGTTGGGTTGAGTAGGCTGTGTCTTCCTGCTCAATCGCAGCACCTTCTAAAGTCTACTGATCATGAAAGAGGGAACCCCTGGTGTCTACCATGTGTACTCCTACTGAATCCTCTAATAGATCATCTTCATTAGGATCAAAATTGGCCTTCTCATCCTCTAAATCAAACCAGGCATATCCTAGGATCTCCTTCTTCTCCACTAAAAATTGAGCTACAATGTCATCTAAGGATCGATCCAATAACAAGTACAAAGGTGAGGTGATGTAGGATCACTCCATGAACAAAGAGACATCTAACCTCCCCTGCTACTGGAGAATTGATGTTGTGAGGACTACGCTCATTAGAGGATAGATGCTCCTGACTGTCACTAGATCTAGGTGGAGTGGTACTCCTTGGAGGATCTATAGCCATGGGTGACCAACTATCTCCTCCCCTCTCGCTATCTCCATACACTCATGGTGGTGGTGGTGATGGAATGACTACTATACTGAGGTCCATTCCCTCCATAATTGTGGGGAAGGTCGGCAGAGCTCCCCTCACCTTAGTCGGTGATGTAGATGGAATGGGATCTCTTGGTCATAGTTGGATCACCAGTGAGGCTCTCTTCTCCCTGAATGCAGCCTTCATGGCTTTTGCTAGAATAATGGATGATGGAATTTATACCTGAGATGGTGGGCATGGAGTAGAGCGATGTGGTGAAGGCACCACCGACTCTCTCTGGGCAAGAGCTCCTCTCATGGGCACCCCAAGAATTTATCAATATGATAATGAGTAGCATGTCGATCAAGAAAATCCCTGAGTATGGAGGCAGCTGACTGTTGGGCGTATCTATGTCTCTCCCTGCTAGTAATATGCACTGATACTCAGGCCTCCTTGGCCCTCTCCTATTGGATGTGTCTACCTACACTACGAGATGACTAAACATAAATCAAATTGAGCCACGGACCCTGATCGTCCATAAGCTCCACCAACTTGATGCAAAATTGATCTAAGGCCGGTATACGACCTTCTCCTATCACTGATAGGAGCCTCAAAATGAACTAAAAGTGGAAGTGAAACTAAAATCCTTTTAATGTCTTCCTCTCCATCTGAACCAAAGAGGGGTGGGACTTGTTCTCTATGATAAGAGGAAACACTATCTAGGTAACTCCTCATAGTGGTGCCTCTAGCTCTATGTCATCATGATGCCTCTTGATCTTGGCAGTTATATGTTGAGTCCTACAGGAGATGAGAACTAGACCCAACCTTGAGGGGAAGACTATCCCAAGATAGGTAGCCTTCCCCTTGGAAGGAGCCAATGAGTGGGTAGTCTAGCAGAAAAGGAGAACCACTAATGGCACTAGACATGTGGAACGCCATAGCCTTCCTCTTGTGAGGGAAACTCAAGTGACTCAAGGATGGTGGCTTCTAGTCACCACACTCTTGTGCTATGGGTGGTCCCCTTAAGTGATCCCGCCCCTCAAACCTCACCAAAATGAATGAGGTGGGCAAAGTCAGACTGCGGGAGGCTGGCCCAATCTAAAGGCTAAATCCATCCTGACAGGAAATGTAAACATGTACTTCTGGACTGTCACTGAACTGAACTAAACTAAACTGAAATTAACTGAAACTGACTAAAAGTCTATAATGTTGAAAAACAAACCCAAATCAAATTTCTGCATTAATTTATTTTTTTTAGAATTTGAACCCACACTCAACAATTTGAATATGTTAAGTGGTGCTCTTTAATTTTGAGAGAAATTTTTTTAAAAATTATAGAAATGAAGAAGGGAGATTTTTGAATGTAGAATCCATTTTCAATAAATTTGTGTATGTTGAAAATGGGTTCAAATATTTTTGGAGAGATTGATGCTTCAATAGGTTCATATTTGATTTTAATTTTTGTGTTTGGGGACCCTTTATTTAACAAATTTGAGTATGTTAAAGTAAAGGGTCAATTGATTTTATTTTGATTTCTGATTTTGGAATTTACTCACTTAGCAAATTTGGGTATGCTAGGTGAGGTGTTTGAAAATAATTTTTTCCTTTTGTTTGCTTATTTGTGAATCATGTGAATTTGAGAATGGAATCTTCACTTAGTAAATTTGGGTATGCTAAATGAAAGATCCAAATGTTTTATTATTTTTGAAAAGAGGATCTTTAATTAGTAAATTTGGGTATGCTAAATAAAGGATCCAAATGTGTTTTATTTTTAATGATTTTTGAAAAGAGAATTCTTTACTTAGCAAATTTAGGTATGCTAAATAAAAGAAATTCAAATGTGTTTTATTTTGATGATTTTGAAAAGAGGATTCTTAGCAAATTTAGGTATGCTAAAGAAATCCAAATGTGTTTTGTTTTTGATGATTTTTGAAAAGAGGATTCTTAGCAAATTTAAGTATGCTAAAGAAATCCAAATGTGTTTTATTTTTTATTTTTAATTTTGAAAGAGGATTCTTTACTTAGCAAATTTGGATATGCTAAGTGAGGAATCCAAATGTGTTTCATGTTTTAATGTTTTGATTTTTTTTTTTTTTTGAAAAGAGGATCTTTACTTAGCAAATTTAGGTATGCTAAATGAAAGATCCAAATATTGTTTGATTTTTGATTTTGAAAAGAGGATCTTCATTTAGCAAATTTGGGTATGTTAAATGAAGGATCCAAATGTGTTTCATTTTTTATGTTTTGATTTTTTTTTTTAAAAGAGGATCTTCACTTAGCAAATTTAAGTATGCTAAATGAAAGATCCAAATGTGTTTCATTTTTGATGTTTTGGTTTTTTTTTAAAGAGGACCTTCACTTAGCAAATTTAGGTATGCTAAATGAAAGATCCAAATGTTGTTTGATTTTTTATTTTGAAAAGAGGATCTTCATTTAGCAAATTTGGGTATGCTAAATGAATGATCCAAATATGTTTAAATTATGAAAAGATTGAATTTTATTTTTGAAAATGTGATTATTGATTTTGTTTTGAAAATGAAATCTTCATTCAATAAATTGAATGAAGATGTTTATTTGTGCTTTTGAAAAAAATGATTTTGGATTTTATTTTTGAAAAAATGATTGTTGACTTTATTTTGAAAAATATGATTGTTGATTTTTTATTTTTTATTTTTGAAAAAAATGTGATTGTTGATTTTGTCTTGAAAATGAAATCTTCATTCAATAAATTGAATGAGGATGGTCATTTGTGCTTTTTTAAAAAAATATGATTTTGGATTTTATTTTTGAGAAGATGATTATTGATTTTATTTTTAAAAAGATGATTGTTGATTTTGTTTTGAAAATGTGATTATTGATTTTGTTTTGAAAATGAAATCTTCATTCAATAAATTGAATGAAGATGTTCATTTGTGCCTTTTAAAAATATGATTGTTGATTTTTTATTTGAAAAGATGATTGTTTGATTTTATTTTGAAAATGAAATCTTCATTCAATAAATTAAATGAGAATATTCATTTGTGTTTTTTTTGAAATATGATTGTTGATTTTATTTTTGGAAAGATGATTATTGATTTTGTTTTGAAAATATGATTGTTAATTTTGATTTTAAGATGATCCTACATATAACAATCATGAAGATTGCTAGATGAGGTTGATTTATGAAAATTTTTTGTGCAAACATTTTATTATGTACATTCTGAAAAAGTGCTTTTTGGAAATTGATGTTTTATAAAGGATTTATTTTTCTTTTATTTTGGAATGAACCTTTCCTCACCATAAAAATGGCAAGAGGAAGTCTTTAGTTATTTCTTTTTTTTATTAAATTTTATTTTCACTTATTGGGGAACCCAACAGGGGTTTTAAGACCCACATGGAGTGAGGTCCTAAATCCTAAAGGATGCTGGCTAGCTTAGCTTAAGGATGAAATAAACTGAGTGCCAACGAAAAGAAAGATAGTCGTGGATTCATATAAAATATGAACCTTACTATCAATACTTGAAGACAATGATCATTTACCAAAGATGGAGAGAGGAACCATCCCCAACAGAGTCGCCAGAAAAATCTGTGGTGAAAATTTTCATCCTTCATCTATCTTTCTAAGAGAGAAAATAAATGAAAAATAAAAATAAACAACTTCTTGTGTTGGACACCACATAGATCCGTAGATATTCTTATTATGGTGATCGAGTATAACATTGAGGAATGATGTACTATCTCGAGAGAAAGAAGTCACCATCCTATAATGGACCTAATCACCATGGGTCTTCGGATGTACCAGAGATTCTTCCCCTATTTTACAAAAAAGTAAAGTGGTTTATTTTAAATTGTTAAGTTCCCTATGGAGGCAAGCCCCCATAGTTAATTACATCCTAAGGAATGAGATCCCTTAGGAATACTCTAGATTAAGGTAAATGATCATTATATCCAAATATTTCAAAGATAGGACTATCAATCAATTGGTTTATTTTTAGAAGATCAAGTGGGATTGATCTAGAGGAGGGAGTTATTATTGAATTCAAAGGAAGATAAGTAGTGGATGCTTATGATACTAGGAAGCCTAATAAGCATCTCAAACTATTCTATGGTTGGGCTTTATATTTTTGAAATTAAAGTGATTTATTTGTTTAAGTTAAATTTTTATTAGAAATCTAAGGCTTACAATTCCAATGAACAAGATGGGAAAATGCCTAAGAGGTGAGGATTTATGCTTATAGCCCATAAAGGGAAGTAGCAATCTCTGAACCTAAATCTAGGGAACTTTGGCGAAGGGCCAAAGCATGACCTAAATCTAAGGCAAAAATGGGCATTTAGTTTATCTCCACAAGAAAGAATAAACCACCTGATTATTGAACTTACTACCACCTGTGGGTGGTCACCAACTAACTTCTCCTACGATTTTAAATATATGTAAGCAAGTCATATGCTTTTGAAAGATAGTTAGGCTGTTATTTATTTAGACAGAGACTAAGTCCTTAAACACACTTCCTAAGAGACTAGATCATGTAGGGCATGATTAATGGCTTAAATCTAATGCAAATTTTTATTATATTTTATTTTTATTTTTGGATAATTGATTTGACACAGGCTATGGATTCATATGCCTAATACATGAGAAATTAGATTATGGGCAAAAATCAATAAGAATAAGGTGTGTTTCCACCATGGCCCTCAAAGGTCAAGCTAAGTTCCCTGGCAAAGGTGGAAGCCCTCCATAACAAGGGAAGAAACAAGATGCTTTTTATGCATGATGTGAAAATATACAACATCCAGCTAAGGTGTTGCTAAATCTTTTATCTTGTTTTATAACATAGGCTTTAGAGGTTATGAGTTATTAATTTTTAGTTTTGAGTTGGTTAATTGGATAGAAAATTTATTTTTCTAAGAGCCTAATCGCATCCAGGCCATTCATCAAAGCAAGGAAGAAACTAGAAAAAATATGTCATCTTAATGCACAAGCTAAATAAACATCAAATAATTTATAAAGCTAGCGCAAAAGAATAAGAGGTTTTTTGTGGTCGGGCTCCACCGCACAAACCCGTAAACAAATTGGTTAGCTGAGCCCTACCCTTATACAACCCGGATTATAAATGAATAAATTACAATCAAGAATGAATTCATGTTATGGGGGTCTTCATTCTTCATTTCTTCTCTTCTTCTTTTCTTCTTTTCTTTCTTCTTTTTCTTTTGGTTGGTTGGAAGATGGTTGCTCCAAAGGCTTCACATGGTACATAAGACATAGTCTTATGACCAATGTTCATCCTAAGCCCCCATAGCATTCATTCCAAATCCTAATTGTAAAATTATATGAAAATGAGAAAAGTAAATCTAACTAAAACCTGCAAAATAAAGATTAGCTAAACAAACCACACAATCCCAAGCATGTATATAAATAAATTGGACTTAGCACCCCACACATGGGTAACCAAGTCCACTGACTATTTTGGATTATGCTTAGGGGTATAAGCAACCTGCACGGCAAAAAATATTTATATTTTTATTATAGAACCCCTTAAGCACAATCCCCTATAAAAGACAAAGATTAGACTAAGATTGTCTTACCATTTAGTCTATGCACATACACCCTAACATCCAGACTAAAATATTACATCATAAAACAAAATCAGGCATCAAACCATGCACCGCCCTAACATAGGACTAGAAATGATGGCTTAGCCTAATGTGTGTGTCATTTAAGGCTTGTGTGGCATATCTTAGCTAGGCTTTAAGGTTAGAGTTTTCTAAGTGTGAAAGGTTCATCTTAGAGGGTTATTTCATTTAAGTGATTTATTTGATTTTATTTGATGATTTATTTTAGTTTGAATGAACTTATACTTAATTACTAAGTGTTGTAAAGAGAGGAAAAGAGAAGAGAACTTCTCTTTCCTCCCTACCTTAAGTAATTTCTAAGGTAGATTCATTAGTAATTTTTCTTTAATGAATATTTTATTATGTGTTTTAATTAATCATAAGTTTATATTTGTCCTAAACAAACCTATTCAAATAAGAAAGGCATTTTAAGATTAATTGAAGTGAATTACAATCACAAAACACACAACACTTTATTTCTTTCCAACATGTGTATCATGCATATGAAATGATCCTAAGCATATCTATACATACAAATGTAAATATTTAGCACACCTTCAAGATGAATGCTAAGAGATGTTGCTTAAGAAAATTTGGATGCTTCATGATGCATGATTTTGTTAAGTAGAAAAGAGAGGGATTCTTTTATCCATTAATCAAATGCACATTTACATGTATGAAAGACATAAGTGAGTATGACACCATTATTTTCTACACTAGGATGTGTAAAGTACAAGACCTGCTTGGGGCTACTTAAAGCCTCACAACCCCGGGATGTCCAAACTAATATACCACTTTTCTTAAATACATATACATGTACAAAAGCAAATGAATGGAAAAAGAGTCATGCAAAAGATTTTTTATGTTTGATTTGGTTATGCAATTTACATGTGTAAATGTAAAAATCCTTCTTAAATAATAACATAGGAATGAATAGGAATATATTTAAGTAAGTTTTGTGTTTTTTTCAAATGAACTATACACTTTGCAAATCCTATTCAAAACTATGTTAAAAGAGAAGAGAAGGAAAAGTCATCTTATGTTATACTCACATGCAAGCTTATAAGTAATTATAAGTAAAATACCTTTCATTTGTAATCTTTGATTTCTATGTTATGAAAATAATTTTGGGTTTAATAGTGATAATAGTCATTCATATTCTTACTTTAGCCAAAACATGCAATTTGACATAAAGGAAACATTTCATTTATTTTATTTTTCAAAATACATAAATGCATAATTTCATATGGAACATAACACTTAGCATGCTAGGAAAGAAATAAAGTGATATAAACATGTAAATTCATTCACCCGAATTAATTCATAAAGACAATCCTATGGAATAAGATCAATTAAAGTGAATCAAATTGTTTAAAGAAATTTTGTTATTTTTGTTTGATTTGATTTTAGGAAATGTGAAAAGGTTAGTGGTCCTAACCTATCTCCCACATGTGTGTGTTATTTTAGTTTAATTTTTAGAACCATTAGATCTATTTTATGTTTTGCTTAGGTCAAGGTATAAATTAAGTTCATTAATTACCCCACCTATACCTCCTTAACATAATTATTCAAATAATTGTGAGCCAACATATGATATGCAACCACATTAAATTTAAATCAGCAATGCACCTAAGAAAGAAAAAGGTCTAATATAATTGGCTCACAATTATTGATTAATTAGGCTAAAGGGGCTTAATTAAGTACTTTCATAACCTTCCCACACATGTGGGTTGGATTTGATTTCGTTAAGTTTACCTTAGTCTTTTGAACACCTAAGGATCTAACCAATAAAGGATTGATTAAGTTCAGATTGATTTTGAAAATTTTGATTAAGCTAATTAAGAAGATTATTAGTGGATTAACCCTTAATTAGGTTTGGATTAAAAAAGAAAGGGGGTTTAGGGAATAGCTTAAGGAAAATATCCCAAAATTATTCCATAAATCTCCTATTCACTTAAACAATGTTTAATTACCTTAATTAAATGATTAAACCACTATTCACATGCTTAATTACCCTTAATTACATTAAGAGAGTGATTAGGGATTCATTAATTGAATTTCCCTAATTAACTCATTAATAAATTCTAAGAAAATGGGGAGGTAGAAGTCATCCCCCAAAATATGCTTGAGAAGTTTGGAATTAATTAATGAAATGATTAGAGAGTAATTAGGGATATTAAGATTTTAAATAAACCCCAATTAAGGTAAATTCACTATTCAAAATCAATTAAAAATAATTTTATATTATTCCTCACTAAATTATCTTTAAAATGAGCCCTCATTTATTTTTTTTGATTTTTCTACATTTAATTATGAATATTTGAAGTTTCAGTTATTAAGGAATAAATAAATAGCCCTAATTATATAACTAATCTTATCGATGCCAATGTGGACCGATGACGCCGCAATGCTATGGCGGGATTGGTTATTTAAGTTATCACATCTATGTCGCACTACGGGCGCTAATGTTTTCTCCTTGACCGCCGATCAAAGATCGATGCGATTAAACTGATTTATAAATGGATTAATCATAGATCTAATCAGATTAATCAGACCATCCATCCAAAACCTGCGAGATGGATGGTCCATGATTCATCCCTGCCCTCGCCTGTGGGAGATGGAGGTCGTCCATCCTCCATGGCTTAATTCAAGCTCACTCGAGGTCGGATTGGGTAGGGATTCAACCCACACCATTAAGAGGTAAGAAGAAAGACATCCAATAGTCAAATTCGATTGGGATTAAAGTTCCCTTCACAAAGGACCAAAGAAAATTCTCCCTGAGCTCGGTTTTGAGGCATACCTCGCCAAAGGCTATCATTGGCGCTCCCAACCATCAGGTAGCTTCATTTAGTGGAGATGAAGCCTTGTTGAAGGTTTGAAGGTTTGAGATGAAGTAGATCCTCCTATTGACCAAAGTGAGCTTCAATGGCTTGCGGCTTTGGTCTAGCTCCTCCTTCCCATGGCTTGATTGCTTGGGATTTGATTTGGGTGAGCTCGATTGGGCCCTTTGATGGTTCTTGCAAGAGGAATTGAACTTCTATGGAGAATTGAGTGGCTTTGAGTTTTCCTCCCTCTATTTACTTAAAGGAAAATGAGAATAGAAAATGGGAAGAGCTTGGGGAGCTTGCCCAGGTCTCTGGTTTAATCGAAAAGTGATGTGAATAATGAAATGGGGGAGTATATCTCCCTACTTGGATCGATGGTCATGATTTAGCTTGTTTGGTGTTGAGGTTCCATTTGGCAAGGGAGTGTAGTGGAGGAGTTGCCCATGTGTTAAATAAGGATGTGAGGGATTCCATGTGGAGAATTTTCCATTAGGTGGTCAGTTTTGGTTTTGGGTTGGGTTTGGCTGACCCAAACCCATTGGGTCATGTGCACCACACTCATTGGTGTCCATTTGGTCCACTAAGAGGGTGTCAAGTGGCCATGAAAAGAGTTTGACCAAATTCCAAGTGGAATTGGCCATAGGTTACCCTTTGACCTAGGAGTAAAATGGTCATTTGGCTTTGATTTTAGTTTAGGAAGATTTGGAATAGTTTAAAATGGGTTGGGCCAAATTTCAAGAATTTGGAGTTGATTTGATATCATTTGGCTCATGTTGACCAATTTAGGTCAAAATGGGTCAACTTGGGTTAAGTTGTCCAATTGGTCAAATTGGGTCAAACCAAGGGTTGGGTCAAGTTCATATGGCCATTTGGAGTGGTTTGGTTCAATTTGATTTGTATTTGGTTTTGGTTCATTTGAATTCATTTAGGTTAAATGGGTCAAGTTGACTAATTTGACCCATTTTTATCAATTGGGATGGGTAGGTTTGGTTGGTCATTTGAAATATTTTGCAAGCTTTGGTTTCAATCAATTTTAGGTGATGGGTTGGTTTAGGTTTGGTTGGTCATTTGAAATATTTTGCAAGCTTTGGTTTCAATCAATTTTAATTTGGTTTGATTTTGGTTTGATTTGGCCTTTTAAGTCAAGTTGGGTTCATGGTCAATTAGGCTAGATTAGGTCTAGTTGGCCAATTGAGACTTTGGTCAAGTTCAATAAGTGATTTATAATGAACTTGACCCATTGATTGTAATTGATTTGGCTTAAATCAAGATTTGACCTATTTTAACTTTTTAGGCCAAGTTGGGTCAACTTGGGTCAAGTGGCCAATTGGGCTAGGTTTGACTCAAATGATGACTTGTCAAGTCGAATCATTGATCATGGATTAATTTTGATCAATGGTTTTAATCAATTTGGCCTATGGTAGATTTTGGCTAGTTTAAGTTTCATCTAGGTCAAATGTTGACTTGGTCAAATGCTAGGTTTGACTTGGTTTGACCCAATTTGAGTGATTGATCATCTTATGATGATTGTTGCTCACAATGTGAGACTTAGATGGGCTTAGTTCAATCCAATTTGGGTATGATTAAAAATTGGCTCAAAAAGGTATTTTAGGTTATTTTGGGTCAAGAGAGCCTAAAGTGGGTCAATTGACTTGATCAAGACTTGATTCAAGTTTGATTGAACTCACATATCGACTTATGATTGAAATATAAATCCATTTACAAGTGATTTGGAGTAAAATGGGTTTTGATTCATTTGACAATTTCAATTTCAAAGGATGAACATGAGTTTGATTTGGGTTTGAGTTTTTTATTTTAGTTTTGGTCATTTGAATTTATATTTCATTTATATTTGTGAATATAAATGAGAATATAAATGGATTATGATAAAATCTTTTGAATTTAAAGTGATTTGAATTTAATTTAGGCTAAGTCCATAAGATGAAATCAAAATGGCTTAGGAAAGATTTTAGATTTGGAATTCAATCATGAGTTTCAATCATTTGGAATTGATTCATGATTTGAGAAAAATCCATCAAAATTGATTTGAATTTGATTTGGAATTGAAGTTGATTTGAGTTTGAAGTTGAGATTTGAGGTTGAAGTTGATTTGAATTTGAAGTTTGATTTGAGTTTGAGAAAATCAATTAAGTTGGAATTGATTTGAGTTAGAAGTTGATTTGGATTTGAAATTGGTTTTGAATTTGAAGTTTTGGCTTGAAAGAAGGAAACAAGGATTTGGTTCAAGCTATAGGATAGGCAAGTTTTCCTAACACTCCCAAGGCATGACCTATTCCTATGGCTAACTCTTCTAAGTCTCTAGGGTTAGGTTGAGTGTTCACCTAATCACTAAAAGTATCTTAAGACTACGGAATGAGGTAGAGAGCTCATCCTAAAAATGAGGTCAACACTCGTGTTGCATATACTTTCATTTCATTGAAAATTTTAATTATTTACACACATTTTGAGATGATGACTTATAATCTTGCTTCATAATGTGTGCAATAGTTCAATTGAAGCCTTAATTAATGTCTTCTTTTCTTATAAGATATGTTGTGAATTCAATGGCGCGAGCTCTTATTCAATTAGTTGAAATAATATTTGTTTGCTTTTGCATTTAGTTTTGAATTCATTGAATTCTTAAACTTCAATAAGACTCGGCTAATGTTTGTTGATGAGCTTGCAAAATCATCACAAATCTCATTTAATTTCTTTAGCCACTTTTGATTCATCCAATCCGTCAATGGTAACTCAAGTGCTTATTGAAAGGCTTTACACATCTTTATTGACAAGCTAATTTATTTTATTCTTGCTTGTATGTGAACTATCAAGTTGATGAGCCTTCAAGTTCTCAATAAATTTATCATATTCAATATTTGTTCTAGCTCACAGATGAGCTCGTGAGATTATTCAAGTTTCTTTTGATTAAAAAGAGATTTGATCACCATGATAAATAGTGTGAATTGAATATTAAATGAAACTCATGATTTAGGCTCACTCATGAGCTATTTAATTGTTGCAAATCTTTTTTGAACTATATTAAGTTTCGTTCTAGATTGAAAATAAATCTTTAAAGACATTGCAAATCTTGTGAGTATCCAAAAATCGATGTAAGATCCAAATGTTTCTTTAAATATTTCATTCATGTTCACTATGAGTTGCCCAATTTTGTTCTTGCTTCTGAGCCATTGTTAGGTGATATTCTTGTATGAAGTAAATTCTCAGGATTTTACAAGTTCCCTTTGTAAGTCTCACTTAAACATAACTTTGCAAACCTTTTTTTTCAAGCTCTTGTAATTTTGGTTTAATTTTATTTCATTTTATTTTGACTTAAGTTTTCATTTCAAGTTCAACTTAAGTTACTTTCAAGTTCAATCATTCACTTATTTATTTTAATTCAAGTCATTTGTTATTGTCCAATCTGATGAAATTTTAGCAGCCTCCCGGCATCGTCCCTGAATAGGGGGCTGCATTGGGGACTGCTTTGACCTACCCGCCACACTCTTCTAAGCATAGTGGTCGATGTCTTGCAACATCGCAATCATAGTCTTCAGTCCCGTCACGCTCTTATAAGTGTAGTGGGGTCTTCAAATACCTGCACAAAAGAGCATATTTGTATTTTCATTTGTCTCTCTTCATTTTCATCATTTTTTTGCAGTTATTCTCTTATTATTATGCTATTTAAGTCATTTGTTATTGTCCAATTAGACGATATTTCACCTCCGGTCATCCCCGATAGCTACATCGGATCAACCTACCCGCCACACTCTTCTAAGCGCAGCGGTCGGTGTCTTGTGACACTGTGGTCATAATCCTCAATCCCACCATGCTCTTTTAAGTACAATGGGGTCTTCAAATATACCTACATGAAAAGAGCATATATATAGGTTTATTTTTTTTTTCCTCTCTTCATTTCTTTTGCTATTTTCAACTGAACTCATATGGTGCCCCATTTGGAGCATCTCAAAGACAAAGATCATTCATGATTGAGAAGTATGAGTGGAAGAAAACATCTCCCAAATCTCTAATCATACAACTTCCCTTGATTGTACTCCAAGTCCCTTCCAGAATATAATGAAGAAACTCACCTTATTTTTCTTCCCCAATAGCATCAAATGAAGCCATGACAGGTATTAAAAATCCATACCCAGCCAACTTCCCATCACTTCTGTAGACCTCCACAACATGAAGGTCAGAATCTTTCAAGCTTTCAATCATAGAAACTGGATTTTTTCAATGCTCAAGCATGAGCCAAGGTTGTTATACCTCCTAAATGGCAAATCAATTGAATAACATATTTAGCTGATGGTTCATTAAGAATTTTCTTGTCTGAATTAACAACTTGAATAGCAATTCTTGCCTTTGCAACTCCACTTATAACATTAGAGTAGAAGGCCATAAAGGAAGTTGTGCTTCGTGGCCCTTGATACCTCACCCGCATTGAATAATGTAGCAGGAAGTGGGTTGGGAAGCCATGAACTCCATATCTTGACAGAATATTAGGCCTGATTACTAATTCTTCAAAGGCACAATGTGGCATGCTAGGAAATAGGGAAGCCATACTGTTGAAATTTGGAAGGCATGTCTTTGAGAACACCAAGAAGCATAGAAGAGCATAACATTGATCTTTGTTTGCCTCTAATATGCTTGTTGTCCTCTACAACGTAGCCTCATCTCCCTCGATAATACCCACGAATTCCCCACCCACTGACCAAACATCTAGAAGAGAACAAGTTTTTGGGATCGATCTCGCCAATCGCACCATCCATTTGACAAATAGCAAGATCACCACAAACATTGAAGACCAACAAAAGGGCGATCAATGCCCTTAGTTCCAGACTTCCATAATCTGATACATCAAAGACCGCAAGATTGAGAATTTGGAGGAAGAGGAGGATGCACACAGCTGTGGAAGGTCAGTTCCAGTGCATTTTAGCTCTTCCAGCTGTCGCAATTCATTTAGGCAAAAGGGGGTTCGCGGCTCAGATGGACAAAGACAGATGAATGGGAGGGGGAATCTTCATTCGGTGGTAGAGACGGATGAATGAGGACCTTTTCTCACTTAGTTGGGGTTTTCGTATAGAAGATCACGATAGAGGGCTTACACAGCTTTGTGTGCAGCTAGCCATCGGTTCGTGCGTCTAGCTCAACTTTTTGTACTAGAGAAAATGAGTGCTAATGGGAGAAGAGAGGAAGCCTTTAGCTCTGCGTGTGAGAAGGGAATGAGAGTGAGGGATGGTTCAGTTCTACTTGTCTGGGAGGAAGAGAGCTATAGGCATTCATCTTGCCATGCTTCCCAAAAGAACCCAAGATTTGTCACTCAATTGAGAGTTCCACGCTTCGGCTTGCTTGTGTGATGATGGGAGAAGGTGTAAGGGTGGTATGGGAAAGATGATGTGGCATCTTAATATTCTTGAATGGGAGGTGGAGGCATGGGAATGGGTGCAAGTTTTGAAGCGTTGATTGGATGTGATTAAATAATTAGGCAGATTTATCTCGAAATGCATGCTAATTTTGACTAAATTTTAAGTATGATAATTTTAATTAAATTAGATGTTTATTTTAAATAATTTTACATTTTGGATGCAATGGTGAAGTTTGTTTCATGATCAGAGATCATTTGGTTCAAGTCAGAGTTGAATTGAATCAATTTTGGTTCAAAAATACGCATTATCACTTTTGATCGCCGACATTCAAACAAATTCCTCAGAATCAATCATGGCCAATCTCATTTGATAAATTTTAATATTTTGAAGCTAACAGTATGATCAATTTCATGAATGAAGATCGTTTGGGCATTATCGCAGCCTCTCAACTTTGATGTGCATATAGCCTCTTTGACAGCTCGATCTCTTGATTAGTTGAATATCAGATTATGCAAGATATATATTTCAATCAATTTTAATGTTTTAAATGCAATCAAGTCTATTCATCGATCAGAGCTCATTTCAATTAATTTTGATAGTGTTCGGTGCATTTCAACCTCAGTTTGTGCATTGTTGCATCCGAAGTTGATCGACTTCATTTTTTGAGCTCGACTCAATTGATGTGGTATCTATGGAGGTAACACTCACATTTGAGAAAAGGAAGAAGGATGAATCAGTAGCTAGATATATCACATTGGAGAAATATGAGTATGAAATGTGACAATAGTTAGAAGAAGAGCATGCAATTCAATTACTTATGGGCAACATTGATGACAAGATGGCATCTTATCTTTGCATGGCTTCAATTATCATATTTTAAGAACTACTTGATGAGATAGCTAAATTTGAGAATTTAAACTTATCACGCTCTGATAGCCATCAAGATAAATCCAAAAGAGAAAAAACTCCAGATCCAAATAAGGGTGAAACACATTTCACCTCCTTCAAAAATGATACTGGCAAGCGAATAGTCATAACGTAGACAAAGAAAGGCTTCCCACTTACCAAGAAAGACCAAAGCAATCATTCAATCCTGCTCCACAACCCAAGCTCATACTTGGGGGAAATGAGGTGCCTCGAGACCGCTTCAGTGAAGGCGTGATCAAAGCAAATAAAAGGAGTGAATGACTCAATGACCCCAACCCTCAAGGAAAAGCTGAACAAAGAGTATTCTTTCAAGAGGAAAAGTGTGGCTAAATTATTCAAATATGCACTCAAAGCAAGTCTCCAGCTACCAGCGTGTAAAATACCTTAAGAAGCTGGACGAGCTGATAATCCTAACTATTGCCCATACCATTGGGTGCTTAGCCATCCCATTGAAGATTGCTACATATTCAAGGATTGGTTAGAGCGAAAGTATAGAAATGGAGAATTCACATTATCAGATAGTGTATTGGTACATTCAAGAAAGAATCCACCAAGGTAATCACCCATCTCCAATGCCATCAAGTAAAGATAAAGGCAAGGAGAAATTGGTTGATGATGAGGGATGGCAAGTTGTAGTTTCTAAAAAGACTGTAAAGATGTTGAAATGATTGGAAGGCATTCCAGGTATTCAGTGGAAATCACCACTTCAGCCGTGCTTGAGTTGAAAGAAAACCTGAGTTATGGAAAGGCTAGTTCGTCTCATGAAAGACAACCTAGCCAAATCCCAAGGGAAGGCCAAAAAGTCTACCAAGTGAAAGAATAAATCAAAGAAAAAGAAAAAGATGGTAACATAAAAGACCATCAACAACATGGATGGTTACATAATAATGCAAAAGATCATCAACAATATGGATGATTACATACAGCCAGCAAGACGTCCCATCACACTTGCTGATTTTATTATTATTTCAAATCGTTGAAGAGTAGGGAAGAAGATGAAGAACTTTCACTAATCTTATTTTGGGTACATGAAGCTGATAACAGCTTAGAGGAACTATGTTTCCCAAATTTAGATGAATTAGAGCTTGCCATGTACAAACATGAAGAATGTAAAATTGTACAGTGATTCTGAATCTTCAAGTCCATCATTGAACGGGGCGGAGGCCGATGCTGAAGCAACTGATTCATCTGAAGATTTAGATGCGAAAGAAGTAGCCCAAGTATAGTTGAGAGGTGGTCGAGTGCTACCATCTCAATAGAGGAAAGAGTAAATAAATAAAGATAAAGGAAAAGAAATTGAAATCAATAAAAAGGTCATCCCCAAGGATTCAAATAAGAAGCCTTCACCAAATAAAGGGATCGACTACAACATTCTATCCACCTAAGAAAAATTTTGACTTAGCTAAGCGTATACGAAGCACTTCTAATGTTAGAAGATCTCTATAATACTTTAATTGAAACTCTTAAAGAGCAGGAGAAATTCAAGCATATTTTGTTAAGGTTGTCTAATGGAGACCTTGCATGTTCAAGATCCTCCAGCCATCACATTTGTAGAAGATCTTATGCTTAGAATGGCATAGCATAATTTCCCTCTGTATGTTACAGCTGAAAGTGATGAAGTTATAATACCACAGATCTTAATTGATCCTAGTTCTTCTATAAATCTTATGAACTTAAGAACCCTCACGTGGCTATCTTTAGATGTACAACATCTGGGAAGAGATAAAGTTTTGGTCCAAGGTTTTAATAAGAAGGGATAAAAAAATTGTTGGATCATTTGTACTCCCTCTTAAATTCGGTGACCTCTACAAAGAAGCCAAATTTCATGTGGTCGATGCAGATACTTTCTCCAGAGCTCTTCTGGGCTGACCATGGCTTCATGAGTAAGGTGTTATCCCATCTACACTGCAAATTATGGGTGATATGCAACCCTTTACGATGCATGAAATAAAAATATATCAAGATGCCAGTTACTTTCTTCCAAAGGAATCAAAACTAATTGAACAACTAACAAATACCGCATCTACTTCAAAACCACAAAAGGACAAGTTAAAAAGAAGGATGAAATTAAAATAAATAAAGGAAAAGAGATTATTTCAAATATCTATAAGGATATAAAGAACAAGTCTAAAATAAGTAGCATTGTCCCTCATTTAGGTAGTCATGAAGAAGAAGAGGAATGTGTTCCTTTCAAATCCAAAGGTCCACCGGAATCTTCAAGCAAAGCATTGATTGAAGATGATTATTTTGACTCTGATTATGAGTTTGAATCTACTTTTGAAGGTAAGGTGCAGTGCACCTACTTCAAAATAATCATAGACCCATTGGAAGGAGAGACTAAGCTCATAGTCAGTACTATTCCTCCTCAACATTTCAAAGAAATCACCCCTCGATAAACTCATAAAGTCGAGGAACTGGTGACCTTCTATGTACCTCCCCTCCCTAGAAAACATGGGCCAGGAAACCTGTTTTATAAGTTTGAGGGATGTCAAAAAGAATATCCTGATTGGGTAATGCAGTTATCTAAAGAGAAAGAAGCTGTGCCCACAAGGATACCAAAATATTATTCTCCAAAGATGCAAAACCTAATGCGCAAGCATGGAGTCCATGGAGAGAAAATAAGCAAAGGGCTAAACTCTTTGAGATGATGTGGTACCCAAAAGGTTCTCAAACCATTGGTAGAAGAAACAAGCACACTACCAAAGGCCTTGGGTTCATCCAAGATAATGGTCTACAAGAATACACATGTTACGCTATAATAGAATAGTAGTGAGAGTGATAATGAAAATAAGAATGACATTTTGGAAGTCAATCTTGCAAATAATGAATAAGTAGAAGCCAGGTCAGCACCTGAAGAGCTTGATGATGGTGGGCAGACAGCTACTATAGATGAACTTAAAGAAATTAATCTGGGAACTAAAAGGATCCTCGCCCAACATTCATCAATGCCCTACTTCTCGAATATAAAGTGGAAGAATTAAAAGCACTGCTCTGTGAATTCAGGGACTGCTTTGCTTGGACATATGCCAAGATGTCATGCTTATTCTCTAATGTAGCGGTTCACAAACTAGCAATCAAGCCAGATGCAACACCAATCAAGCAAACCTTTAGGTAATGAGATTGGTGATTGAAGAGCATGTGGTTGCATAAACCAAAAATCTCATTGAAGTTGGTTTCATTCGAAAAGAAAAATATGTTAACTGGATAGCTAATATCATCCCCGTGAAAAAAAAAGAATGGTCAAATATCGACTTCAGGGACTTAAATAAAATCTATCCAAAGGATGACTTTCCGCTTATATCAAAATTGTTAGTGGATAATACTTTAAATCATGACATGTTCTTATTTATGGATAGATCATCAGGTTACAACCATATTAAAATGGCTCTTGAATATGAGAAGCACACCTCATTTAGGACACCAATTAGCATATACTGTTACACAGTCATGCCCTTCGGCTAAACCAAAGGACTATGATGCACATATTTGATGAGTAGATTCATCTAAAAGTATAGTGCTATGTTGATGATCTCGTTGTTAAAAGCATATATTGCAAAGATCACCTCGATGATCTGAGGATCATCATTGAAAGAATAAGAAAATATGATCTCAAGATAAATTCTCTTAAGTGCACCTTTGGAGTCTCCGAAAAATTTCTTGGATATGTTATGTGTTATAGAGGATTGAAATTGATCCTAAAAAAATTAAAACAATAGTTGAAATGCCTCCTCCAAGGAGTCTTCATCAACTTCATTCTATACATGGGCATCTTGCATTTATTAGAAGATTTATATTAAATCTATCAGGCAGATGTCAACCTTTTGCAAAACTAATGAAGAAAGATACTCCTTTCAAATGGGATGAAGAATGTCAAGAGGCTTTCGACAGTATCAAGAAATATTTATTGAATCTACCTATTCTTGCAAACCCAATCTCAGGAAAGCCTCTCATCTTGTACATGGTAGCACTGGAAGAATCTCTAGGTGCTCTGTTGATGTAACATAATGAAGAAGGAAAGGAGAATGCTCTGTACTACATTAGTCGAAGATTAATAGGAGCGAAAGCATAATATTCTCTAATTGAGAAGCATTATTTGGTGTTAATCTTTGTTGTTCAAAAGCTACGTCATTACATGCTACCTCATAAAATTACTCTCATCTTTAAGATTGATCCGTTGAAGTTCTTGATAAAGACCAATTGATAGGTCACTTGGCATGATGGGTTGTTCTTACTATAATTTGACATCACATATGTTCCTCAAAAAGCAGTGAAGGGGCAAATTCTACCAGATTTTTTTGCACGCACCCCATCCAATAGATTTATTGCTTAATGATGATCTTCCTGATGAGCGATCATGCATATATATGAGCAGTAAATATGAGAATTATGTTTTGATGGATTCATTCATTAAGTACACTCAACCTTCAAACCTCCCAAAGGCTTGAGCTGGCATCGATCTCATCTGATCACACCAGAAGGTGGAATAATGAGGCACTCCTACAGACTAACTCAGCCACAAACTAATAATGAAGCATTGGTGGCAGGTCTAAGGAAACTATTTCCATGGGAGTCCAAAATCTATAAGTTTATGATGATTCTCAGCTCGTCATTAATCAAGTGTCGAGCCTTTACAAAATCAACAAGCTTGAATTAGCTTACTACCACAAGCGAAGTTCTTCGAGCTTACGGCAAATCCCACAAATGTCATTATGACTCAAGTCTTCAAAGCTAAGAAAGCAAAGTAGATTTGTTTAAAGTTAGCTAAAAAAATGTTGAGTATAAATGACTATATTACTAGTGTTTGAACTCGTTGGGTCCCAGAGCCAGTAAATCTAAGATCCCCACTAAATGAGGGTTCATCAAATGCAAATCAGCAGGATGCAACTCACATTGCTCCTCACTTCCTTATAAATTGCTTCTCAAAGTCAACAAGATAAGCCTTAGTCATTCAAGAGGAAAGGCTTCAACTTGAGGAAGCATCAAAATCACAAAATGAAATTGATGTAGGACACAGGTGCTTTTTATGATATGTTGTTTATTATACCGATAATTCTTAAATCCTCATGAAAGAGTAATGATAAATGCACACTACTATTGAGCACATTCACAATATTATGAATTTAGTGAAGTTGAAAATTTTGATTAAAGTTATGTTAACTACACTAGATCCAATCTTATAAGTGCAAAAAAAATAAAAAAGTTATGAATGATCTAACTTGTAGCAGATTTAAAATAACCAAAGTGAAGCGAATAAGTTGAAGTTGACCTATGCAAATAGTCCTCATTATGGAGATCGTGTTCCTTCCTTAGAAGTCCTTCTAAGGGTTGTGAGCTCACACACTCAAGTAGTCACACTCAAAAAACACACGAAGAATAGTAAAAGAAATTTAAGAAGGTAACTTTTATTTCAAATTCAAGTACCAAGCATTACAAGAGTCTCCCTATTTATAAGATTGAAAGAGAGAGTTAAGAATACTCAAACCTAACTCCAAACTCAAACCTAACACCATCATAACTACACCTACCACCACTACCATCAAACCTACCACCATTATCAAACCTACCACTCATTCCATACCTACCCAAAGTGTCATACCTACTATAAAGACTCATGGGCCATGACATAAGAATAGCCCAATACATATAAACTCAAGACATACAAAATATAAAAGCCCAATAATATACCCAAAGTGTCATACCTACTATAATGATTCATGGCCATAGAATAGCCCAATACATATAAGTTCAAGACATAAAAATATAAAAGCCCAATAATACATTACTTAAATTATAAAAAAGGCCCAATCATGGATTTAAGATTTATGATGATGACGCCGATGACGGTGATGATGCCCCTGCATTCTCCCGACTTTAAAGGATTCTCCTCAGAATGAAAATCCAGGTAATCTTGTAATAATTGTGAGTCTAGTTAATGTAACTCATCAAATGTAAGCCATGATCTTCAAGTAGAGAAAGACCTTTCCAACGAATGAGAAACCTTTGAGTGCCTCCATCAGATGTGATGATAATCTGGTCCTCTAAAATTTGATCCGGATGATGTGATCTTAAGCGAGATGGTATAGAGTCGGTGATGTATTAACGCATGTCACTTATTTGAGAGGGAATAGTGTTATATGTGGCTTGCCCATGGTACAACGTTAAATCTGATACATTGAATATTGGAGAAATTCTAGCATTCATTGAAAGATCTATTTCATAAGCATTATTATTTATCTTCCTTACAACTTTAAAAGGACGGATCTCTTGAGAGTTAATTTCTTAAGAGTTCCGTTGGAAATCTCTCTCTAACTTAAGAACCAAATCTCCTCATTAAATTTTACATATCGTCATATGCATCAACATTAGCTTTATATTTATCATAACACGAGTAAGTTTTGTTGAATTTCATGATGTAAATTATGCATGCTTTGTGCAAATGAAGATGCAAATGCACTAGACCTATATGTTACAGTAATTCAACAAGATCAATTGGTTTTCTTGGATCATAACCAGTTATAATATGAAAAGGACTCATACCGATTGACCTATTAATTATGCAAACTCAGTAGGAAGAACTAGGTCCCAACTAGTAGTATGATGGATCCACCTAAGTAAATTTCCTAAGCTTCTATTAACAACTTCAATTTGTCCATGTTTGAGGGTGGTAGTAGAAAATAAGAGTTTTGTGCCAAGATTTTTCCATAAAGTTTTCCAAAATAGCTCATAAACCTTACATCATGATCGAAAATTGTCTTAGGTAGTCCATGTAAGCAAACTATCTCACGAAAATTGTCGCTATATGTGAGGCATCGATGTCTATAACATGGAATGAAGTGTGCCATTTTAAAGAATCGGTCAACAACTAATAGGATAGAGTCAAAATGTTATGCGGTGAGGTAATCCTAAGATGAAGTCTACTAAGATCTTCTTCAAGGTTTGTGGGATTGGGAGTGGTGTGTATAGACCATAATTTTGTTTTCACTTTTGCTACTTGGCAAATACATGCAATTACGAGCAACATCTTTCTTAAGATTAGGCCAAAAGAACCTATCCTCCATCATAGCTATTGTCTTATCATGACCAAAATGACCAGATACACCTCTTGAATGAATTTTCTCAACAAGTAAATTTCGAAGTGATGAATCGGGGATACATAGTTGTGTGCCACAAAAGAGATAGCCATCTCGTATTTGATAATCTGGACTTTTAATAGAAACATCAAATTTCAAAGATTCAAAAATTTGTTGAAAATCTTTACAATTAGGATAATCATATTTAACCTTTTCAAATCCAGTAACCTTCACACTCATGGTATTTAATAATGTACATATTCTACTTAAGGCATCTACAATTTTGTTCTCGACACCAGATTTATGTTTAAGAATAAACGTATATTCTTGAAGAAATTTAACCCATTTCGCATGACGAGAACTAAGTTTCTTTTGGGTGTTTAGATATTTAAGCACTTCATGATCAGAATAAAGTATAAATTATCGTGAAAAAAGATAATGTCATCAATAACGTAAAGTTTGGATGACAGCATACAGCTCACGATCATATGTGGAATATCGTTGATGCACTTCATTTAATTTTTCACTAAAGAAAGCAATAGGATGACCTTCTTGTTTAAGAACACCTCCAATACCAACTCCAGAAGCATCATGATACCTCAAATACTTTGTCAAAATTTTGCAATTGTAATATCTGGACTTGTTAAAAGTTCTTTAATTTTAGAGAATGCATCGTAGCCTTTGTCAAACAAAGTCCTCTTTTAAGACATTGAGTTATGGGACATAATAGTGCTAAACCCATGAATAAACCTTCGATAAAATGTGGCTAACCCATGAAAACTACGTACATCATGAATTATGGTTAGGCCACTCTTGAATAGCCCTAATTTTTTTGGGATCAGTAGAGATGCCATCATAAGAAACAATGAATCCTAAGAAGATTACTAAAGACATCATAAATGAGCATTTTTTTAAGTGAACATATGGTCTTTCTTTACGAAGCACTTCAAAGACTTGTCGTAAATGTTTCTCATGATCGCTCTTAGTTTGACTAAAAATTAAAATATCATCAAAGTACACAACTAAAATTTTCCAATGAATGGTCATATGATATGAGTCATCACTGCATAAATGTACTTGGAGCATTAGTAAATCCAAAGGCATTACTAGCCATTCATACAAACCATCTTTTGTCTTGAATGTGGTTTTCCATTCATCACCTTCTCTCATGAATTTGATGATATCCACTTCTAAGATCAATTTTAGAAGAACTATTGATCCACCATCATATCTAACATGTCATCAAGTCTAGGTATGGGAAACATATACTTAACGTGATTTTATTTATAGCATGACTCTACATACATGCCAACTACCATCTTTCTTTGGGGTAAGAAGAAGCGAGCTTTGCATGGAGATAAACTTTCCCTGATAAACCCTTTTGATAATAAATCATCAACTTATCATTTTAGCTCTACATGTTCATTTGGGTTCATACGATAATGTGGCAAATTTGGGAGTGATGATCCAGGAATTAGCTCTATGGCATGTTGGATACTTCTTAATGGGGAAGCTCAGGAAGTTCTTTGGGACAAATATCTGATATTCCAATAAAAGTTCACGTGATTAGAATGATTTAACACAAGGTTGATTTTCATAAGTTAGGACAACTAATGCAAAATGATATTCCCATTAATCTCTTATTGAAATTAACATTTATTAATAATATGTAGGGAATTCTTTTCTATGGGTGGAGAAGAATTTTGAAGTTGAAGTGGAGTGACCTCTTTAGGCTTAGCTTGGTTTAAGATAATTCTCTTACCTTGAAAATTAAAAGCATATGTATTAGATCACCCATAATTTGTGACATCCATATCAAAAGCTAAGGTCCCTAAAAGTATATGAGCAACATCCATCAACATCACACCAAATTTTATCACTATATTCTCCTAATTGAATGGGTACAAGACAACGTTGAGATATAGAGATAGAGGTCTTATCTACCCAAACAATCTTATAAGCTGTGGGTGGGTCTCTGGGGTGAGCTTCATCCTAGCTAAAGCGATGTAGCAATAACATTCATGCAAGCCACTATCAATGATTAACTTACATCTTTTCACCACTCTTAAAATAAGTGTGGAAAATTGATGTCTCCAATCAATATTAGCTCGTGGGTTGCTAACACACAACGCATATATGAGACTCATCTAATGCTTCTTCATCACTAGCTTCTTCACAAGGGTCAACGCAATTTGATTATCATTATTTTATTTTGTTGATCCTCATTTTCATAATCTAAGTGTAAGTTTTGATGAGGAAAAGTACTTGCATAGTGACCAATTTTACCACATGTAAAACAAGTAATGCTAGAATTCTTAAAGCCAGATGTTCCCGCTAAAGCTTTTCCTTTTGTTTCACTAGGTCCTTTAGGAACTACTAAAGTAGGAGGGTTAACACGCAATTGAGAGTTGTTTGTAGATGAAGTTGTGAATCGCTTATAAGGTTGTGATCTAAGATATTGTTCAACTTGAGTCGCCACTTGAAATGCATCCTCAAGAGAATAAATTTCTTGGGTTATCATTTCATTACGAATATCAGTTCGTAACCCAGATCTAAATCTAGAGATTATTGTGCGATGATCCTCTCTAACATCACAATGGGTCATCAATTCATCAAACTATGTCATATACTCAACAACAGTTAAAGATCCTTATTTAAGAGTAGTCATTTCATCCATAAGTTGATCATGAAAATTTAATGGTACATATTTTTGCTTTAAAATTTCTTTCATCTCATCCCAAGAAGCAATAGGTGGTTGTCCTAATCATTGATATTTTCGTGTGAGATTAACCCAATAAGTCTTAGCATGACTAGTTAGTTTCATGTAGGCAAAATGAACTTATCTTTCTTTTGACATTTGCATCCAATCAAAATATTGGTCCATGTCTACTAACCAATCTAAGAAAATTTTAGGATCAAGTCGACCATCAAAAGTAGGTGGATCAATTTTAACCCTACGAATAATATCATCATCAGGTTCTCTAAGTGTACGTCGCAGGGCAAAAAAATTAGATAATGGCTCTTCGTAATGTCGAGGATAATGCTCATAAGGAGTTCGATGAGCATAACCTTCATCTCATCTTAATTATCTTCCTCGATAAGGTGGGTGAGGAAGTACCTCATCAAACTCGGATATTCATTAAAGTTGTTCCTAGAGGCGATAACGGGTCAAATAGGAGAATGTGGATGAGGTGGAGAGGAAGAGGAACGGATCAACATGATGACCTTCTCTCTCTTGTTGGTGTTCTAATTGGGTTAATTTTAGTGAATGTGTTGTAAGCCTACCAACTTTTTGTTCTAAGGCTTCAAATATTTTTTGGAATTCATTACAGGTTTGTTGGTGCATAAGGGTAAGCTTTTTTATTTTTTCTAGTAAAAATTCATAGAATCATGTTTTTCATCTACAGATTGATCTTGATATCTAAGACCACTATGAGTTGACATGATGATATTCTTTTAAAAATATTAATATAAGCAAATACTTAATTAATTTTTATTTTTTAAAAAAATGCAATGTAATGAAATCAAAGACATGATTAAAAGTAAGTAAATGCTCTAATTAGATAAAAATTTTATATGATTTTTTTTAACAATGAATTGCAAGATTACTCTAATGCAAAAATAAAACTTAATACTAAACAAGATGTTCCCAAAGAAACATACTTGCTCTGATACCAAATATGATGTAGGACACGGGTGCTTTTTATGATATATTATTTATTATACCGATAATTCTTAAATCATCATAAAAGAGTAATGATAAATGCACACTATTATTGAGCACATTCATAATATTATAAATTTAGTGAAGTTGAAAAGATTTTGATTAAAGTTATGTTAACCATACTAGAGATCTGAATCTTATAAGTGCAAAGAAATAACTGAAAAGTTATGAACGATCTAACTTGCAGCAGATTTAAAATAACCAGTAGCGAAGCAGGAATACATTGAAGTCGACCTCTACAAATAGTCCGTCATTGTGGAGATCGTGTTCCTTTCTTAGAAGTCCTTCTCTAAGGGTTGTGAGCTCACACACTCAAGTAGTCCGTCACTCAAGAGGAAAACACAAAAGAATAGTAAAATTTAAGAAGGTAACTTTTATTCCAAATTCAAGTACCAAGCATTATAAGAGTCTTCCCTATTTATAGGATTGAAAGAGAGAGTTAAGAATACTCAAACCTAATTCCAAACTCAAACCTAACACCATCATAACTATACCTATCACCACCTACTACCAAATCTATCACTCATTCCATACCTACCCAAAGCGTCATACCTACTACAATGACTCATGGGTCATGACATAAGAATAGCCCAATACATATAAGCTCAAGACATACAAAATATAAAAACCCAATAATACACCCAAAGTGTCATATACTATAATGACTCATGGGCCATGATATAAGAATAATACATATAAGTTTAAGACATAGAAAATATAAAAGCCCAATAATACATAACTTAAATTATAATAAAAGGCCCAATCATGGATTTAAGCTTTATGATGATGACGTTGATGATGGCTATGATGCATCAATCCTTACTGAAGAGAAGGAAGATTGGAGACAACCCTTCATCGACTACTTCAAAGAAGGCAAATTGCCAAGCAATAAGTCGATAGCTGCACAACTTGAGAAAATGCTTCAATTGTATGCTTATGTTGGCAATACCCTTTATCGTAGATCCTTCGAGCAGATGTGGCTACGTTATTTGGGAGTAGAAGAAGCCAACAAGTAATTGTTGAAAGTCATCAAGGAGTTTATGGCGCGCACCAATTAGATCCCAAAATGGCTTTCAAAATTAAAAGAATGGGATACTACTAGCCATCCATGGTAAAAGATTATATCGATCATGCTAAAAGATGTCATGAGTGTCAGGTCCATGGTAACATAATTCATCAACCTCCAAATCTGCTACACCTAACGATAGCATCTTGGCCGTTTGAGTGCTGGGGGATGGATGTAATTGGATCGATTGATCCACCATCATCAGCTGGCCACCGCTTCATCCTAGCAGCCACTGATTAATTCTCCAAGTGGGCTGAAGCCTCTCCATTCAAAGAAGTTACAGCTGAACAAGACACCAACTCTTCACCCACAATATTGTCTATAGATTTAGTGTGTCACGCCGAATCATTTCAGACAATGGGTTAACATTCAAAAGCACTAAAGTCTATAGATTTGTTGATCGGCATAAGATTGATTGGCAATATTCGTCAATTTATAATCCGAGGGCAAATGGCTTAGCTGAGATTTTCAACAAAATAATAGTCAAATTACTTAGAAAAATTCTCATGAGAAAAAAAAGGGAGTGGCATACCAAGCTTGTGGATGTGTTATGGGCTTACCATACAACTTACAAGACCCCCACAAGATCCACTCCTTATGCACTAGTGTTTAGAGCTGAAGCAATTCTAACACTCGAAGTTGAGCTACCTTCACTCTGAGTAGCCATTCAATAAAATGTTACCCAATATGAGAATGTTCGTCTATAGATGGAAGAGCTTGAAGCGCTTCACGAGGTTAGGCTCTAAGATCAACAAAATCTAAAAGTATATCAAGCGAAGATGTCCAAAGCATTGGACCATACAGTACTTCCTCGAGCTTTTCAAGAAGATGAATTGATCATGGTGTTGAGAAGATAAATCATCCCTCATCACAAAGTTGGCGATAAATTTGAGCCTAATTAGGAATGACCTTTTGTCATTAAAAATGTATATCAAGGAGGAGCATACCAGCTCGTTGACTTCAAAGGTGAAAGACCAATGTCGTCAATCAATGGTCGATATTTAAAGAAATATTACATAAAAAGTATAATCAAATAAATTTTATACTTGAAGTTTACCTTGTCAATCACATGTGTAGGTTTTCCTTGAAAATTCTCTTATAACACAAGAATGCATTTTTGAAATAAAGTAAAATTCCCCTATCAGAGAGGGGCCATTTTTTTAAAATTTTATAGTAAAATGTCAGGCTTTCCTTGTAAGACATGGGGCCCTTCTGGTATTTGGGTTAACATCGTGCCTACGGTTGAGATCCCCATGTATACATGCAAAATTATGTGCTCAAATTCTCAAGTTTAAAAGTCTTACTGACCAAAAAGAAAAATTTTAAAGTCTGCAAACTTTAACAAATCAAGTTGGAAACACATCTTTCATCCATATATTAAATCTAAAGGCTCGAGTTGGTGTATAAAGTCAGACTCAACATGCCTAAATACGACTAAATCGCTGGCAGGTCTGCTTACTCGACACACCACAAAAGGTCGTAGTAAGAGATCCCCATCTCGTTAGCCTGATGATAAAATCTTCCATCAATTGCTCAAGTCAAAGACTTGAGTGGATGTATAAAGTTGGCCTTAACATGCCTAAATACAGCCGAGTTGCTGTCATGTATGCTTACTCAACACGCCACAAAAGTCATAGTAAGGGATCCTCCTACTTCGTTAGTTCAAAGACAAGAGCATCTAAATCCCCAAATCTCTCCAACTTGGTGAGTTCAAGTGGCCCAGATTGGGAGATCATCCCTATTAGTCATAAGGTCATTTTTCAAAATTATACGAAAAAAAAAATCCAATCAAATGTCAAATGTGAAATCTCAACTTTTCAACAAGTCTGTTAAAGCATAAAGCAAAGACTAAAGGAAACTCTTCTTTAACAAGTCCAATCAAGCAAAAAGCAAAGGACCAAAGAAGTCATCCCAATATTCATACAAAGCCAAAGGCTGAACTGAGAGAGTTACGTCATCAACATGTCCATTATGCGCAATGCATAAGACTGATGACTCTTCTCTATTGACTCAACACAAACTCCGAGGGTTAGGTTGTCAACAGACATCCTTCTACAAGCCCGCAAAAGCAGAAAGCTAGGGCAGAAGGTAATTTCGTATCACTTGACAAGTCTTCAAAATAATTCAGGACTTTCCTCCATCAAATCCTTCAAGGCATGAAGCCGGGATAAAAGGAAACATAAGATATGAATCTCCAAGATAAAATCTTCAACAAGTTTGTCAAAGCACAAAGCATAGGACCGAAGATACTCCAAATTCTCTCGACAAGTCGATGATGACAAGTCAAAGCATCTCCTTTCCCATCGTTTAAAGCATAGGGTGATGATAACTTCTACCAGTTCAACTAGCTATTGTAGTTGAACTTATGAAATTCAAATGCTTGCCCAACTTGAGAGTTATACTCACTTCCATCAAAGGGCAACAATAATGTACTATCAAAAGTTGTAGAAATTACAACTCCAGCGTGACATCCAAGCAAATCTCTTGGAGATCCGCAAGGTCAACCTATTTGCAACAAATATGATCCACTCCATGCGCAAACCATGTTTGTTGGGGGGGTATTTATGGACTTACAAGTATGTGTCATAATTCAAACTAAACATATATAGCAAAATTTATAAAAAAATCAATGTTGACGTCACATAATCAGAGTTAAAACCTCCTAATTGCAATCAAATTCGATCAAAAAAATCATCCAAATCTAAAATTCAACTTTGTAGTTGTGCTTAAGATATTAAAATTAATTAAATAAAAAATATCAGATCAATTAATAATTTATCAATTAATTAAAATCAGTTATTAATAAAATTACGCACATATCTAGGTCAAGCAGCCCCGACGACGTCCGAACGACCTCCATTCGCAAAATTGATTGTGTCGTTGTTGCCAAAATATCAAAATCTATCAAATGATATCTCCCGCGATCAATTCAGCAAAGTCTATGTGAACATCGAGTGATTCGAATATGACATCACACAATTTAAGGTTAATTTTACTTCGATTATCACCAACGTGATCCAAACGACCTCCGATTGTCACCAACGTGGTCCAAATGACTTCATCAAACATTGATGTGAAATGAATATTTTGTTCAAGACCAATCTAAATTTTTTAATGAATATAAGTCTACATTTAAACTTCTTATTTTATGGCTTATGCAAATGTTCGAAGAAACTAAATTCCTGCACTTATCATGATTTCATGTGAGTTTATAGCTTCGTCATTATGCATGCTTGAAGTATTATCGTATGTCATCCAAGCTAAACACACATACTTATATGCACGTAAGATGAATTTCGTGCTTACTTTAAGAAGTGGTATTTTGCTTAATCATTTGATTCATGCAAATACTTGAACGGATCAAATTCATACTCTACAAAATAGATACATGCTTAGTTTATTGTAGAATAGATATATACTTGCATTATTACAAGTATTTGGGGAAGGTCAAATTCATACCTCATTGAACAGATGCTTACATCTGATTAATAACAAACATTTGAAAGAGATCAAATGTGCACCTTTTATAGAATAGATCTATACTTAATCTATGTTTGAAGGTATTGAAAAACCCATACTTGCAACTTGACATATTTTTACCATGTCAAACACAAATACTTCAACTTAGACATCTAAATGTTCATACATCTTGAAAGAACAGATACTGGTATATATGTTGAAGTATCTATTAAATCAAATATCTAAAAAGGTATCCAAGTCAGATGCAAGCAAAAAGAATAGATATCTACTTCCCGGTTTGTTCTTAGAACCGGGTCTGGGTTAACAAAACCTAAAAATTTAATGATTATATTATAATATTTTTAACTTAACAAAATCTAAAAGCTAATTCTGTCATAGAATTACAAAAGATAAATCTATCAACGTCATTATTAATATAATTTCTTAAATTTAAACCCTCAAAAGGAAAGTCTCAAACCCGATCCTCTATACTTAAGTTAGAGTTGACAAAGTTTGGAGGACTATAAATTTTGAAGCAATGAATTATCCCGGTTTGGTCTTAGGACCGGGCCCGGGTTAACAAAACTCAAAAATGTCACAATAAAATTCATATTTGTAATTTGACATATACACTTCAACTTAGACATCTTAATGTCCATACAATATTTCAAAATAATAGATACTTGTATGTATGTTGAAGTGTTCACTAAGTCAGACATTTAGGAAAAATATATAAGTTAGATACAAAAAATGAACAGATACTACACTTCCCGATTTGGTCTTAGGACCGAGTCCAGTTAACAAAACTCAAAAATCCATGTCAAAATTTATGCTTGCAATCTGACACATATGTCATGCCGAACATAATTACTTCAACTTAAACATCTAAATGTCCATGCAACATTTTAAAAAAAGAGATACTTATATATATGTTGAAGTATTCATTAGACCAAGCATCTAAAAAGATATGCAAGTCATGTGCAAAATGAAAGAACAAATATCTACATCCCGGTTTGGTCTTAAGACCGGGTCTGGGTTAACAAAATATAAAAATCTAATGATGTTATTATAAGAATTTCAATTTAATAAAATCGAAGCTAATTCTATCATATAATTATAAAATATGAATCTATTGATATAGCTTCTGAAGTTCAAGCTCTCAAGAGGAAAAGTTTCAAACCCGATCCTCTATGCCTTTGGGTGACAAGATTTGGATATATAATTTTGAGGTAATAGATCCATCCTCATAGAAAAATATCACGAGTTGACAAGGTCAATCAGCCAATAATAGTTATATGATCGAGAAAGGTGAACATAATTAAAGTTCTAATATTGAATTATTACATGCTTAAATCTAAATCAATTATAAAATTATCAAAATTAAAACATATATATATATATATATTAAATGAAATTAATTATTTAAACTTAAAATCATCCACCTCTGCAAATTTGTTTGTGCAGGGATGACAAATTAAGAAAGACTTTTGCTCCATGAAAAGCGATGTCAAAATCAAATGTATAATTATTTTCACAAATAATCTTAAGCTCGTGGGGCATGACCCGTGTCTAAATACATATAATTTTGCCGCCAAAATGACACTACTAATGGAGTTCACGTAGCCTTTAACCATGTGATTTTGTCTCGATATAACACCACTAAATTACGGTCACGGCCGCAGCCCGTATGTTCCCCAACAGCTTTGCTCTTTGAGCTGTGAATTATGAAATGTGTTTGGTTGGGCGAAAAACCCTCTGTTAGCTAAGGTTGACTTATATTTGTCCCCCAGGCAAACTCGTACTCAGTCTACCTTGGACACCTTGGATGACCATGTTGTTGTTGACAAGGGATCGCTTCGTTCAGGTTGGGTCGACTACCTCCTCTGACTAAATGGACCAGGGAGCGTGACAGCCCGGGATGACGAAACCATGGGATCTAGATCGGGCATGTCATCGTTCCCCCAACAAAAGTTTTAAATTCAAATGATAAATTTCATAATTTTCAAACTCCACTCACTATTATTATATACTCATTATTTAACCATTCATCACTGCCTTAATCGAAAGCGCTTCTCACATGGAGGTAATTAACTATGGAGTTTCATAAAACCCTAATCATATCAAAAGTCATCACAAAATGAGTAAATCTGAGGAATCTACTATTCATCCTTTAAATTTTCATCGATACTAAATCACTCTTTTCATCAAAGAGTTTGGTGACGAATTTTTAGATCCCACAATCTCATACGTTTGGTTCACTTAACTGGGCAAGCAGAGAATCATCAGAGTATACTCCTTCAGCTGTTATTACACTTAAGAAAAACTTAATTTTATTACACATTTGAAAGCTGTTTTTATTTTTTATAATATATCCTCTTTTATTTTGTCATAGAGACGAGCCGATAACACGGAATTAAAATCACTGAGATCAGTGGTCAAGTTCCTGGAGGACCACAAGTTTGACACAGATGATCTCGCTTCTGTAAACATTCATTAGAAGGATTTCAGAACTAGAAAAATACATCGAGAGGGAAGCAACGAGACTTCAAAACAAGATTCGAAAGAGAGAAGCTCGACATCTCGAGTTCGACACGAAATCCGAAGCTCGATCCAAAAAATCATTTTCTTCTACACCAAGAACACCACAAAATGCTCCTTCACAGATGATTCAGAATAAACCAGAGATAGAACTTCCATCACAGCCTGATTCAAAAGTAGAAAATTCTGCTCTTTCAGTAGCAGGTGGTGACACAAAAGGGCATCGTTATGGCTGGGAAAGAAGAATCTCTTCGGCAAATAACAGATCGTCGGCCATGAAATGTTCTTCAGCTTAGAAGTTTTATCAGCTGCAAGCTTCTGCGCATGGAAATGGCAGTGGGTTTTCTGGTCGAGATCTGTATAAGTTTGCTGATACTGTTGAAGCACAGCTTAGTAAGTCCATTAGAAGTAGTAATACTTCTGCAGGTGGTGCCAACTTTGGTCACTAGCTGATTCAATCTGATGGCTAATGGCTTCTGTTTTGTCCTTATTTTAGTTTTTTTTTTTTTTATAAGATTATCTGTCTTTTTATTAGCAGCTTGTTGTAATGATAGTGAACTATTATAAACCTTTGTTACTTAAGGATTTGAATATTTGAAGCACCAAATATATATTTTTATTGCAAGGTTTGTACTGATTATTTCTGAAATTTTGTTCCATTTATTCTGGTTGAAATACTGTGCTGGTGAAGTTATTTATATTATATTTACGTGTATAGAGTTTCTCTTGAATGAAAGATTTATATATGTATGATAAAAATTTTATGTATTTATATATGAATATTTAAATTTTTTATGTTTATTTATATATAGCATCTTGGTATTTAAATTATATTAAAATATATGTATGAAAATATGTATTTTATTGTAGATTATTTATATTAGTAATATTTACGATATGATTTAGTGATTGGAGTATTATATAAATATGACAATTCTGAATATTAGGTATATAAATATATAATAATTTGTGATTTTTATTTATTTATTTATATTATTTTTAAAAAATTTAGGGGATGAGAACCATACAATTCCTTCAGGGTTCCACTCAGTTCTAATGCGTGAAAAAGTATTTTTAGGGTTATTCTCTATTGCATTGAATGATGGAATGGGATACAATATATATTGATATGACACTTAAAATATTAGTAGTCGAAGCACGAATCTTGATGTTAAAAGCAAGCTGATCCGAAGTTGAAACTGGTCGAGATCAAGCTCTCAAAATATCCTTGGAAACTTTGGGATATCGCTAAATCCTAAATAGCTCTCAAATATGAAGTGTTTATAGTCAAATCGAAGCCTTGACGAGCCTTCCAACAAGCCAAAGATCTTACAATTGACTTCATTTGAGCATTCAAATGCACGAATACATTATATGATCAAGGGGATCATTTTGAGCCGTCCATGAAGTGGAGTGGTACGTTTGCAGATACAGACGCTTACCCTCCAATCTATAAAAGCTCATTCCTCAATGAGGAGGCAAGGAGAAGGAGAAGAGAGAGAGAGAGCTCTAAAGATCCTCCAAAATCGATCGCCACTGAGTCGCCAACCACCGCCGCCACGCCGCCATCGGCTGATCCTCGCCGCCGCCAATTTCGTAATCTCGTCATTGCCGTCCACTTTGTCGCCCACTTCGCTTTGCCGACTTCGTCGCCAACTTCGTCTGCCCTCATCGAACATCGTCATTAACGTTTTATTACAGAATCTTCCACATACTAATCCCAGATCGGGAAAATCTTGTACTCAAAGATACATAGTGAAGTTTTTATTTGAGTGATTTTTCCCTTTTTGAGGTTTTTCACGTAAAATTCCAGTTTTATTATTCGCTTTGAATACCAGATGTGAATTGACTCAAAGAAGTAAAACTTTACTCTACCGAATGATTTTGCACCAACATATATATAATTTTTTTGATTTCATTGCATAGTTCAATGTGTGATTCCTGGTGATCTATTCGTATTTATGGTAGCAAATTTGTTGGATTTTTTTTTTTCTCTCAGAAAGCGAATCTTTAAATTAATTTTTCAACAAGTAAAACATTGAATTCTTCAACAATTTCATCTCAAAAATAATAATAATAATAATAATAATAATAATAGTAATAATAATATTATTATTATTATTATGATTTCTCTTTAATAGGGCATGTTTGAAATTTTTTTTGTTTTTAAAAAAAAAATTATTTAATGTATTTCTTTAAAAACTTTTATTTTTTAATCTTTTAAAATAAACTAAATTATTTTTATAATTATTCAAAATAATTTTGAGATGTTGTATAAATTAAATTAATTGATATTTAAAAGAATAAAAGTAATATATTTATTTCATGTCAGGATATTAATAAAATAAAATTAAAAATAAAATTGATTCCAAATTGAACTGTTATTAATAATCGATTTGATGTTTGTACAACCAAGCATAAATTTAATGAAGACTGGATTTAATCTAAGATATTACCAAAAATTTTAAGGACTCATATATATTGGAGTATTTTAATTATTCATCAAATACATAGCATGCATTTTTATTTATATATATTTTTATAAAAATAATATTTTTCTTAAAACAATTTCAAATCTTCAAATCCCCGAGTTACAATGGCTTATAGCTCACTGTCATTACAATAACCTGCTAATAAAAAGACAGATAATCTTATGTTAAATTTTTTTTTTTTTAAAAAAACGAAGCCAGAAGAAAAGCCATTAGACTTCATCGGTTAGTGATCGAGCTTAGCTCCATCTGGAGAAGTATTACTACTTCTAATGGACTTACTGAGCTGTGCTTCAACAGTATCAGCAAACTTATACAGATCTCGACAGGAAAACCCGCCGCCATTTCCATACACAGAAGCATGTGGATGATAGAACTGCTGAGCTGAAGAACATTCCATGGCCGACGATCTGTAAGAGTCGAAATATGTTCTTCTTTCCCGGCTGTATGGATGCTCTTTTGTATCATCACCGCTACTGAAAGAGCAGAATTTTCTACTTTTGAATCAGGAAAAAGAGGCTGTGATGGAAGTTCTGTCTCTGGTTTATTCTGAATTATTGACCACACTTACTCAAGCAATGGGATGCATCCTAACGTCATACTATAATATCAGCCACTTCCTCTGATAGATTATTATAAGCTGTTTGATCTCAATCAACAAATCGATTTAAAGCTATTCAACTCAAAAATGAGTCGCACAATATGATGAAAAGGGATCAACTGATGCTTAATATCTTTCATAAATAAAAGGTAAGGTTGATGCTCTTGCAGATGCAGGTTCACCACTTGCTGCAGTAGACATTATATTAATGGACTACTCTCAACATATCAGGCATTTAAGAATGCTGTAATGACAAATGTTCAACCAGTAAGTGTTGATGATTTATACTCAGTACTTTGCAATGAGCAAACAAATTTAGCAACTGAAGCTGCAAAGGAGTTTGCAATTTCTCAATCGACTGATGATTCTGTAACACTTGCAGCAGTTAATCATGGTCTGTCATTTTACCGTAACAATCAAACACAATTCAAAGGAGTGCCTCGATATCATGGAACCTTTCCCACTAGAGGTTGTCACTGAAGAGAAGGAAATGCCAATCAATCTCAAATTGAGTGTCAGATTGTGGAAAATGGAGTCTCTTTGCTGTAAAATGTTAGCAATCAACAAATCTGGAATATAATAAAAACTGTTTATCCTTGGTTACAAATTTTGTTCCACATAATGTTGAATGGGTTTTAGATGCTACTGCAACTTCAAATTTGACTCACCATGTTCCAAAATCTTTCTTTTAATCTCATTTTTATTAATCGACTCACATCTGGTAATTCTTATCTAATATCATTTCTCCGATGGCTTTGAAATCAAGGATCAGAAGACAAACATAATAGTTCTTAAAGGACCTATCGTAACGGTCTTGTTGCTTCAACATGCAATTCTCGAACACCTGCTCTTGTTGCTTCAACATCCTCCACTGAACTCTGGCATAAAAAAACTTGGCCGCTCTTATAAAGACACATTATATGCTTTAGCAAGAACTAATAAAGACATGTATTTTCTCTTCTTTACTCTCATGTAACTCTTTTGAACTTGTTAAAAGTCACAAGAACTCTTCATCTTCTTCATATACTGTAACTCTTTTGAACTTGTTCAAAGTCACAAGAAACCTTTCTCTTCATCTTCTTCATATACTGTAACTCTTTTGAACTTGTTAAAAGTCACAAGAAACCTTTCTCTTCGTCTTCTTCATATACTATAACTCCTCTTTCTCTTATTCATAAATGAGTATATCCAATGAAAATCAAATCTAAAACCTTACATAAATTTTTGCAATTTAAAGCCATGGTTATTTTCTGATGTTCACAGAAGCGATATCATCTGAGTCAAGCTTGAGGTCTTCCAGCCACTTGACCACTGATCTCAGTGATTTTAGTTCTCTGATATCAGCTTTCGAATGTGTAATAAAATTAAGTTTTTCTTCAGTGTAAGAACAGCTGAAGGAGTATACTCTGATGATTCTCTACTTGCTCAGTTAAGTAACATTGATTATTCAAAACTTTCACTATAAATCGACCGTTACAATAATGCCTAAAGAAAAATTATTTGAAATGGTGTAAATATCAAGATTTTGAGTCATGGTTGTGTAAAAACAAGAAGAAAGAAATGATATTTATAATATGTACAAACAAGAAGAAAGAAATTATTTATATAAATATGAAATAATTAAAAAATATAAATAAATATAAAAACATTTGACCTTTTGACCGAAGCAATATGCTGACGTTACGAAGTTAGGTTGGTAGTTGGAAGAGTGCTTCCCTTGCTGAAACAAAAGGGAAAGTAGCCTAAATGGAGAGAGAGAGAGAGAGAGAGAGAGAGAGAGAGACGAAGCAGAAGGCAAGACGGAGCTTCTCTCATCTCTTCTTCTTCTTTGCTAGACTACCTAGAGTGGATTAATAGAGTTTCCAAGCGTTGATGGAGACGGCAAGCGTCGTATTTTCTGGGGCTAGCTTGCCTCTCCCTACGGCATCGCGGGTTTCTCTTCGGCGGGGGAGGATCGGATTCAGGGGCGGCCTTAAGAAATGGATGGCGACGGCCTCGCTTGAAAAGAGTGCGGGAACTGGCGGCGGGAGTAATGGGAAGAAGGTTAGTGTGCCCAACTCCAACTACGTTGTGCCGCTCGACATGGCGGCGGCGGGTTTAATGAGGCCCCTCAATGAGATCTTGCGAGACCTAAACAAGAGGGTTCCGGACAAGATCATCAATTTCGAGGACAACTCCATTCCCTGGTACGACAATTATAACTAGCGATCTTCTGATTCTTTCATCGATCGGCTTTTTCGCTTGTGAATCGGGCGAAAGAGTGATTGGTAGATTTTTTTTTTTTAATGGATCGAGGGTTATGATATGCTTTTTATGTCATTCTGCTTTGAACTAGAACGTGTTCTTTGATCTGTATTAGGTTTGAGTAAGCTGAAGAAATTGCGCAATGCTAGTGGATTGCAGGAGTAGAAATTCACTTTTGCTTTGTGGGGAAGCTGAGGTCACTGGTTTTTGAACTGCTGTGTCTTGGTTGTTTAAGCGCCTGCATGTTTGTGTAGACGTAATTTTTGTCCTAATGTGGAATAATCAGAATGAATTCTTTGTGGGGTGAAGTCAAAATCCTGACCGTGAAGTAAAGAGAAAATTTTGAAGGGAAATGGTTGTAATTTTAGAGAATTTTTGTAGAGAGTAACTTGTGGTTTGGAAAGTAGGTGAGAATAAATGAGATGCTTGATTTACATGTTAATCTGACTGGAAATGGCTAGTCATGATAGAAAGGTTGCCGAAATCTGGTAGTTTGGTTTCTCCATATTATTAATCATGATGGTGCAACAACCATTAGATGAATTAGGATGAGATAAATTTAAGCCTTTGCAGAATATGTGAATGTTGGAGAATCATTAAAGCATCATAAGATGAGAACATGAAGGAAGGCCAATTTTCATGATATGCTCCTTCTAAGATCACAGTTCTTTGGTGAATGATTTAGTGGTACATGGAGCTACCCTGAATTACATGGATACCAGGCCTGATATAAATGTGATTTCACTTTTCAAAAAAGATCTTTTGCAAGAATTTAAACAAATGAATGGACCGATAATAAAAAATATTAGCTTTTGTGTAGGATGGTCAAATTTTATGTAATTCATGGCATTAAGTTTTCTCTAATCTATTTTGTAAGTTGCTATCACTAGAAATCTTTTATTTTTCAATCATCTTCTAAACATATAAATGAAAAAGGTGTTTATATTGATATAACTATTTTTTTTCTTGCAAGGTTCTTTTTGTCGCTTAGGGTTTGTTTACGATCGAAATAAAATTCCTTTGTTCATATTGTATTCAAAATTCATCTAATTTCAAAGAGTATGATTTAATGTCGGTTAAATTTTCATAAGCATGGAATAGTAGATATGACACTACCTAAATTAGCCTCATTTTGTGAGGACGATCTGATTCAGTTCTATGAAGCATAGTTAATTACCCTTCCCAATGTCGAGAGAACTTGACAAGGCTATTAGGTTGTTAAATCGTGCGATAAGAAGAACATGTGGAGTATAAAATTGTTAATTTATGAAATTCATCATTTTAACTTAAAGCAGATGGTTAGGGGAATGATGACGTGCTCGATCAAGATCCCATGATTCATCCCGGTATTTTCCTACTTCTTCAGGAGGTAGACCCAGACCAAGGATCCTTGTCATATGTCATGCCATCCAAGGAAATTTTGTAGACCTGAGGTGACGTTTGTCTAACGAGATAAGTTTAAGTCCACATTATAGAGGGATTTATCAAATATACTACATTCATAACTCAAAAGAGAAACATACTCTAGCATGTAAATATAATGATGTCATTTAGAAACACCATCAAAAGGATTCGGTCAGAATCGCATCATATGTATTTACTAATCAAACCATGAGACAAGCCACCTCCTTAGGCATGAGATTTTTGAGTTTGAACATGTTGATTTATTTGACTGACATTATCTTTTGTGAAGTTTAATGTCATCCCTAACAAATGATCGTGGATGAGTGCATGAATTGTTTGTTTTAAGTATTTAAATAATAAATTTCATTTTGTTTGAATATTTATTTAGTTGAAATTTAGTTTTATGATGAATTAGTTTCGAGTTCAAGTATCTTTTGATGATAATATCCTCCATTGAGATTTTCAAATAACCTAGCCATTATGGACCTTATCAACTCTACTTATTTGCTAATAGGGATCGGGTCTATGACTTATGTGTAATTTAAATTCTTTAAAAAATTAATATCATAATAGACTTTGTCAACTCCATTACAAATATAGAGGTTGAGTTTTATGATTTAATGCAATTTACGTTCTTTTATAAGTTGATCATTTAGTAGATCTTGTCAACTCTATTTCAAGCATACAAGATTAGGTCTACTGTGATCACATTTTATGGAGCTGAATATTTATATCTTTTATGGACTTGAATTAGCATATAAAGACACTCATTAGCTTGCATGCATATAGTTATAAAGGATTGAATTGATTTCATCATTCTTCTTTTTTATTAACTCGTGCAGCATCCTCAGACACTAAGTTTAGATATTTAGTATAAGTGTTTATGCGTACTTCAAGTGCTTACATATACTTGATAAATTGATATGAATTTTGAAGCACTTGAATTATTAAAGTTTATCTTATCGATATATCAAATTAAATTCATCTTGATATTTATATGAATTTTAAGAATATCCAAGTTGAATTTAGTAGACGCCTTATGAAGCATGTGAGGTTTATTTAAAATTGAAATTAATGTCTTCTATCTGCTTCTAAATTTGTGTTGCAAATTCAGTGGTGTTGAAGGTGTTTTAAATTATTCTGATAGCTTATTAGATCTCTTAGAATAACATTTAATTGTTTTCTTTTATTCAAAGTTGATTAGTCTGTGAATATTCGATAAACTCTCATTTACATCTATTGACAATTCTCAAACTCCTCACAAACTTTTTTAATTTCTCCTTGATCCAATTCGAGTATTTAATAAGATGAATAATATGCTTCAAATTTTTTCCAATATTCATTGATTATGCTAACACTACCATTGCCGGTCCCAAGTCCGGATGCAAAAAGTGGAGGGTTGCGTTAGGTAGTCGACATACCAAATAAAAAATTTGTCTAAATAATCATGACATGAATCCTTTAAATCATTGAGATGCCCCCCTAAATGCATATATGGTTTGAATACGTGAAAAATGTGCTAGCCGGCCGATCGGCCTGCAGTTAAATAAGCAAGGGTTCCCACAATATGGACGGATGCGGCAAAGAAGTTAGTCCATGAAACTAGAATTAGGTTAGATCTTGGAATATAGTACTTTTACGTAAATTAATGGAATTAATAGATATTATGGTTCATAGAAAGATAAATATTTTATGTGTTCAAGAAACTAAATGGGTTGGTGAGAAGGCCAGGAGATTGATAGTTTAGGTTTTAAACTTTGGTATTCTGTAAAAGTCGAACTAAAAATGGTGTGGGTGATTATAGATAAAAGTTTGAAGGATAATGTTATAAATATTAATAGATGTGGAGATAGAATTATACTTTAAAGATTATTGGATACTAAGATTATCAATGTTATAAGTGTCTATGCTCCCTCAAGTAGGTTTGGAGGTAAGCTCAAAAGAAAATTTTGGAATGAATTAGAGGATTAATACAAAAGATACCTCAAGAAAAGTATTTATTGGGGAGATTTAAATGGACATGTTGGTAGAGTAAGAAGATTTTAAAAGTATATGGTGGTTATGGATTGAGTGAATGAAGAAGGTAGCAGACTATATTAGATTTTGCTTAGCTTATAATTTTGTAATTGCTAATATTTTATTTAAGAAAAGAGATGAACATATTATTACTTATAAAAATGGATCTAAGAAAACACGATTGATTATTTTTTGATAAGAAAAATAGATCGCTATCAGAAAAGATTGTAAGGTCATTCCAAGTGAAATTTTAAGTACCCAACATCGACTATTAGTTTTAGATTTTAAGATGAAAGGTTGTAAGAGAAAAAATAAATTAAATTATTGTCCTAAGATTAGATGGGGACACTTAAAGAACACAAATAAAAATATTTTTAAGAGCAAGCTACAAGAAATTAGAGTTTGGGATGTTCATAAGGAAGCTAACGCTATGAGAAAAATATCAAGTGAAATTAAGCAAGTTGCTAAAGATGTGCTTAGAATCAAAAGGAAAAGTTCTTTAATAAGAATAGTTGGTGGTGGAGTCGAGTGCAAGAAAAGATAAGAAATAAGAAGCATTGTTATAAAATTTGATTTAGATGTAAAAACCCGGAGAATTGAGAAAGATATAAAGTGACATGTAGAGATTCTAAGAAAGCAATATATGATGCAAAAAAATTAGCTTTTAGTGATTTATACAATAGATTAGACGTCAAAGAAGGTGAAAGATGTATGTATAAGTTAGCCAACCAAAGAGATAAGAGAAGTAAAGACATAGTTCAAGTGAGGTATTAAGGATGAAAATAATAAAGTGCTTTTCTTAGAAAAAGATATTGAAAATAGGTGGATGAGATATTTTAACCGATTGATTTTAGCAACCTTAATACCCTAAACAAAAATAGAGAATTTCATTTTATCGTCAGATTAGTAAATCAAGTTAGTGAAGCTTTAAAGAAAATGAAATGTGGAAAAGAGACCTGGATAATATTCCAGAAGTGTGAAAATGTTTAGAGATCAAGGAATTTCTTTTACAAATCTTTTAATGTTATTTTAAAGACTAAAAGATGTAGATGAGTGGAGAAAGAGTTTGTTAGTTCCTATATTTAAGAATAAAGGTGATGCACAAGAGTGTGCAAATTATAGAGGAATTAAATTAATGTGCCATACATTATGGGAGAGAGTAATTGAGCATAAGTTACGATGTGATATAAGTTTCTCACAATCGCTTTGGTTTCATGCCGTAGATCTACTATGGATGCTATACATTTGTTAAGAGGTTTGATGGAGAAGCATAGAGAAAATAAGAAGGATCTACATATGATATTTATTGATTTAGAGAAAGCTTATGATAAAGTCTCAAGAGATGTTCTTTGGAGAGTTCTAGAACAGAAAGAAGTTAATATTGGTTATATTCAAGTCATTAAGGATATGTATATTAGAGTTGTTACTTGTGTCCAAACACAAGGAGGATTGACAAAATATTTTCCTTGCTTGGATTACATCAAGGATCAACATTAAGCCCTTATCTTTTACTTTAGTTATGGATGTTCTTAGGCATTTACAAGAAGATGTACCTTGGTGTATGCTTTTGTCGATGACATTCTTCTTGTGATAAGACTAGAGAGGGAGTCCAACGTAAAACTTGAATTATGGGAGGTCAACTTGTAGCCCAAAGGTTTTCGCTTAAGTAGATCTAAAACGAATATATGGAGTGTAATTTTAGTAGAAGTTTTAGTGGTAGTGTTTTAGGTGATCAAGTCATTAATAAGAGTGCGATCAGATATTTAGGCTCTATTGTTCAAAATGATGGTGAAATAGATGGAGATGTTATTAGTAGAATTCAAGTTGGATGGTCGAAGTGGAGGAATGCATCTGGCCTATTATGCTCAAGCTAGAGTTGACATGATTTGGAGGACTATAATTCTTGAGATAATAATTATATGATCGAGAAAGGTGATCATAATTAAAGTTCTAATATTGAATTAGTACATGCTTAAATCTAAATCAATTACGTTGATCATAATTAAAGTTCTAATAAGAAGGTTAGTGTGCCTAACTCCAACTACGTTGTGCCGCTCGACATGGCGGCGGCGGGTTTAATGCGGCCCCTCAATGAGATCTTGCGAGACCTAAACAAGAGGGTTCCGGACAAGATCATCAATTTCGAGGACAACTCCATTCCAATGTACAATTATAACTAGCGATCTGATTCTTTCATCGACGCCGCTTGTGGATCTAAAAGAGTGATTGGTAGATTTTTTTTTTTTCTTACTGGATCGAGGGTTATGTCATTCTGCTTTGAACTAGAACGTGTTCTTTGATCTGTATTAGGTTTGAGTAAGCTGAAGAAATTGCGCAATGCTAGTGGATAGCAGGAGTAGAAATTCACTTTGCTTTGTGGGGAAGCTGAGGTCACTGGTTTTTGAACTGCTGTGTCTTGGTTGTTTAAGCGCCTGCATGTTTCTGTAGAGGTAATTTTTGTCCTAATGTGGAATAATCAGAATGAATTCTTTGTGGGGGTGAAGTCAGAATCCTGACCGTGAAGTAAAGAGAAAATTTTGAAGGAAAATGGTTGTAATTTTAGAGAATTTTTGTGGAGAGTAACTTGTGGTTTGGAAAGTAGGTGAGAATAAATGAGATGCTTGATTTACATGTTAATCTGACTGGAAATGGCTAGTCATGATAGAAAGGTTGCTGAAATCTGGTAGTTTGGTTTCTCCATATTATTAATCATGATGGTGCAACAACCATTAGATGAATTAGGATGAGATAAATTTAAGCATTTAAGCTTCCTTTGCAGAATATGTGAATGTTGGAGAATCATGATGGTGCAACAACCATTAGATGAATTAGGATGAGATAAATTTAAGCATTTAAGCTTCCTTTGCAGAATATGTGAATGTTGGAGAATCATTAAAGCATCATAAGATGAGGACATGAAGGAAGGCCAATTTTCATGGTATGCTCCTTCTAAGATCACAGTTCTTTGGTGAATGATTTAGTGGTACATGGAGCTACCCTGAATTACATGGATACCAGGCCTGATATAAATGTGATTTCACTTTTCAAAAAAGATCTTTTGCAAGAATTTAAACAAATGAATGGACCGATAATAAAAAATATTAGCTTTTGTGTAGGATGGTCAAATTTTATGTAATTCATGGCGTTAAGTTTTCTCTAATCTATTTTGTAAGTTGCTATCACTAGAAATCTTTTATTTTCAATCATCTTCTAAACATATAAATGAAGGAGGAGTTTATATTGATATAACTATTTTTTTTCTTGCAAGGTTCTTTTTTGCTGCTCTTACCGGTTGCTTTGTTTCTGATCAAAATAAAATTCCTTTGTCTTCATATTGTGGCCTCCGAAAATTCTCTATCGACCTCTCTCAATTAAAAGAATATGATTTAATGTCGGTTAAATTTTCATAAGGCAGATGGAATAGTAGATATGACACTACCCAGAGATTTCGCCCTCATTTTGTGGACTTTAGATGGTTCTGTGTTCTATAAAGCAAGCACTATAAGTTACCCTCCCAATCGAGATAGAACTTTCGATTAAGCTACTATTGTCATTAAATGCGAATGATATAGTAGCAACATGTGGAGTATAAAATTGTTAATTTATAAAATTCATCATTTTAACTTAAAGTAGATGGTTAGGGGAATGATGATGTGCTCGATCAAGATCCCATGTTATCGCCATCGAAATTCGGTCTACTTAGTCGAGGGAGGTAGTCGACCCAACCCGAAGGATCCTTGTCGCCACCATGGGTTGCGTCATCCAGGAAATTTTAGACTTGAGGTTTTGTCTAACGAAAAGCGTTCACATTAATAAGGGATTTTATGTCATCAAATATACCTTTATGATTCATAACTCAAAAGGCGAGCCATTGGAACATAATGACTACGGATGTGTAATATAATGATGTCGGTTAAAACACCGATCAAAGGATTACGGTCGTAATCGATCATATGTGGAGCCTCTAACCAAACCACGAAACGAAGGACATGCCACGCCCCACTGACATGAGATTTTTTGAGTTAAATAGTGATTTATTTGAATTACATTACCTTTCATTTGAGTTTTCTTAATCTGTCATCCCCAACAAACGATCGTGGATGAGTGCATGAATTATTATTTTTAAGTATTTAAATAAGAAATTTCATTTTGTTTGAATATTTATTTAGTTGAAATTTAGTTTTATGATGAATTAGTTTAGAGCTCAAGTATCTTTTAATGATAATATCCCCTCCGATTGAGATTTTCAGTCAACACGGTCATTATCAGGGTAAACTTTATCAACTCTACTTATTTGCTAATAGGGATCGGGTCTATGACTTATGTGTAATTTAAATTCTTTAAAAAATTAATATCATAATAGACTTTATCAACTCCATTACAAATACAGAGGATTGAGTTTTATGATTTAATGCAATTTACATTCTTTTAAAAGTTGATCATTTAGTAGACCTTGTCAACTCTATTTCAAGCATACAAGATTAGGTCTACTGTGATCACATTCTATGGAACTGAATATTTATATCTTTCATGGACTTGAATTAGCATATAAAGACATTCATTAGCTTGCATGCATATAGTTATAAAGGATTGAATTGATTTCATCATTCTTCTTTTTTATTAACTCGTGCAGCATCCTCAGACGCTAAGTTTAGGTATTTAGTATAAGTGTTGGGGCCCATATGGATGACTTAATTCAAGTGCTTACGTATACTTTGATACTGATGAATTGATATGAATTTTGAAGCACTTGAATTCTATTAAAAGTTTATCTTATGATGCATGCATATCAAATTAAATTCATCTTGATATTTATATGAATTTTAAGAATATCCAAGTTGAATTTAGTAGACGCCTTATGAAGCATGTGAGGTTTATTTAAAATTGAAATTAATGTCTTCTATCTGCTTCTAAATTTGTGTTGCAGATTCGGTGACGTTGAAGGTGTTTTAAATTATTCTAATAGCTTATTAGATCTCTTAGAATAACATTTAATTGTTTTCTTTTATTCAAAGTTGATTAGTCTGTGAATATTCGATAAACTCTCATTTACATCTATTGCCAATTCTCAAACTCATCACAAACATTTTTTAATTTCTCCTTGATCCAGTTCGAGTATTTAATAAGATGAATAATATGCTTCAAATTTTTTTTCAATATTCATTGATTATGCTTATTAGCAATCATTCAATCTCATTTAAAATTTTTTATGAATTCTTTGATTTTCTCCAATTCATTTAGAGTAAATTATGATTTGAAACTATATTCTAATTCCAAAAAAATCTTTTGTGCCTTAATTGGATATTCAGTCAGAGCATCAATTAAATCAATTGGAATGAGATATTGAAGTGCTAAACTTATATTTATTGCCAAAATATTCAATTCATTTCAAGTTCATAAATCTATTTGAGTTCAGTCCATCTTTCTTTATTTGAAATATAATCTTTAAATTCATTTCAAATTCATTCTCATTTATAATTCAAAATTTAATTCGATATCAATTTTATTTTAGCTAGATTTATTTATTTGAATTTTATTTGAAGTATGAATTTTGGATAAAATTTTTAGATTGACAAGATTCTGATAATCCGCTATTACATCAAACTATTTTGGTCTATCTGTTAATTGATTAATACTTTTTGGTGTTGAAGCGAATTTTAATCCCATTACGTCTTGATGAGCATAATGGTGCTTCAATCACCTACAAAAAAAGCAAATATATATGCAATTTCTACACATTTAAGCCTCCTCCTTTATACTCTTGCCAATGGCAACAATTTTAAGGTAGCAGTAACTTTAAGCAAATTCTCTGATTTTTGGAGAGATATTGATAGAGAAGAGAATGCAATTTCTTTTGTTATGAGTTCTAAAGAGGAAGATAAAGTGATGACACTATCAAGAATTTGGATTATGAGGCATATAGCTTATGAGTGCAGTGAAGTAAGGGGTAGCAGAGAGAGTTTAGGGAAGGAGATGGAGGGCACGCCAAGAACCTGCCTGATGGTAGAGTTGCTTTCTTATTTGCGAGGTTGTATTGGAGACAGGGCTAGGTATGGTAACGGGATGAAGGGAGAATCATTATAGCCGTAACTGATAGGAACCTAGTTTAGGAAGGAGATGTCGGAACCGAGAGGAACCTACCTGATGGTTGGGTTGCCTCTTGGTTACTACAAAGGGATGTGAATTCTGAGAAGGCTAGGATGAATAGGAGGCTGGTATAGGGGTTCACGGCTCTAGGCACAACAACAGGATCAAGGGAATATGAAGGATTTAGGCGGGAACCTAGTCACCGACAGCCAAAGAGGTCGGGTTTGGCTGATCGGTAAGGAGTAGAGATTGAGAAGGTCTGGGTTATGAAGTGAAAACCTGACAGGAATGGAAGAATAGAGTGGTCGGTTGGGAGTAGTAGAGCAACAACTTTTTTTTTATGTGGAAAGTTGCTGCTACATGTAGAGCTCTATACTCATGTTAATAAGTGATGAGAGAGCGAAAGACAGGATTTGGATCCGGCACAGTGAGGAGAGACGGGATTTTAGGAGGCTGGTAACAAGGAATTGGAAACCTGAAATTTTACCTAGGATATGCTTTAGCTTTGGACGTCTTGATGCCAGGAATCTGGAGGAAGTCGGTGACTACGAGAGGTGGAGACGGACGAGCGAGAAAGGGGAATCTGGATTGAGCCGAGAGGAACTTCTTGTTCGGCAGGATGATGAAATAGGGGAAGCAGGGAGACGGGATGAGAAGATGAAGAAAGGAATCGAGAATCACCTATCTGATTAAGAGAAATTCTCGATCAGCAGACGGATTGTCGCCGCAATTGTCTCGGTTTGTGTACATCAAGGATATGGGCTTGCAATGTGAAGGATTATGATCATGTGAGATCTGCGTTGAAGGAGAGGAGGGAGGGAGAAAGCAGCGAGAGAGAGAGAGGACAAGAGAGGCGAACGAGGGGAAGTTGCTTGATCGAACAATTGGGCGTGAGAGAGAGAGAAAGAGAGAGAGAGAGAGGGACAGACGACGCTCCCCTCAATCCGTTTGGTTAAGAGAATAATCGGGAAGGAATCGTGGGATTTGAGAGCCTTAATTGCAGCTTAATTGTCCTTTCAAATTAAGTTGAGCGGGATATTCAAAATATTGGATAAAATTAAGGCAATTTAGGGATCAATCCAATTTCAAACTAATTCTGAAATAAAATTAGTTATAAATATTGTGTTTATCATATTGAAAACAAATTTCATAAGTTTCATTATCTTCTTTTGACCCGATCGCATTGAGATTTGCGAAATCTTGCTGAAATTAAACCCACATAATATGGGTATCATTTTTAAGTAAATTCGACGTTCTGGATTCAACGGCGTAATCCGTTTTACGATCGGAGATCATTTGGGCAATGTCGAGGTCAATCGAAGCAAATTTGAGGTTAATTTAGGCGTCGTCACACTTCGAAGCTTGCTATTTGCTCCACACTTGATCGAATCGACTGCGAAAGGTATTGTTCAATAGTTTTCGACGTTCGGCGACAACGACACATTCCGTTTCGTGAAAGGAGCTCGTTTGGATATTGTCGAGGCCTCTTGACTTTAATATGCGTGAAATTGCTTATTCTATTTATTTTTTTTCATTTGATGATAATTGATCGGTGTGAAATATCAATTTCAATTGATTTTAATGTTCTGAACACATTAGTGGTTGATTTCACGATCGAAGGACATTTCGATCAGTTTCGGTCACAATCCGTGCGCTTCCAACTCTCGTTTTCATGACGTCACATCTAATTCTTGCTGATTTCAACATACTTGCTTAATTAAGCATATGGACACTATTTATAGGTCAACACATATCTGTATTTCCTTCCTCTCATCTTTGTTTGAAGATTTATGAATTTGCACAATTCAGCTTAAATTAACTTTTAAATATTGTGTTCTGTAAAAGCTTTGGCATATATGATGCATCTGATGTGTTGTTGCCATTATAACTGTGGTCATCATATTCACACAGCATACTAGCAAGTTTAAAGAGTGATAGTGTTATTCTGTTTTCTTAGCAGGATAGTTATAAGGTTATATCTACTTATTTGTTTGATGGTTTATTTTTTTCCTCCAATTTTATATCAGTTCTCACAAGAGCTAGTAATAGTTGATAATCTCGGCCTCCTCAAGCAGGTGATACTTGTTTAAATATGCTTGTTTAAGATTGATGATGCCTACTTCAAGCAATTGATGATTTCATTGTTCAGTTTGATTGGCTCATCTTTCAATAAAAGTATAGTTTCAGTTACAATTTGGCCTAACTTATTCTACTTTTTTAATCTGTAGGTATCATGCGAACAGAATGCTGAGCTTCTATGCCCCAGGTATAGTTTTCATTCTATATACATGAAGTGAATCATACTGTTGTTTGTCATCACAGTTAAAATATCCTCTGTGAGCATTTTTTTTAATCTTTTCTCCATGTTCTTGTTACTTTGAATTCAATACTAAGGCGTGTATATATTTTTTTTCTAGTGTACATTCTGCATTTCCAAGTGTTGAAGGTTTTAATCATTTTTCATTGTAAATAGTGACATAATTGTCAGGGTATTAAGTTGATTCTTTATCAGTGTTGCTGTGTGCATTTCTTAATGGATAATTTGATATAATGGTAAATGGATTCTCCTTCTGAAATGATTACTGCAATAATGTAAACAATCATGAAACATGCAAATCTGATTTTAGTTCCTTTTCAGAATGTTGGAATTAGTAGTAGAACACTCAAAATGTTAGGTGGCATGGATAGTACAACAACAACAAGCCTTTATCCCACTAATGGGGTCGGCTGCATGAATCCTTTTTCTCTATTGTGTCCTATTAAGTGTCAAATTCTCATTTAATTCTAACAAAATAAGATCATTTTTTTACTATCTAATTAAGTCTTTTTAGGTCTACCTCTATCTTTCTTAACATAGGTCAAATCTAACACATCTACTATTTTAATTGGGTCATTAGATGATCTATATTTTATGTGATGAAACCATCTAAATTGACTCTCTTGAATCTTATCTGTCACTGGAGCTACTCCAACTTTTGCACGTATATATTCATTCTCTAAGTGTAAAGCCACTCATCCACCCAAGCATCCTCATCTCGCAACACTTAATTTTATGCTTCTTTTTTATTGGCCAACACTCTGCTTCATAAATCATTGCAGGTCTTACTATCATCTTATAAAATTTTCTCTTAAGTCTAAGTGATACTTTTCTATCACACAACAGGTCAAATGCATTCCTCCACTTCAACCATCCAACATGAATTCTACTAATAATATCACCATCCTTTTGAGCAATCGACCTGAGTTATCTAAAACCTTCACTCTTTTTAATCATTTGATCATCCAATATTACAACCCCACTGCTAGACCTATTACAATTAAAATTACACTTATATATTTTGTTTTAGATCTACTTAAATGAAAGCCTTTAGATTCTAATATTGACCTCCATAACTCAATTTTCTCTTGAACTCTCTCTTTAGTCTTATCAACGAGAATAATATCATCAGCAAAAAGCATACACCAAAGTACATCCTCTTGTAAATGTCTAGTAAAAGCATCCGTAACTAAAGCAAAAAGCTATGGGCTTAAAGTCAATCCTTGATGTAATCCAATTGAAATTGGAAAATACATGATCAATCCTCCTTGTGTTTGAACACAAGTCCTTAATGACTTGAATATAAGCATTATACACTTTTTTTCTTTTCTAGAATTCTCCAAGTACTTTTCTTGAAGTTTATTTTATGCTTTCTCTGAATCAACAAATATTATATATAGATTCTCCTTTTTGTCTCTATACTTCTCCATCAAACCTCTCAACAAATGTATAACATCCATAGTAGACCAACATGACATAAAATCAAACTGATTTTGAGAATTTTTTGTATCGTGTTGTAACCTATGTACAATTACTCTCTCTCTCTCATAATTTTAATGTATGGCACATTAAGTTATTTCCTCTCTAACTTAAGGTGGCATGGATAGTGATGTATTAAAATTGTTTTTTTAATGTAGTTTGATAGATTGATCAGATAAATTAATATTAGTTTTCTGTCGGTTTGTTGTAATTCCTTTTATTTATTTTTTGACAATTGATGAGTGATGGTTGAATTCCATTTTAATTTTTTTTTATAGAAAAATAGGTTTCTTGTTAGTTTTGCATTCTTGTCTATTATTAAAGTTTGTTCAAGCTACTAATTTGGGATGCTTGTGAGATTTCTAATCACACAAGAGAGCTTAAGTTATCTTATTTATTACTATGTTTTGCAAGGTTGGTGCGGAGAAGTGCGTGATGTCATCTTCTCAGAGAATGGAAGCGTGACAGTGGTGTATCGCGTTACTATACGAGGATCAGATGGAGAGGTAAAGTCGAATCTTTCTTTTGGCTTAAAAACATTGGATATTGTGCAGTACTTAGATTTTATTTAATGAATTCTCAATTTGTTATGCTCACTTCGATTCCTACTCCTATAAATCCCTCCATTGCCACATCCAAGCCTAGTTTTGTGTTCATTATCTTGATTTGTGTGACTTGCATCCCGCTTGTTCGTGCATGGTTTTTCCTATGATGCACATGATTTGGCATGTAGGGGGTGTAAACAGGCTGAGCTGAGCTCGAGTTACACTGAACTCAAGCTTTACGTGAGCACCCAATTTCTAGCTCAAGCTCATAAGCTAAGCTCGTTTAAAAAATATTAAGTTCAAGCTTGACTCAAGCTCGTTGGCGAAGGTTCAATAGGATTTTGGTGTTTGAAACCTTGCCTTTCTCCCCATTCAACCCTGCTCCTACCCACAGCCAAAGAGAGAGGATTCACAACGGTAAGCCTTGTCTTTCTTCCTGCCCCCCTTCGCGTGCATAGAAATGGGATTTAAGGCAAAACAATGAAGAAAAAAGATTTAAAATCATATAAGATTTACGGTTGTCATTTTTGTTATTTGACATAAATCCTGCTCAAATACTATTTAGCATTGTAAATCCTGAAAATTTATCTTTCAATATGATTTACTAAATCCGAGATTTAAGGCAAAACAACGGAGAAACAAGATTTATGGCAAAACATGCACGCAGAGTCTGGAGAGTTGGGCGAAACTTGAGCTCAATTGTCTAAACGAGTTATAATTTGAGCTCGAGCTCGTGACTTGACAAGTTGAGCTCATGACTCATAAACGAGTCGAGCTTGAGCCGGCTCAGCTCACTTACAGCCTTATTGGCATGTCATCAAATCACCCTTCACTTGCGCTCACTTTGTGCTTGGCCATTGCATTTGCTTACAAATCATATGCAGCCACCATTTAGGCATCATGCAATCATCACCATTTTATTTCCAATGAGTCATTCCCACTCCTCCCTTATGTTGCATGCCATGTAAATGCTTCTCTTGCTGAGGAGATACAATAATGAAGATGATAAAAAAAAGGAAAGGCTATATTTTTATATTAGGGCTAATTAAAACTTTAATTAGCTAAGCACAAAAAAAATTTTTTTTTAATAGGCCTAGTCGCCCGTTTAATGGGTGACTGACGCCAACATGGATTCCACATCGCGATCACGCCTGTCAATTAGATCGCCTTTATTTTTTTTTTAAAATAAAATTTGAAGAATCAGACTATTTTGCCCAGATCGACTCATCCGTGTCGAATCGTTGAAGCTTAGTATTGTTGAATCAGAAATTCTCACAACTTTACGCTGACAAAATCTCAGGGCCCAAGACGTTAACACTTTTTTTGCAAATCTGCCAATTTGAAATATTAGACCAGCCATAATATTTTGACCGTATCAGACTCATCCGCCTAATTAAACAACTTGTATCGCTGAATCAGAATGAAATTTTACACGACTTTCATGTTGACAAAAATTTGTAATCGGGTTCTGCTCGCAGTTAGCAAAATGCTCGCAAAATTGCGCGCCGACTTGAAATATTGACCAGCCACAATATTTGACCGTGACGACTCAACCGGTTGGAATCAGCGCTTCAGATCGCTGGAATCATAACGCAAATTTCACGACTTTCATGTTGACAAAATCTGCGATTATACGGTTGCGCAGTTTTGCAAAATCGCCGCCAACTGATATTGGACCTGATTTGACCGTATGGACTCATCCGGTGTGAATTGAGTGAACTTGATATCGTTGCGTAATGAAATTACCGACTTTACGTTGACAAAATCTGCGATTGTGGCGTTCAGCGGCTTTTGCAAATACTGCAAAATTGTGTCAACTTGAAATATTTTTTCACCGTGTGAACTCATCCAGATGTTGGAATCGCTTGGTATCGTTGAAATCGTAATGAAATTCCCTTTGACTTCATGTTGAGAAAAAATTGAGATTGTAGCATGGTTCGCAGCTGTAGTCATCTTTTGTAAGATTTACATAACTTTGATATCAAAGACAGGTTCTCATGGAAAGTTCAGCCACCTCTTTCAACAAGGAAAGGTTCTCAACATCAAATACTCCAAATCTTCTTATCCCATCACCTCTCAAACTCCTAATGACACATAAAATCAGTCATTAACACCCTTTTCTCTACTGGCAGCTACCCCTTGTGGAAGTCGCAAATGATCAAATTATTTTTAGCAAACAGTTCGATAGCTCATCAAAAGTAAACACTAAAATTGTTTCAAAAAAGTAATTCAAAGTTTCATGATAGAAGCATAACAAAAGAAAAGTGTTTTAAACCTCGATGAAAAATAGAAAGAGAAAAGGAACCAATAAGGATCGTTGAAAAAGCTATGCCAACAAATACTAAAATTGCTTTTTTTTTATGTTGACTGTTTATCATGAATTGTTCACTAATTCACTTATTTTTCACTCATTTCATCAAAGTAAAGTAAATTTTATTAATTACAGGTCTATAAAAGTTATAAAGATCAATAAGAGAGCATCACAGTCATTCACAAGCGATAAATGAACTATATAAGCTAATATATAGCAAGTTCAACTTTATAATTACAGTAAAATGGCCGTGCTTAAAAAATTGACTAAATCTGCATCATGAAACTTGAGATTTAGACAATCATGCATTCAGAAGTTCCTCACAATAAGCTCACATAATCGATTATGTATCACTTGCAAGCACAAACGCGCATAACACACACACAGGCACTCAACAAACAAACCAAATATTATACAACATCTAACAACGAGAAAATCTGACAACTATAGAATAGACAAACATCATTGATGATGATATTGTGGTGGTCGAAGATGTTACTTTGGAAACGTGGTGGTGAGACGGTCTGAATGGTGTTGTATTGCTGATTCATCCCGGCTGGTCGGTGTTGATGCGAGATGGATCCAGGGGTGTAACGTCGGGTATCTCTAGTGATGCTCGTGGCTGGAAGGGGGCATTGGGATACACTCCATGCATGTGCGGCATATAGACCGGTGGATGAGCATATATGGGAGAACACGCCGCCATGAAATGGACTCAACATGGCTTCCTCATGAAAATGATGATGTTAAATGTGTAGCAACCGATATCCGGGATGACTAACAGACTAACCCTATGGTGTGTGGCTGAGTAGTTGAAGGTGCTGCAGAAGACTTACTGGCATCATCTGTACTCTTGTATCTGCTATCTAAAATGTGCATATTCTTTCGTAGCTCCCTGCATAACTCCTCATACCTGTTTATTGAATGTTGAAACTCTGTGTTTTAATCTCTCCCAAAATAAGGCTGAAAAATATCCTGTGTCCAAGATATGCTCACACTGTAGAGAAATAGATCTTTTTTAATAATCATTCAGTATAAACATATAATTAAGCTGAATTTTTATTGTACTTATCATAAGTCTATCTCCTGGTGCTCGGGGTAATAATAGTTGGGGAATGGTGAGCCTTCGACGCGACAAAAGCCAAGACCGACATCGTCTCGATCGACCGATAGTCAATGGGAGGTGTAACATCATCCACTGCAACAATCAGATCATGCCTGGCCTCCCACTATGAGATATAGAACTGATGATAGTCAAGTCAATCCAAATCCACCTTCCCTTGACTATCCACTCGCTGGAAGGAAGGATCAATAAGCGCTACATCAACTCTAGGAGATAGACCAAACTATCTCAATACACGATCCGGGAGGTACTACTCAACTCTTTTTCAATTGATTAACCCCAAATCTCGTCGCCTAAGTAGATATCGAACTCTCATGCGATTACGTCCGTAGTGCTTCCATATCACCTAAAATATTAACAACACATTAATAATATATATTAAATCTAGAGGTAACATTATGAACAAATTTTATACAGAATCATACCTGGCTCTGTAACAGCCCATCAAGCTCATCTCTGTATACTCTAACATGAACTGGTGTCATATCTCGTAAGTAACATTCGTTCCACCTACAACCAACACTCAGCCCATCTAACTCTGCCAGAAAAGGTACCTGTAATATAAGTTGTCCAACATGTATATGCTCCCAGGACCAAATCTGTAGTAAGTACAAACATCCTGTCATGTTGGTTCGCTTCGGCCTTATGGATTGATGCAACTCTCTATATAAATATGCTAATGCACCTCCCAATGAGTACCTGCTGAATGAACCAATATACTCCAACAGTGGTAAGTACTGTAGATGAATCTCAAACCTAGATGTATCTGACAGAAGAAAACTGTCAATAGTAAATAGAATATACGCTCTGAGATGCATGAGAAACTCAACATCTCGTTGATTTATGTATGAGTCTCTATAAGAGGTGAAACAGATGATCTGCTTTCTGGAGGCAGAAAAGAGTAGAGGTTCTTCTTCTTATTCATCTCAGTAGAACTGTCAAGTTATCAACTCCATGGAAGATAAAGAAAATGGCTATGCTTCCGTTGTTGTTTTCATGAAGAAAAAGAAGATGAAGATATATACTCCATGCCGAAGATCAGCGGGATCCGACGTCGCCCGCCACTCCGACCCCCACTTGGAATCCACATCGGCGCCAGTTGCCCGTTAAATGGGTGATCTCGGCCAAGGACGTCGCCTCCGCCGTTAACGCCGACCCCCCACTGGAATCCACATCGGTGCCAGTTGCCCGTTAAATGGTTGACTAGGCCTATTTAATTTTTTTGTGTTTATTTAGCTAATTAAAATTTTAATTAGCCCTAATATAAAAATTTAACCAATTGAAGGAATATTTGATAAGATCAAATCCTCGCCTAGAAGCACAAATACCAAGCTCAATCATTCGCATTAATCAAGGCGAACCGAAGCCGCAGATAGATCGCAGCTTTTGGCGAGCATTTAATAAGCTTGCAAACCTGCAATCGTAGGTTTTGGTCAACATGAAAGCCGTGGGAAATTTCATTACGATTCTAACGATACCAAGTTCGCTCGATTCCAACACCGGATGAGTCCGATACGGTCAAAATACTGTGGCTGGTCTAATATTTCAAGTTGGCACCGTAGATTTTGCGAGCATTTGCAAAAAGTGCTGCATACTAGGCCACAAACGCAGATTTTTGTTAACATGAAAGTTGTGAGGAATTTCGTTACGATATCAAACTCGCTGATTGAGATCTGGGATGAGACTGAGAAAATAATTTTATCTCAAATTTTATTTAAAAAAAAAAAAAGCAAATGATTGATGTGGAATTCACGTTGGCGCCAGTCACCTATTAAACGGGTGTCTAAGCCTATTTTTAATTTTTTTTAGTGCTTATTTAGCTAATTAAAATTTTAATTAGTCTTAATAAAAAAATTTAGCCAAAAGGAAACTTATGACTTTCATTGTATTTGTACACAGTATGATGAAGAGTTGACATTAACGAAGAAGATAGATCTAACTGGAATGTGTAAACAATATCGTCTATGAATTTAGTATTCGGATCATCTATCCATATATATAAGGGTTTCTTCTCATAGTTTAGAGGGTCGCTTGGCTTAGTGCGGGTAACTCTATCAGCCACCTGCCGCCACAATATATATATATATATATATATATATATATATATATATATATATATATATATATATATATATATATATATATATATATATATATATATATATATATATATATATGATGCGATCAAATATTTACATGCCAGAATTGACTTGTCATCTCGGTCCAAATATTTAATAATTTTTTGGGTTGTGCAGCACTTTTTTATCTCCAGCCAACGTCATCAGCTTGAGATCAGTTCTTTAACAGCCTTAACCTCAATTTACTTAATAAATATGGGGAAAACATTTTTTCTGATTTTTCTTCTGTGCTGGTTAGGAATATATACGTAAAAAGATTATTGTAGCTCTAGTGACAAATGAAATTAGAGAAAATCATCTTAAATAATTTGGTCACATTAAACGTCGGCATCCCAATGACCCTGTTAAGAGAGTAGAAGTATTAGATTCAAATTATTTTTTTTTTAAAAAAGGCAGAGGTAGTCCTAAAAAGACTTGATTATGATATATATAAAATGATCTTATTTTATTAGAATTAAACGAGAATATAATATTCATTAGGACACAATGTAGAAAAAAATTTTTTATAACCAATCCTATATAGTGCGATAAAAATTCGGTGTTGTTCTTGTATATATATATATACATATATACAACAATAACAATAATAACAATAAAAAAACTTTATCTCACTATAGGGTCAGCTCCATGAATCTCTCTCTCTCTCTCTCTCTATAGAGAGAGAGAGAGAGATAAAGAAAAAGAATTTAGGAATTGAAATAAAGTGATAATATGATATATTTTCTATTTTGATAAATTTTTTTGAATGCAGGCACACCGGGAATCTACTGGAACAGCATCTTCTGAGGATGGCGGAATCGAAGACCCTGTAACTGCAGCAGAAGAAATTGCATTTCGTAGAGCTTGCGCTCGATTTGGTTTTGGCTTATATCTGTATCACGAAGAGGAAGCTCTTTGAGAGCCCTCCATCCATTTCTGTTCTCTCATAATATATTTTGTTCCAAAAGGTCACGTGACTGACCGTTACTTATCGTATTTTAGATGTTCTAGTTTGCCTGCTGGGGTTTTGCTCCGAGTTTGTAGTGTCGGAATGCTGCACTGTAATAAATTAAAGGAAGATTTATATGCATATCATACAATTCTTATGCATTTATATATCTAATTAGGATTGTTAACGAGCCGATTTTGAGCGATCCAGAGGTTGAAATATTTTGAGTCGAGATCTGCCGCAATAACTATTCGACAGTAGTTTCGCCTCGCTTTCTAATCGATTTTAAGTTAGCTCATTTTAATTTCGAGCTAGCTCGAATTGAATATTTTAGCCTATTTTTTTGCTCGAATTTGAATGGAATTGGTTCATCTTGATCGAGTAATTTAAATTTAATAAAAAAAATTATTAAAAAATTTTATAAAAACAATGAATTAAGTGTACAAAATAAATAAGAATAATTTTCAAAGAAATAATATTTATATTTATAAATATATTATATTTATTTTAAAAGATTATAAGTTATAAATCTATATATTTAATTTTAAGAATAATTTTATTAATAAAAATTTAGATGTATTATATATAAAATTAAATATTTTTAATAATAGATAAATTGGATCTGATCTTGAGCTGGTTTGATCTGATCTATGTTTTGCTCGAGGTTGATTTGAAAAAAAGTTTGATTCAAATCTTTGGCTCATAATTTAGTTTAATGTAATCTTTGGTTTGATCTCGATCTGATTCAAATTTTGATTCGATTTTCAAATGATCTTTAATTTTCGAGCTTAATTAATAATTTTATATCAATATTTAAAATTATATATTTATTTATCTATTTTTTTATATTTTAAAAGATATATTTTATTTTTAAAATATAAACGATAATGATGATATTGAACATTATAGTATTATATATATATATATATATATAAATTAAAAATGTTAGATATATAAATACATAAAAATTATGTGATTATATATATAAATCTTTTTAAATTAAATTAGTTTTGTTGGGGCTGTTATAGAAGTTACTTCTTGTATGTTCAAAGCAAATTTTATATGAGGCTTCATAGTGAGTTAATTTTATTTTTGCACAAAATTAAATTAAATAAATAGGTGTTCATTTTATTTAGGCGGCTTATTCACATATTTCTCAAAAAAATTTGACCAAATAATGTGAATATCTGATAATTTTATTTATTTATTTTTTTTTTTTTGGGAGGGGGTAATCTGATGATATTTTGTACCAAATATAAGAATGTTGCATTTATTTTTATTAATAAGCGTTTAGAAAATGAGGATTATGAGAGTTTCAATAGTATGAACTCATTTCTACATAGGGGTTTGGTTGAAATTAATATATAAAATATCAGTTAATATTCATTATAATAGTTTCAAGTAACTGCTAAATAAATTTAAAACATATTTTTTATTAAGCTAATAAAATTATTATTTATTCTATAGCATTAAATAAATTTATTGTTATTGATTATAAAGCTTGAATTTCAAACATAATTTTAATTTAAAAAAATTATAATATTATTAAATTCATCTTAAAAATTTATAATACATGATTAATTAATCAACAAAATATATATAAATAGATTTAATCATCAAATTTAGATCATTAATATGGAGACCCAAATTGTATTCATTTCTCAAATATTTTTGGATTTGAGTTTGATGTGATCCACGACGAAATAACATCCACTAGATCTTCAACTTGCTTTGAATTTCGTGCGAATGATCGTTGAATCTGGACCCATTGCTTCTTTTGCCACGGATTCCCACGGCGTCCCAGCCGTTAGATTTGCCAGAAGCTCTCCACCATAGTTCACAGCATCAGCCATCGCAGGTGGAACATCAGGAAAATCTATAGATATGGCAAAATTATTAGAAAAATAAAAATAAAAAATATATATTAATTTCATAATTTTATATTCGGTATTTGATTTTAATATAATCAATAAGATATTAAATTTATTTAGAAATATGAACAACTGTATTTTTTTATTAAAAATAATAATAATAATTCAATCATCATTCTGACCTAGAAGCCCCCTCATGAGAAATAAAATATTAATTTCTCACATAAAAAAATATTTTCACTATATTTCTACTTTATTAAACTTGTGAAACAATTCAAATTTTATCATTTTATTTTTATTTTTTTTTACTTTTTTTTATGTTTCTTCTCTTTCAATTCAAATCAAATCAAGTTAAAAGATGCCCAAAGAAGCAAAATTATTAAAAATTATGAAAAAGAAACATAAACATATTTAAAATGCAGAAAAGGAGGCGAAGACCTCTTCACAAGTTAAAAAAAATGGCTAATCCATATTGATGCAAACTTAAGGATCTATTTGAGAATATTTGAGAAAATTGTAACTTTTTAAAAAATTGGTTGTAAAAATATTATGAGAAAAATAGTTTTTTAAAAAATTATTGTGTATTACAAATATTTTTCTCTTTAAAAAAATTCAAATAACAGATTTTTAATAGCCACCACACTTTAACAATTTTGATTCTCAAAAATAACTTCACTACAAAACTTTTTAAAAAAATTGCCAACCACAACTGTGTTTATTTTTTTGATTTTTGAAAAGCAAAACAGTCAGAAAGCTATCTCAAATGAATAATGAGATAACTTATATAAAAATTTAATATATTTTAAAATAAATGCAATAAAAATAATAATAAATAATCATTATTACACTCATCTTATAAAAAAAATTTAATAATTATAAAAATCATAATTGGCATCTCTAATTAGGAATTAAAAACAGTATTTTTTAAGATCTAAATTCTCAAACATAAAAATTACCTGCTGCAGTGGAAGGCCATGGCCTCCAGGCAATGAACGGATTGAGATGTCCAGCTGAGAACTGAGCAGATTCAGAGCTTAATAACTTGGCCAGAATTGGAGTTTCATCAATCGTATCATCCTTGAACTGTATCAGTAGATTTCTTGAGATTCCATAGTAAGATTTTATCTGCAGAAGAAATTACAGCAGACTAAATAATGCAGAGATCCAATTCAAATCACCGAAAGCAAATATAATAGAAAGAAAATAAGCACGGCGAAGGGATCCACAGCATATAGTTGGAGAAGGTTATATAAGCAAAGGTATTTTCCCATAAGCACTTAATGCTCCTAAACATGTGACAATCAAATATTTGTTTGAGCAATCAATTAATGGTAGTTTCTAACAGCTTGGGTGAAGGGAAAGTTCATTTGAGCAATCACTTAATGTTCTTGACAATGAAGCACAAATACTTTCAAAAAATTTGCTCATGCTCATATTAGACGTGTCAGACACAAACATACATCAAATGATCCCTGACGCGTAACACATTGACAATCGTGTCTAATTTGTTTTCCAAAATTGAAGTTGAACACGTTCATGATGGGCTTCAACATTATTGCGACATGCAATGAGAATAGCACATAATTTTTATGAGTCACATGGCAAAATAATAATAAAGTATAGTATCAAGAGTATATTATAGTTGTATGGTGTGTTCAATGTGGCATAGTATTGCCTATGCTAAATAATGAACTTGTGATTGATCATTCAATGTCTTTGCAGAGTGCTATTGCTTCCACTTGCCTAAAGTCTAGATTTTATGCTTATTAATACATAAAAAAGATGCCAACTTACTCTTTATAATATCAAGGATCTGATATCGTCTAACTGCCATCGTCATTATAAACTATTAGCTCATCATCATCACGAGCCTGCAAATCAAAGCACTTAGTTTGATTATAAAAGCCCATAAGTAGGTTATTCAGGGGTTATTGATTCTAGCCAATCTACATCCCCATAAACTTCCTAATATTTCTTCAACCTATCACCACCTCCAAGCATCATCCATGGATTTTCCTTTGCCTTTTGTCGTCAGCATTTGAGTTGACCTTCAAGATTGGTGCTTTTCTTAAAAGGATTTTCTCCAACCTCCATCCCACCTCCTACAAACGACCCAAGCATGGCTTTATTACTTTTCTTCCTCCTCTCACCTGATGTGATATGTTATAAAACTATATTTCTTCTCTTAAATGTAACTTCTACTTATTGTAATTATCTCTTCTCTCTGCCTCAAGGCACGTTCAAGAAAGTGTGATGAGACTATGATACCTAAGAGAGAGAGAGAATTGAGTATTTTTAAAAATAACTTATAAGTTAAAAATTAGTTTTTAAACTTTATAAAAAAGTTAATCACAAAATGATATTAAATTAGAGCACAACCAATCAAAAGAAATATAGAAAAGTAAAGAGACAAGGGGCATAAAGATATTTATGTGATTTGGATGAATCCAAAATTGGTCTACGTACATGCCTAGTAATCTATGCTAAGAATTCACTAAATCAAATAATAGTATAACGAATCTCCCATACCCTTAGGCGAGTACAACGACAACAACGTAGCTTCCTACACTGGGCAAATACAACTCCAATAACATACTTTCCTATACTGGGTAAGTACAACTCCAATAACAAAATACAAAAAAAAGAAAAAAAATATATACAAGAAAGAAGATCTATGTCTTCAATTTCAAAATAATTTTGTTCACAAGCCCAACTAAATAATAATAAGACAAATGAAAGAGAACTCACAATATATCCTTGTTCTCTTTGATTTCAAAGTATGTAATGATATGAAGTTGATGTAAATCACTTGAAACAAATGAATTTTTTAAAATTTGCACAAAGTGAGATAAAAATATGAAAGATGGAAAACTTTTGAAAAACAACAAATACAAAAGTCTTCGAGAATGGAATCTCACAAAACAAAACACAAATCTAAAAATGAATGAAGAAGGATTTTAAAGAACTTTAGCAATGACTACAAAAATTCTTTTCAATCAACATTAGCCATTAAGAAGCACAAATCAAAACAATCTTACTCAAGTCACTTGAATAAATGTGAGTATAAGTTTAAGACTCGAATGAGTTCTCCAAAACTTCAATAAGTTTCTCCAAGACTTGAAGGTAGCTTGAAGATGAAGAATCTCAAAATTGCCACACCTCCTCAATTAGAGAGATGATTTAATGTCGATCAAATTTTGAAGGTGGAATAGTAGATAAAACACTACCCGAGATTTCCTCATTTTGTGAGAACTTTAGATCTGGCCTGTGTTTTCTATAAGCAAGCACATTAATTACCCTCCTAATCGAGAGAGAACTTTCGATTAAGCTACTATTAGACTAAATCAACATATATAGTAATAGCATGCAGAGTTTTAGAATTTAGATTTATGAAATTCAACATTTAACTTAAAGTGGATGGTTGGGGGAATGTTGACACGTCCGATCAAGATCCCATGCTGGATCCGACTATCGTTTCCTACCTACTTAGTATAGAGTCGACCCAACTGACCGAAAAATCTTGTCCAGCCATGTGCGTCCCAAGAAAAAGACTGTGGTTGTCTAAAAGATGTTTTAAGTCCACCATGAGAGGGCTTTTTTGCTATTATGCACCTTATGGTTCACAACACAAGAGATATTGTGAGATACGAGCCACATCAGAAGAGGGTAGATTACAACCACGATCAAAAGACTACGGTAATGATCATGAGCATTCTAGCCAAACCATAATGAGACGGCCACGCCCCACTCATGAGATTAATTGAGTGTGAATATAAATGTACATTTGACTTGACATTAGCTCCTTTGTGAGCTAGGATTTTCTTAATTTGTCACCTTCGACAAAAAATTGTGGATGGATGGATTAGATTTTAACTTTAAGTTTTAGATATTGAATTTCATTTAATCATTTAGAATTTAGTGATTTATCTGATTTTATATTTATATTGATAATTAATTTAGATTAATCTAATTTGAGCTTGCAACCGTATTTTAATGGTAAGTATCCCCTTCGGTTGAAATCTCTATTCAATATAGCCATCATCGGGGAATTAGGAAATAGTCGTCATACTGTCATATGACAGAATTAGCTTCTCAGAAATTTTTTCAAGTGAAGAAAGCTACAACGACATCATTATTGTTAACCCAATCAACCAAGAAACCCTAAAAAACCAACCTCAAGATCCCTCAACACTAGATTCATACATTCAACATAGTGTCGGGGCCCATGCGGGTGGTTAAATTCAAATGCTTAAATAGATTTTTAAAGGGTTTATTATTTTAAAGCACTAACATACACTTTAATACTAATTAATTGATATGAATTTTGAAGTATTTGAATTCAATCATAAGTTTGTCTTATAATGCATTGCATATGAAGTATAAACTCATTTGGATATTCATATGAATTTTGAGGATAGCTAAATTTAATTTGACAAACATCTTATCATGAAGTATACAAGGTGATCACTTACAATTATCATAAGGCAATTGAACTATCCAATGAAAAGGTTTAGCTGATATCCTTAACAAGCAATGTGGTCGTTTGTAAACAAATACTTAGATATTATGTAAGCCCTCGTGTGCTTACTATAATTTACCAAGTTCAATATGGCTCTTGTTTCAAGTTGCATTAGTGTTTAAATGATAGCTTTTAGGCCTATCACTAATCCTTTGTGTACACAGAAATCAGAATAACTCTCTTTCAATTCTTTTAAGGTGGTGTGTTGTAGAAAGTTACTTTCACACTCATCATCAAATTATAAAATTCTTGGCAAGTTTCATTTAAGTTCTTTCAACTCTCTTTAACTTATTCAACACGAGTTAAAGCATAGCTTTGTTTGATCATTGAACTCTATGTTCATATTCATTGTGTGAGCTGTCAACTACAATATGAACCTCTTCTATAGGTCTCATTTGCATTAGGTTTATATATTTAGAAATTATTTTTCGATCTTACTATAAATCTTCAATTATTCAATCAAATATGTCTTTCAAAATAGCTTGAAGTGAGACATTACAAGGTTAAGTTCATATTGTTCAGATTTACTTCAAATTCCAACATTGAATTTGAATTTAATTTCTCTTTCTTTATTTGAAATGTAATGTTCAAATCCATTTGTAAGCCTCCTCCAAAATTCATTCGCATTTGTGATCTCAAATTCAATTAGATATTGATTGAGCTTTAATACTTTACATAGTGCTATTTATCTTATTTGAGCGTGGTATAAGTGTAGAGTTTGAATAAAATTTTGGCGGCGTTGACATCGACGTCGTCACATAGCTACTTTGGGTATCTTTGGATGCCCACCATGCCAAGAAAGGCATGTATAGGTGGTGTAAACACTACGGCTGAATATGTCATCCCACCATATCAAGAAAGATATATATGGGTCTCTGAAGCACTTGCATGAAACACAGATTTTCTCGCCATGCCAAAAAAGGCATGTACGAATAATTATATACCTGCAATGTCAGTTTAAATAGTTAATTTTAGCTTTGTAGTTGAATTCATATTAAGTTGTTTAGGCCTCCTGTTGGTGTGAAAATTCGGCAACATTTCGACAGCATCCCAACGCCGTCCCCGCATAGGGCGCTACTTCAAGTATGCTGGGCCTGCCCACCATACCAAGAAAAGCATGTATGGGTAGTGTAAACACCACAGTCGAATGCGCCATTCACCATGCCAAAAAAGGCATGTATGGGTCTCAAAGCGCGTAAAAAAGATTTCACCGCCAAAAGGCGTGTGCAGTCTTATATCAAGCAACTTTTCCACATCAAGAAAAATGTGTATAGATACTTAAAATTTTGACATCCATTATAATTTCATTTCTACATATACATGAAGGCGAAATGATTAGAATTTAAGTGTGATTGTTCTACCACACTACGGATTCTATCATTGCTTCTTCACTCCTTTATTTTTCTCTTTTTTTTTTGAAACAGCCAAAATAGAAATTTTAAATTTCACAATGCCTTATCCCTCATTTCTACCTCATTTCAACTTAATCTTGCAATGATTTTATTGTTTGATGGATCTTAAGAAGAAATCCAATAAAAAGTAAGCAACCCTACTGATTTTTCATCTTAGCTTTACTCCATGGCTCAAGTAAAGTCAAATTGGCACAAAACAAACAAATGCTTGGCAACAAAACAAGGCCTAAGCCATATAACATATCAAGCCTCACATTTGTTATCCCTAATCCAACCACATAGCATGTGAAAGAGGAATTCGTCAAGTCCATTTCATTCAATAGAAACTCAAATAGAAAAATACAAGTTAAGATTGAGTAGAGACAACCTGAAAATCCGGTTGGAAGGAGGAAGGAAAGAGATTGGTCGGCTAGAGCTTGCTACTCAGTTTGGAAAATTCTGCCAAAGAGGAGGAAGAGAGGGGTTCCTGGTTTGAGCAGCTCGGTTGCTCCGGGAAAGGGACGGACGAAGTTGTTGTTCATTCCTTCGAATAGGACGGGCCGAACGAGAGAAAGGAGGGACGGGACGTGCGACTGGTTCGATCAAGGGTGTTCGATTTGGCTGCTATAATTGGATGGATGGGAAAGAGGGAATGAGAGAGGGAGAAGTCTCCCTTGGCTGCTCGGTTCAGCCGCTCAATTTGCACTGACGGGAAAGAGGACAGGGGGTCCGTTCGGTTGGAAGGAGGAGACGAACGGGCATTGGCTCGTTCACTAGGATGGAAGATGGAAAGCTCGCGTCTTGGTGGGGCCGGGCTGGTATCTCGTGAGACAGGCGGGTCGGGAGGTTTTCATTCATCTGGGAGCAGGGAAGTAGTAGAGAACGAGAAAGGCTCATCCGATAGGCAAGAAGAAAGGAATCAGAGAGGTCTTGCGGCGCTGAAAATGGGAGTATCGGCTATGAATAGGACTACTTAAGGTTAGGTACTAAGAGGGGTATATATAGGTAAGCTTCCTTTTCTTATTTGTGATAAAATAAACTTCCAATTTTGAGTTTTCGCAATTGTATCACCACATAGACAAATTGAATATCAATTTTAGATTATTCTGATGTTCCGGACACAACAACGCGGTCCGTTCGCGATCAGAGTTCGTTCGGGTCAAGTCGACGTCGAATCGAATAAATTTCGGTTAAAAAATGTGCATTATCGCTTCCAACCGCTCGACATTCGTGTAGACTCGTCTGAATTGAGCATGGGCAGTATTGTTTGGTAGGTTTCGAGGTTTTGATGACGGTACAATCAATTTCGCGATCAGAGGTTGTTTAGGCACCGTTGCAGCCTCTCGACTCCGATATGCGCATTGGCGCATCGACGGCTCTCCTTCTTGATCAGTCGATTGTCGGATTGTGCAATATTTATACTTCGATCAATTTCGATGTTCTAAATGCAATGGCGAAGTCCGTTCGTCGATTGGAGATCGTTTTGAGCAATTTCGGCAACATCCAGTGTATTTCTACTTTGCTCTGAGTGTTGTTGCATCCGAAGTTCGTCAAATTTGGTTTGTGAGCTTGACTCGACCGGTGTAACATGTATGGAGGTTAACAAAGATCTTCTCTTGAATATGGTTGAAGATAAAAGTAAGAGAGGAGAGATAATGATCTTCAACATTTGAAGCAAAAAAAGCATAATAACAACAACAATAACAACAAGGCTTTATCGCACTATGTGGGGGTCAGCTACATGACTCTGTCTTCTCCATCGTGTCCTATTATGTGTCAAATTTTCATTTAATTCAAGTATACAAAAATCATTTTTTATACATCTTAACCAAGTCTTTTTAGGTCTACCTCTACCATTCTTAAATAAGGCAAATCTAATAGATCTACTCTCCTAATTGGGACATCCGACGGCCGACGCTTTATGTGGCCAAATCATCTAGGGCGAGTCTCTCTAATCTTATTTGCCACTGGAGTTACTCCAACTTTTTTCCGAACATACTCATTTCGTATTTTATCTCTAAGAGTAAAGCTACTCATCCGCTTGAGCATCCTCATCTCTGCAACACTTAGCTTAGTCTTATGCTTCTCTTTTATTGGTCAATATTTTGCACCATAAATCATTACAGGTCTTACCATCATCTTATAAAATTTTCTCTTAAGTTTAAGCGGTACTTCTCTATCACACAATAGGCCAGATGCATTCATCCAGTTCAACCATCTAACCTGAATTCTACTAATAACATCTCCATATATTTCACCGTCATTTTGAACAATAGAGCCTATATATTTGAATTACTAACTCTTTTTAATGACTTGGTCACCCAATTTTACGATACCGCCACTAAAACTTCTACAACTAAAATTACGTTACATATATTCAATTTTAGATCTACTAAAACAAAAACCTTTAGACTCTAAGGTTGACCTCCATAATTCAAGTTTATCTTAGACTCCCTCTCTAGTCTTATCAACAAGAAGAATATCATCGGCAAAAAGCATACACCAAGGTACATCTTTCTGTAAATGCCTAGTAAGAACATCCATAACTAAAGCAAAAAAGATAAAAGCTTAAAGTCGATCCTTGATGTAATCCAACTGAATAGGAAAATATTTTGTTAATCCTCCTTGTGTTTGGACACAAGAAATAGCTCTAGTATACATATCCTTAATGACTTGGATATAACCAATATTAACTCCTTTCTTTTCTAGAACTCTCCAAAGAACATCTCTTGAAACTTTATCATAAGTTTTCTCTAAATCAACAAATATCATATGTAGATCCTCCTTACTTTCTCTATACTGCTCCATCAAACCTCTCAATAAATGTATAACATCCATAGTAGATCTACCTGGCATGAAATCAAACTGATTTTGAGGAACTTTTGTATTACATTGTAACATATGCTCAATTACTCTCTCTCATAATTTTAATGTACGAGACATTAACTTAATTCCTTTATAATTTGCACACTCTTGTGCATCATCTTCATTCTTAAATATAGGAACTAACAAATTATTTCTCTACTCATCTATCATCTTTTTAATCTTTCAAATAATATTAAAATATTTGTAAGTCAATAAATTCCTTAATCTCCTAAATATTTTCACACTTCTATCAGAATATTAACATGTCCTATTTTTCCACATTTCATTTAAAACTACTCCAACTTCAAATTTACTAATACGACTATAAAAATAAAATTCTTTATTTTTGTTTAAGGTATTAAGTTAAAATCAATCGTATTTTCAGATCTTTCAATAAAATATTTATCAAAATAACTCATTTGTCTATTTTCAATATCCTTTTCTAAGAAAAATACTTTATAATTTTCATCATTACTACAACTCACTTGAGCTAGATCTTTACTTCTATCTCTTTGCTTGGCTAATTTATACATACATCTTTCACATTCATTAGTATACAATCTATTTCATAAATCACTAAATTTAAATTTTTTCAGATCATATATGTTTTCTTAGAATCTACATGGCCACTTTATATCTTTCTCCTCCGAAGTTTTACATTTAAAACAAGTTTTATAATAATGCTTCTTATTTCTTATATTTTCTTACATATTTTGACTCCACCACCAACTATGTTTATTAAAAGAAGTTTTCTCTTTTAATTCTCCAAACACATTTTTTGCAATTTGTTTAATTTCACTTGTCCCCACCTAGTGGGATTAAGGCTTGTTGTTGTTGTTGTTATTGTTGTTGTTGTTGTTTAATTTCACTTGCTATTTTTTTCACATAACATTAGCTTTCTTATGAACATCCTAAATTATAATTTCGCTTTCTTAAAATATTTTTATTAGTGTTATTTAAGTCAATCTAATCAAGCACAATAATTTGATTTATTTTTCATCTTCTAATCCTTCATCTTAAAATCTAAAACTAATACGATATCGAGACTTAAATTTCATTTCTGAATTAATCTTACAATCTTTACAATCTAAATGATATATTTTTCTTATTAGAAAATAATCAATCTGTGTTTTACTAGATTCATTTTTATAAGTGATAATATACTCATATAATTTCTTAAAAAAAATATTAACTACAAAATCATAAGCTAAATCAAAATCTAATATACCCTATATTTTCATTACTAAATTCATAACCACTATGAATATTTTTAAAATCTTATCATTTCACAACACGCCCATTTAAATCTCTAATAAATATATTTTTCTTTGATGTATCTTTTGTATTAATCCCTCTAAGTCATTCAAAAAATTTTCTTTTGAGCCTACATCCCAACCTACTTAAGTAGTATAAACACTTATAACATTGATAATCTTAGTATAAACAACAATTTTTAAAGTTATAATTCTATCATCATTCCTATTAATATTTATAACATTATCTTTCAAACTTTTATCTATAATCACACCTACATCATTTTTAATTCAACTTCTACCTAAATATCAAAGTTTAAAACCTAAACTATCAATTTCTTTGACCTTCTCCCCAACTCATTTTGTTTCTTGAATATAAAAAATATTTATTTTCCTATGAACCATAATATCTATTAATTCCATTAATTTACTTGTAAGAGTACCTATATTTTAAGTTTATAACCTAATTCTTTCATGAACTAACTTCTTTGCCAACATCAGTTCATAATATGGGAACTCTAGCTTATTTAACACTGCACCCAAGCATTGATGCAACGGCCCTTGAACTTTTCATTGTATTCAAGTTATACTGCGCATTCCTTTCAGGGGGCACCCTAATATTAACACAATATTTTAAAGGATTCATGCCATTATTATTTAACAAGTTTTATGCTGGTTGTTGACTATCTATCGCAACCCTCTACTTTTCACATCCGAGACTTGGGACCCGTAATATTACACAATCCAGTCCAAGCTGAAAATATTTCAAAAATACTTATTTGTATCACATTGTAATGCAAATACAATATGACAAAAAAATTTCAAAAAATAAAATAAATAAGATGAAAATATTTTGGCAATTATTTTCATTTTTGTGAGCTTTTATGTCTTATTTATAATTCCTATAAAAATTTCCAAACTATCCCAATCTAAGTTGTTTTGATTTTGCCAATCTTACTGAAAAAATTGAGTCTGATAAATTTCATGTAGCACTTGAATTAACCCATTAGCATCATCCAATCACATATTTATTATTATCAAAATGAAGTAATTATATGATAGGGCTTTTAGAGTCAACAAAAAGCATTATAAATATTACACAACCCTTTGATAGTACTTCATTGATTGATATATAAAATATTTTCTCTGACTTGCTCCAATAGTGGATGTAGGACTATGAACCAAACCACTATAAGTTCATATCATAATAATATATTTTATCCTATCTCTTAAACCTCTAAACACGTTGGATCAATTTTGTATAGTTGAGCGACTAAAATAAAAAAATGTAATACTTTAAAACTAAATTAGCCAAACATAAATAGTTAGATAACTATTTTGGAGATTAACCCATTCTAATTATGAACAATAATCTAATTAGAAGTGTTATTCTTTCTATTTTTATAAGTCAAATCATTGATTAAGAGAGCACTTAAAGATTTTTAGAATGGGTTATTTACTCATACAAGTATGAGGCTTGAATCTTTGATTTGCTAGATTCTTTCAGAAAATTTCTCTAAATATTAATATTGATTTGCATGCATGATTGAATTTACTCATTTAGAAGATCTAAGAAATTCAGAGACTAGGTTAAATGTTTTCATACTTCTTTGTTTTTTTCAAGTCAAAAATTAAGATGATGCAAGAAAAATGATCAGGATAGCTCAGTTGGTAGAGCAGAGGACTAAAAATTTTCATGTTGCCAATTCAAATCTGGTTTCTGACACGTAAAGAATATATCGAATAGATATTCATGCCTCATACAAATGAATAGAGACGGATCGGGATACATATTCATGAATAGTCTAAAGCATGATGCATACTTCTTCATCTAGGTGTACATATAGATAGAACTCCCTTTTTCTTTTTTTAGATTGGAGGAGGATTCTAAATGGATCAATCTTTTTGATTTTCAATGGAGATTGGGAATCGATGAACTTTCCATAAGACTCATTTTATTGACAGGATTTATCACTACTTTAGCAGCTTGGCCAATTACTCGAAATCCATGATTTTTCTACTTCTTGATGTTAGTAATGTATAGTGGCCAAAAAGGATCGTTTTATTAGCGTTGCTCACAAGAATCGGAGAATGATCAAAGATCTTAGCCAGAAGCAAATCCTATGGGTTCATTATTTTTAAACTAGTTGCAAGATCTTCATGATTCTAAATTTTTACACATTATTTCTAGTATTAGACTAATAATTTGCTATTTTCATTGAATATTTTTGCACTTAGTTTTCATCACAAGTAACAAATTATTGTATTCTCCGCACCTTATTATAGATTTGCATTTAAAAATCTTAGAACTTAACATGTCATGCATCACGTATAAACTTAATTGGGATACACTTAAACTTTTGGGTGGATGTAGCTAGAATCATTGATATATCAGGCCTAACTTTGGTTCATCTTTTATTTGCACTCCATAATTTACTGCAAGAACCAAATTAGATTAGATCTTCCCATTATGGTGATCCATACTCTAACTCAACTTTGAATCAACCTTTATATATACTCCATAATATATTGCGAATCCACAGTCTCCTTAGTAACTAACATAATTAGATTAGATATTCCCAATAGAGCAAATCACCCTCTAATTTAATCATTATTCTTTCCAGTTAATTGGCAAACAATGTGCGGAAGGTCTCCTGGGTTATAGCATCATAAAGGATGAACTTGTTATAAACCATTAATAGAAGCAAAAAAACTACAAAAAAACTCATATAAACTATTTTATTAACTTTACACACAACCCTCTTATTCAACAAACATGGTACAAGTACTACAGTATTTCCATTTGGAATTGTAAGCCACATCTTTTTACCATGGAACCATAGTAATGTCATCTCTTGAAAATGGTGCCTTCGAGCATGAGCATCTCATGAGCGGCCACATAGTTGCTTCTCGACGAAGACGTCTCTCATGTTGTTGTCACTCTTGTGGTATCTCTTGTGCACAAGCATCGATCGCACATAACCATCCCTTGCACTCAACATCTCTCTCCCACAATTGCATGATTGTCTCACAACATGGCCATCTCTAGCAATCATCTCTAGCACAAAAATTTGGATCGCGTAGCCATCCATCTTTGCAATATGCTAACATTAATCAAGTTTCTCTCGCCTTATGGCTCTTATGCTTTTGTCTTTGTCGAGGTCGAGGACAATCATCATGCTATTGCTTGGTTCATAAGCTATCTTTGATTTCAATGCCATTTCATAGTGTCATCGTCTTGTCTACTATGAACCCTCAAGGCACTTTAGGTTGCTCTCATCACATGTCCTCTTTTGTGTTCTCGTTGACAATAGATTTTTGTTCCTCATGTATTCATGGTTAAGCTCACTCTCTTCCATTGATCATTGGCGAAAGATCTTCTGCATTTCTTGTCTCATTAAAGTGCCTTCGTATACCACCTCCTACCTTCTCTCAGGGGATTGGTTTACCCCCTTGTAGGGTTGCCTCAACCCCATATTTTTTTAGAGGCTCCTTTACTCTTATTTCTTTTATATTGGTCATGTTTCCTCCACCTCAACATTCACACTCAATTGAGAAAATTGTTCATAGTTTGAATGTTGTAGACATTTCCCCTACTCTATTCAACAATTCTCCACTTTTCTTCCACCATAATTCAACAATTCAACAACATTAACAACCTTCGGCTTTTCTAGACAAGCTTGCTCTTTTCTTTTCCGATAAGAAGTTTTCTATACTTGTTCATTAACAACATTACCCTCTCATTTATTGGTAACTCAAAATGGGTCGTCCTAGCATAGAGATTGTTTATAAGTTCATGTTTAATTTATAGTTAATGTGCGATTACTCTGTTGGGCTCATCAACCCTTGATATATCATTATCAAGCTTTTTTTTAGAAGTGGATTACACTATACTATTCTCACATCATTCATAATATATTAGTGAACTCTGATGCACATGTTAAACTGATCTCCCATTTTGATTGTTTTGACGAACCGCCTTTCACTTTTATTTGGATTTCATGTTCATGACCACATCTGCACTACTTCAACTTATCAATTGTATTTTCTTAGACTTTTATTTTTGGAAAGCCTTTACAAGTGGATGTTACAACAGCCATCTTGCTAGGCCATTTCTTGATGGGATTGGACATCACAACCCTTTTCATGAGATTTAAGATCAGTTTTTATCATCTAGATATTGGCAAAAGGTGATATTTAAAAATATTCTAACACACTACTCCTCTTGTCATATTTTTGGATATAAATTCTCTAAATTTTAGGTGCATGACTTTCCACATGATACTCATAATATTCTCCTACCTCTTTGGTGGAAGATCCCCCCACATTAATTCATGTCTATTCCTAAAACCTAAAGCTAGGTTTAAATTTTCTTCCAGAGATAGTAGTTGATGTTCCTGTACCTACCTGTCCCTTATGATTGATTATGTCATCAACTGCCTGCTGATATTATCACTGAGAATATTCGGTAAATTCTTGAAATGCCTCAACCTTATTATGAACACAACAATGACCATTATCTTGACATCTCTATGATTCTGAATAGAGCATTCAGTGTCGACTCTCTGGTGCATAAGAGATTTCACATTATTTATACAGAAACCAGAAGGGGTAGAAATTAAAATAAAATCTATCATCACTTACCTTTTTTACTAAGTTTCAAGCTAAACAATCTAAATAAATACTTCATAGCTTTTTTTTTCGCACCATTATATCCTCTTTTTTTTGTTATGATATTTCTTTGTAAGTGCCCTTATTGTACTGATTTCATTAACCAGTTAATATATTTTTCTTTGAAAAGAATAAGCACTACACTCTTTCAAAAACTAATTTTAGGTTGGGCACAATCTCTAACATAATAATAGTGGCACAATCTCAAACAAAACAATAGCTTAACAAAATTTATGCATCTTTACTTTTCATAGAGCTTAACAAAATTTACGCATCGTTACTTTTCATAGCAAACTGCATTAGAAAAATTAGACGTACGTTCATGCATTCATGTCATTGTAAAGTTACACTGCATGATAACAATGAACTAGAAGTTGGTTGATAAACCACAATGATGTTCTATCTCTAGCATAGATATTAACAGTTTTGTCATACCAGTTTCCTAGTTTCGTCTGGTTTAGGAACAAATTCTTCTCTTCCGTTAACCAGATCCATGTATAGAGGCGGAAGTTGCTCAACCAATGGAAGAACTTGCTTCATAATTGGTGGACTAAGGGACTCTAACTGCTTGATGGCCATTTCTGCCTGAAAACTATCCGTCAGATATATAACAATGGCCAAAAAAAGGAGCAATATCTTGCATAACACTCAAATATTATCTACTTAAAAAAGTAAAACTCAATTATTTTCATTTACAATAATATCTCCAAAATCTCGTAAAGCACAACAAAGCCTCAATCCCACACTTTCTACTTTCCTTAAATTTTCAATGATTTAATCATAGAGCATACAAATACATGAATTCAAAACTCAAGTGTTAGTTTTGTAAAAAGTATGTAAATCTCCCAAAATCAAGCTGGCAAGTGAAAAAAAAAAAGTTCCTTTACACAATCAAAGAAAGAAATTCAAGCTCAAATATCCTCACCCCATGACGAATATTTGAAGATGATGTGATTTGGTTTAGAAGTGGACCAAGACTCTGGGCCATTGGTGCAATAACTGGAGAAAACAAAGGGACAGCCAAGCTTGCCTCCTGCAGTACAAATAAAAAAAAATCCAAAAATGTTTTCCTCAATTAGCCATGACCCAACTTTCAGCATATTTCAGAAAAACCAATAAATATGAGTATAGGTCAAAAACAAAACTGGAATCATTTTGTTCTGTGGAATGCATTTAACCAAGCACTAACATGAATATCCAAGTCAATATGCATTCTATGTTCTATAGCTTATTAATGGTTAGGATAAGGCTAGTAATAATGATGATGATTGTATGTTATAACACATGAATCAATGATAGCTAAATGTCTCATGATAGAGATTTGTTGCATTATATTATAGATGCAATAAATGAAAGAAAAAACCAGTTGTCAAGGGCCATTCTTAGGCATCACGAGCAAACAAAGACAAGAAGACAAACTGACTTCACAAAAATATTAAGTATATTATTCTCTACAATTGCAAAGAGTCAAGCTTGAAATTTTTGTTTAACAATGTGTATGGACACCTGAATAATGGATCTGCATTCAGAAAGAATGGATCCAAAGTTTCAAATGTTTCAATGGTCATCTCCACAGCCACCAAAAAATCTCCACAAAAAGATATTTTAAATAGTAATTAATATGAGTTATTCGAAGACATTGAGGTCCTTAACATTTGTAAATGTGCATTAGCTATCATGAAAGCCAAGAGAGTTTGTGTACTCTATATGTGCAACTATAATTTTCAGTGGAGTTACTTCAATTTTTATCATCATTTGTGTTGAAGCATCATAATTTTGTGAACTAGAATAAAATGTTAATATTTTAGCTACATGTTAAGTTTTGAAATAAAAGAAAAAATATTCACTCTTGTGTTAGGAACAAAAATAAAGGGGAAGAATGTTGGACATGATCAAGTATATTGATTTCATCATGCACAATTCATCTTAATCTGATATCATACAATTACAACATTCAAAGAGATGAGAAAACCACATCAACAGAACAAAAAATTAATAGCAAGTGCATTTTTTGTGTTATGATCCACTTCAATGAACAACAAACATGCTTTAGAGGCCTCTCGTCAATGTTAAATTCTAACATCAGCTAGACTTGTTGAGATTGTGTGGTGCTTAGCCCGTCAGAGTTTTGGATATCCAGATTTATATTGCTACACTATTAAATTAATGTGGAATCAGTTAAAAAAAATTTTAACTAAATTTCTTAGGAAATTCACAAGATTCAAATTAGGTTATTTTGGGAATATGTCAAAATTGATTCAAAGTTTGTTACAAATTTTAATTTTTCAAACAAATTTTGTTTTGAAATCCACCTCCTCAAAATCCTGAAGGGTTGCATAGGATTAATGGTAGATGGATTATATGGATGGAATTTTGGAGTTAGATGAACTATTGGAGAGAATTATACGAAGATTGATGTTATAGAGAAAAGGAAGTTTGGAGTTAATTTAGATAATAGAGATGTGAGAGAAAAGCCAAGTAGAAAAAAGATTTCAGTGATTGTGAAGTACTATCCTAACGCAGAAAAAACATATGAATGCTAGCAATTTTGTGACAACTCTATAGACATGTGAAAGATACATTTCTGATTAATTTTTAAGTTGGTAATTGCTAGTATTAGTTGAATCATCTTTATTTACTCTCTCTCTCTCTCTCTCTCTCTTATATTATTGTCTTTTTTATGTTTTGGGAGCTGTAATCCTTGTGATGAAATTGAGTGCACTTGAGTTTGGATAAGAGTGCTTCTTATACACAATTTGTTTTATATGTGCGTGTGACTTCTCCATAGTGGATAAGACAATCTCTCCATCATGGACATGCCATCTCATTTTAGCTGAATCATGTAAATCTTGATGTCCTCTTATGGTGCAAGATATTTTTTTATTATTTTGTGTAATGATCTTATTCATTCTTACATTTGCGAAAAAAAGTTAAGTGTTTTTCCTAGCAATTAGTGATAAGCAAATGAGCTCCCAAAGACAATCCTAATGCATGAATCATCATTCAAGCCCTGGAAAAGGTGGACTTGTCTTGAAAAGTACCAAATGAAACTTAACAACCATCCTATGCAGAAGAAAACTTATAAGTTGGCACAGATATGACTAGCCATGCAAAGAAACAAGAAATCTTGCTTCCCTGTGAAATTCTGTTCTGAAACTCCTATTAAGAACTACTAAATATAAACAAATTACAGATGTATAGATAACTGGAAAAGATCTATATAAAAAAAGTTGTGCAATAAATTGAAAGAAGACAGATTAAAGCCGGGCAACCGATTACTTTGTTGTTAAAAGCCATCAAAATATTGCCATTTCTTTGCACTGCATACCTCGACCCTATTGTGCAAAATAACAATAGATATTTCAACATCATCTTTTATTTAAAATATTAATCACAAATAAATATAACTGATCATTACCAATCAGAAGGTGAATTACAGATCCTAAGGAATGACCAATGCCAAAAATTGGAAGGTCATTTTCCTGTGAAGAAAAAAAATTAAGCTTCAAAGTTCAGAAAGTTAACGATACAACAATCTCACAAAAACTGGCTCACAATGTCGTTGAAAGATCGAATGCATCGATCATATTTGAACTGCACTTCATCTGCTATAAAGAAGTGATCAAAACCACTAGAAAAAGGTGTTGCAACCACCAAAGCACCCCTGGACCACCAAAAACAGAAATGAAGGTCTGGATTTAGTATGAAAAGCTAATAAAAATTTGTCTTCATAGATTGAAGAAATCAAAATAATAGTTTAGATAGAATATGCACATAAAGAAGCTAACATTACTCAACAATAAATGGATGCCACAAGACCCTGTCTAATTTCAGGAGTTGTAAAGATGAAGCATAATGAATAAAAAAAGAAAGGACTTTATTAAATAAACACATATTCTACTTGAAGAAAGGTAATCATAACAGTGAATATCAATAGGCTAAAAAAATTTTGAGCAACCTAAATTGTGTACAAAATTTTTGAGCAACCTAAATTGTGTACAAAAGATATAGCAATCAAACCTACAACTAACAACAACAACAAATCTTTATCCCACGATGTGGGGTCGGCTACATGAATCTTTATTCTCCATCGTGTCCTATTAAGTGTCAAATTCTCATTTAATTCTAATAAAATAAAATCATTTTTTACATTTCATAACCAAATATTTTTAGATCTACCTCTACATTTCTTAGCATAGGTTGAATCTAATACATCTATTCTCCTAACTAGATCATCAGACAACTAATATTTTATGTGACCAAACTATCTAAGGCGGCTCTCTCTAATCTTATCTGCCACTGGAGATCTAAATATATTTATTTTGCATTTCTCTGAGTGTAAAGTCAGTCATCCGCCTGAGCATCCTCATCTCTGCAACACTAAACTTAAATTCATGCTTTCTACAACACTTAAATTTTTTCCTTAAGTGACACTTTTCAATCACACAATAGGCTCGATGCATTCTTCCACTTCAACCATCCAACTTGAACTCTACTAATAACATCCCCATCTATTTCACCATCATTTTGAACAATAGACCAGAGATATCTAAAACACTCACTCTTTTTAATGACTTGATCACCCATTGCCACAACTCCACCACTGATGATATTCTTCGTGTTGATAAAATTAGAGAGAGAGTTCAAAAGAAACTTGAATTATGGAGGCCAACCTTAGAGTCTAAAGGTCTTCATTTAAGCAGATCTAAAACCGAATACATTGAGTGTAATTAAACCTACAACCATAATTGTTTAGTTGTAGAATGTTTACTAAGGCTCTGTCTTAGTTTGAAGAAATTAAAAGCGTAGAAATAAAAAGGGAATGGAAATGACAATGGAAAAGAATTTAGTTGAAAATAGTTTTCACCAATTTGTTTGGTTGGGAGGATTTGAGTGTAAAACTTTTTTTTATCTTGTTTGATTGATGAGAAATTAACACTTAATAGCACACAATGGAGAAGAATTATTCATGTAGCCAATCCCACATAGTGGGGTAAAGGCTTCTTGTTATTGTTGTTGTTGTTGTTGTTTGATTGATGAGATATCGTGTGCTTGTTTCTTATTATGAGAAGATGTGTAATCTATAATGATGATCCAACAAATCTTTCTTTTCATTTTCACTAGGACACGGTAGATAACTACCCATAAAAAAGTTTTTGTTCACATTCATGGGTAAATCCAATTACCTATGAATTAAATTAAAATCAAACAACAAATGTTAAATTGTGAAGTGAAATGAATTTACATCCTCCAATTCCTTTAAACCAAATTTACCCTAAATGATGGTAACATGTCATCCATACATGAATTATCACAAAGCGAGTAGGTATGTTTGATTTTGCAAACATTTAACTACTTCAGAAAATAAAAAATAAAAAATAAAAACACTTATGCAGAATTTAGTAACATAAGTGATATGGCTCGAGGCTTCAAAAATGAGTAGAGAAAAAAAATCATACAAAATTAGCTAGAAGGTGCTTACTTGTCAGAGAGACGCTCAAGAAATAGCCGATAAGTAAGTTGAGGTGCAGCACCAACAAATATACCCCCAACAAAATGAATAATTGAGGTTGGTCTTCCATGTTTTGGTCTGAGGACCCATGCACCCTATGTTTAAAAAAATTACGATGACAAAAAATTATTCAAAAATAGATTATAACTTTAATGGGTCAAAAAAAAAAAAACTAATCCAAACTTTTCTATAATACGTGATAGTTTTGGAATAATACACAAAGCAAACAAGTATGTCCAATTTCCCCTACATTTTTCATAGTTTCAATGGAAGTTCACCCATAGAACCTCAATGAAACAACTAATTAAATCCAATCTTTTGCAAGGTTATTGTTCTTAAAAGCAAGGAGATCAATTGCCTCTAGCCTGGATGCTAACACTAAATTATGGCCATATAATCGCAGTAGACTCAAACCATAATACCCTTGAGTTGATGCTTTTACCTTTGACAGACTAGAACAGATCTGCTGAAAATAGACTTAGCAGAACATACATCTTGTACAGAAAAATAGTTTCAAAAAAAAAAAAGATTATCCACTTATGAAAATGATATGGATGCCTCCTGAGAATATATGATTAAGACCACGGTAGATATTGTTGTGATGCCCAACGATGTTCTAAACAGAAAAGATAGAATATTGGGAAGCAATTTGAAGCTTTGTAATAAATCGCTAATAGATTTGAATGACATTTGCATGCATTGTTTAAAATTGTGCAAGAAAATAAAAAAACTACCTCAATACTATTTTGAAATAATCATAATGAGGCTTATGATTTATTCATGTTATATGAGGCGTGCACTTTTTGATATAAGTTTGTAAGAGGAATCAAATGTAAATTATAATTATCCAAATAACCCTCATGATTTAACATGCATGCAACTGATCTCATAATAGTTAATAACCAAGCACCTCTCCTCTCATGTCCTCTCCACTCCCCATGCACAGTACTAGCCATTGCCACCATTTTCCCATCCTCTATTATTTGTGATGTTCTTATTTTGATATTGGATAATAATAGTGAAAAAAGAAACTTATCATGTATAACTTATTTTAAATTGTTATGCCATATCTTATGTTATTATGATGTTTGTATAATACTTCTTACTTATTAAGTTGTTAATATGTTACTTGATACTTTATGTAATTTATTAATTCCTATTATATTAGGATGTTAATATACTACATTTTAATATGTTAATAAGTTGGGATATTAATATATTCTTCCTTTGTACTTTGGCATGTGTATAATACTTCTTGTTTTGCATAATTTGTTAATTATGAGACTTACGACTCAAAACATTTTGAGGAGCCTCACCTCACAAGCAAAAAATACCTCAATAACATTGAATTGTATATATTAAGTTGGTGGTAGAGATAATAATCACTGCAAGATAGCATCAACACATTATGTTGTAGAAGTATTAAAACTTCTCTCGAGTATTTCTAGTCAACCTTTTGTTTGAACTCCAACTAGGATATAATCAATTTTTTAGAGCCACATTTCACTAAGGTAAGCAACAATGGTGATGTCTAGTATCCAAGCATTGGAGAACCATGTTAGCTTTAGAATGGTTAGTACTTTTAATAATACATACTCATTCAACAAGTATCAAACAACCACAGTAAAAACACAATTTCTATGGGACTAATTCCTAAAAAACTATCATGGTGCTGGCTAATTACCTAATTTATACATTCCAACTCTTAGCTTAGTCCATCAATATCGAAATCTATAATATGTTTTTTTGTGAATATATTACAAGACAATACAAAATTTAATCAATGACATAGTGTTTATATATGCTCGAGTTTTATTTTCTTATTTTTATTTTTATTTAAAATAATAAAATTTTCTTTTTAGTTGATATATTTGTTTTTATTTGTTTAAGTTCATGAACAAGTCAAATAATAATGAATCTAATTCAAATAAAAATATATCAAACATTAATTAAAAAAGTTCAAACAAAAGAAAGAAAAATTTGAACAAACCAAACTCAAACAGACCTTTGTTTAGTTATTTGTGGCTTGTTCAAATAATTAGTGTTGCCTATGGTGTTAAACAACTTATATCTATATTACTTAGAACTTATATCGATATTACTTAGGTCTACCACTTCCCTTCCTAATCCTTTGATGCCAATTCAATATTGTTTTGTCTAATGGATGCATTTTCTACTTTGTTGTACGTCTAAAAACCACCACAACCAATATCTAAACCTTAACTTAGAATGTTATCACTCTATAATGTAATAATTTCGTAAGTTGTCATTCCTAATTTTGATAAACATCCATCTTGACATTCTTACTTTATGTCAATGGGCTTAATTAACAATACTCTAAAATAAATATAATATGATTAATCAAATTGTAGCCTCATATATTTGTGACTTTAGCCTTCATGATATTATTACATAATACTCCTGAGGTAATTCTCATTTTAAAAATACAACCTTAGGTCAAGAAGTTATAACCTTTATTGTATCCCTATTCTTCTATTTATAGATAAAAAATTGCCAAATCTATCATAAATAGTTATTACTTCATCTTTTAGTAATATTGATTGATAATTGTTAATATTGCATCCACTAAAATTAGATATCATAAACTCAATTTTGGTTATCCTAATTCAAAATTTTATATATTTTAAAGATGTTCTTCACTGTTATGGCATTTCACTTATTTCAATGTAAGTCCCATCGATCAGAATTATGACATTAATGAAAAGCATGCACCAATTCATCTCACTTTCAATATCCCTTGTATCTTTATAACCATTGCAAACTCAATGCTAATCGCTGATGTAATCCTATTATATCTAACAATTCTTTAGTCCCACTACAATTACTTCTAACATTGGTCAATGGTCCATCACACCTATCTTTAAGACTTCATCATAGCTTTAGCACACCTTTCTTAATTGTTTTGTATGATAGAAAACACAATAGTCAAGGGTGTTCATAGGTTGACAATTTTCTCATAAAGTTACAAAATTTTAGAACATAAGATTTCTTAAAAAATCAGATATTAGAAATCATTGTTGCTTAAAGCATCAAAATAGGACCTCAATCTCCTTCCAATCTCTGATGTTAGCCCATCCATCCTGAGAATGTCTTGCTGTTTCAGTGAGTAACCTGCAAAAATAGGGAAGTTTAATTTCCTTACTTGAAATTTGGCATAATAATAGAAATGAAAGACAAACAGAAATTGAACTAATTTGCAGGATTTGTAACCGGAAAGAAGCACTTCATCTAAAGAATCACATCCTATTCAAATTTTCATCGACAAAAATTATTTGTGAGATGTAAGAATATTTTATTGTACATCATTTTGAATTTTAAAATTAGAGATATTAAGCTCATCGTGACTATGTTGTTGGGAATCAGACAAGACCTAATTCAAATTACTTAAGAGTACATAAAGCATATAAAATAAACATACCAAACACATCAAAAATTTTATTTAAGTTCGCACGACGCACAACTGATGCCATGTCTTGTTCTCGGTGCTACAGATTTCACTATGATAGTAGAGTTTTTACAATTGAATTCAATATCACAGGAGTATCACACAATGAAGCCTCATTCCCTTTATAATTAAAAAAAGGGGTTTTTACATACATATCACCTCAAAATACTTATTTTATTTTAAAACTTTATTATTAACCGTATCAAAAGTAACTCATTTTTATCATTCAAGCGGAGCCCTTGTTGCAGAGGGTAATAATAAAGTTTTGGGTATTAAATGAGTAAAATAGTTAGTTTGAGATGGTATGTATGTAAAAACCCCAAAAAAAAATTGGCAGCCAAAACAAATAAAATCCCTAAAACACCCTTTTTCACGTAATAAATAACTAGCAAATGTTAGTCGAGCTGCCACTGAGTTCGCGTAAGATGCTTTCTTCTTAGGCCATTAGTTAGGCTCTGCAACTAACATATGCCTGAAGCAGATGGATGCTTTCGCTGGATTTGTAATTCACCAGGTCGCCACATTTTTCCATATTACATGCAATTCTTCATACTTCAATGTTGCTATTGAGAAACCGCTAGCTGTGGGGAAAGTCAGGACTCCAGTTCATAAGTTGTGCAGCAGGAAAGTACGTAATACTATAGTCACATACAAACGCCGAGATTAGGAAATCCATGAGTAAGCTCAATTTCAGATGATGGGATACTGATGCTAAATAATCCACGATAAAAAAAAACAATCGAGCTAAATGCCAAAAATAGATAGTAAGTAGAGTGTAATGAAGCTTCAGTGTACCTCTCGATCTGGGAGTAGAGCTGAATTCCTCCGGTGGTGGTGTCGCCATTAGACTTATTAGGCGTCTCATCCGCGTAGCACACAAACCTTGCTCCGAGCTGCCGCTGCCGCCCGTTGATGAGGAAAAGGCTTCCGCAGGACAAATTTCTCCGGCGGCAGCTTAGGATCTCCGGGGAGTAATTCCGACGAAGAACACGGTAGGCGTGAAGTGCAGTATAGTGCGGAAGTGTCCATCTTCGGAATATGCCCCTTTCCTTGATCGGGTATGTTTCGGATTTACATTCATATTATAAAATTATTATCAATTTATATATCTAATATTTAAATTTAATATTTCTTTTTATAATATTTAAATTTTTCAATCACATCATTAAATGTATTAATATTAGCCGAGTTTTTTTCTAAATTAAAATATTGAAAAAATAAATTTTAAATTTTAAGTATTAGATATAAATATAAATAATTTGTGTAATATTAAAATAAAATAGAAATTATAATTAATCCCTCAATAATATTAAAAAGACTAAATTTTTAAAATAAGTACCTTTAAAATCCTAATTAGCAGATTAGGCTTAAAAAAAAATTTTAAAATAGTCATGTTTAGGATGATATGAATTTTTTTAAAAAAAAAAATTTAAAAATTTTGATTTTGATCGCAGATCGTCCGTTAATTTAGAGCTTGATATGGAATCGACAAAATTTCACGACTTTATGTTGACTAAAAATAAGATTGTCTCCTTGCATAGCAGATTTTGTGTTTTCTATTGAAAAGTTGGGGCTCAATTTTGAATATTGAGACCAGCCGCGGTATTATGGACGTATCGGAGTCGTCTATTATTAGAATTTAGTGAGCTTAGTATCATTGGAATTGGAGCAAAATTCTCCACGACTTTTATGTTGGCCCAAAAATATGATTGTGGCTCCTTGCATAGCATATTTCGCCAAAGTTTGAAAAATCTGAGGTGCAATTTTGAATAGTGCGACCACCAACGGTATTTTGGCTATTCTGGAGCCATCTGTTGTCAGAATTTAGAGAGTTTGGTATCGTTAGAATCAGAATAAAATTCCACACGACTTTTATGTTGACACAGAGATGTGATTTTGACCGCTATGTAGCAAAAATTATGGATTCAAAATAGCAATAGTGAATAGATCATTACATAATTTGCAAAAAAAATTTACAAACATAATAAATTCATAGTCATTATCTACTTCTCCAAATTTCTAAAGTCCGAGTTCAATACCAATAAGATAAGCGATAACATAGATAAACCGGAAATAATGCAATTTGCTTAAAGCGGAATATATAATATAGATAAGATGTTATACGAATACAGAAATATAAAATAATGACGACAGGTACATCAAGCTATCAAATGATCTACAACTTCTGAGACGACAACCGGAGACATCTAACGACGGCAGCGGTGCTGCGTGGTGCGCCACTCAGTATAGAGGTGAAAGCGGGACGGTCTCGCAAATGGTGCTCGATGCCGCTTCATGCCCGTGTGCTCCCATCATCGAGGGTGTAACAGCAACTATCTTACGGTAGTCCCTAAAAGGGGATGGTGGGTACACTGCAGTATGCGGTAGACGGGTGAGGTGATATAGGAGAGCTCCTGCCATGAAATGGACGAACATGGCTTCGATAGGGTGCAGTGTGTGTCATATGGGTAACCTGTATGGACCGACATCCGATATGGATGGATCTGCCAAATCCTCAGAGGTGGTGAAGATGAAGATGTTGCAGAAGGGCGTCAACATAACTTTCCACAAAAACTGCTACGCAATGGTCCAAAATCACATCTCTATGTCAACATAAAAGTCGTGTGAAATTTCGTGTCGATTCTAACGATACCAAGCTCGCTAAATTATGACAACAGATGGCTCTAAAACAGCCAAAATACCGTTGGTGATCGCACTATTCAAAACTGCATCTAAGATTTTTTAAACTTTGGCGAAATCTACTATGCAAGGAGCATTTTGGCCAACATAAAAAAATTTTGCTCAATTCCAACGATACTAAGCTCACTAAATTCTAACAACGACAAATCACATCCATATAATGGTCGCAATATTCAAAATTTGACTTTTCAATAGAAAACATGAAATTATGCAATGAGACACAATTGCATTTTTTGGTCAACATAAAAGTCGTGGGTGATTTTAAATATACCAAGCTCACTGAATCGACAACGACTCTAGTATGATCAAAATACGTTGGTAAAAAAAATTTTAAAAAAAAAAATTGAATACGTTAAACCAAGCACTATTTTAATTTTTTTTTTAAATCCTAATCTGCTAATTAAGGTTTTAAATGTGCTTATTTTAAATCAAAATACCTCTATTTTTGATTGTTGAGTACTTATAGTCTGTCATAATCTATGTTGATCAAAATAAAATTTGAATAATGTTAGATGTACATTCTAACAAAATTTGTTCGATATTCAAAGTTATTAAAATATGGATTCAATGTAGTTTAAATAATAAAATTCAATTTAGTAGATATAATAAACATGGATGATACAATAGAGTATAATTTATGAGATAATATCACAAATGAAATTTGAGAATCGGACGAAACAATATTAACTGAAATTATATGTGATCAAGTTAACTATTAGAAGAAAAAAAAAAGATAAATTTGTTGTGCTTCTTTGATGTATAACATTGTCAACAAATTTAGAGTCATGTTGAAACAATTTTTCTTAAAGAATATATGATAATGACTTGCTCTACTTGGTACGAAAAACTTATTATAAATAGGGGTGAGCATTCGGTTAGTTCGATCGATTTGGTTGAATTTTTTGTTAAACCGAACAAACTGAACCAAATAATTTAAAATAATCGAACCATCTAAATAACATATAAAATTGAACCAACCAAACCGAATAATAATTCGGTTTATTCGGTTTAATTTTCGATTAAACCGAATAGCATATAAAAATAAAAATAAAAATATTTTTAATGAACTAATTAATTAAAATAATCTAATAAATTTTATATAATAAAAATTTCTTAGTCAAGTAGAAATCTATAAATCTATATAAATAATTAAGCATTTACAATCAAAATTATATATTTATATTTGACTTTTTAACTAATTTTGATTTATTCGGTTTATCCAATCTTTAAAAAAAAAATAGAACTAAAAACCGAAAACCAAATAACTATGCATTTACAACCAAAAATCGAACTATGAGATTTAAAACTGAACCAAACCAACCAAATAACATTAGTTCAGTTCGATTTTTTAATTTGAACCAACTAGTGCACACCCCTAATTATAACAAGTGCATATTTGCATTGATCAACACATTTATTAAGTACTAATTACTATGGAATTAAACAGTGACAAATGTTGCATCATTATTTTCAATGTTAAACACGAAATTTCTTCAAACTGTCTGTTAATTTTTTCCGTCAGACCTAAGCTCTATATGTGACTAGGGGTGTAAGTGAGTCGAGCCGGCTCACGAGCTGACTCGAGCTCGGCTCGTTAACGAGCTCACGAGCCAAGCTTATTGAGCCATGAGCTAGAGCTCGAGCTCATAAACAAGCTTGAAAATTTTTCAAACTTCGAGTTAGTTCTGGTTTGACTCCATTTAGCTATCGGTAGCTTCGTTATAATGACAAATTATTATCGTATATCACATTATCGGTTCAATAATTTATCGAGCTTTTTAAACGAGCTCGAGCTCAAAGCTCAATAGGGTTTAAACAAACTTAGCTCGATTAAATCAAAACTCGACTCGACTCGACTCGTTTACACCCCTATATGTGACCCAAGCAGTATAATGTTTGTATATATATATATATATATATATGATTGCAACATATATCTATATAATAGTATAGCATCTAAAATGAGTCAATTTTAAAAAGGTTGATGAGAGTAAAATAATACAATCTAAATTATATTCAAATAATGATCAAATAATATTCAAATATTGTTCAAACTTTACTATAATCATATTCAAGGCTTGCTCAATCTTTGTTCAAACCTTATTCTACCCATAATCAAATCATGTTTGAATTATAGTTCAATATTAATCGAACCTTGTTCAAAATGATCGAATTATGTTAAAATTTTATTCGACTAGGATTCTAACATTGATCAAATCATTCTTAAATATTTGATTAAAACTCAAAACAAGTATATGATAGTTAACATCATTTTAGGCATAGGATATAACGTCCAAACAATAAATTTATATTTAAATAGCTAAATATACAATATTACTAATATTAAACAATCATAACAAAAACTTTGCTTTGAAACTTTATTACATATTGATCGCATGTGACATCAATTGTCTTATATGGGAAGGCACTCAGAAGAAGAAGGTTTGATTTGCTTGTTTCTTAAAAGTCTGTTCATATGTTTGCTTAAGTATATTTTTAAATTCTATTTTAATAAAATAAGAATATTTTGATCAAAAAAAAATATTCAAGCATATTTTCCTAAGAAATAAATTAGGTATAAATTTGATTGTGGTGTATATAGAGTCAAAATTTTCAAATATAGTAATCATAATTGTTGAGTGTAGTAAGATTTGAGTCAGTAGAGTAGGAGAATTTAATATTTTAGCATTGCACAAAAGTTTCACACACATAATAAAAGAGTTTGAGAGACCTCAGAATTTTTACGTGGAAAATCCAAAAAGTAAAAAATCATGAGGCTTAGTTCGCTTAAAAATAATTTCATTATATCAACTTTTGTTACAATTATTATCATTTCTCCAAAGTTGGAGAAAGTTAGCTTACAATAATAAATTTTGTGATAAACTTCGCTGGATTAGCGTCGAAGGCCTTGCTTGAGGTGGTAGTCTGATAATTCGACGAAAACTATCGAAAGATATTTAGATGGTGGTGGATAACAATTGACAATGGTGAATAATAGCGTTTGGTGATCTAGTGACGTGAGCGATGGCATTAGTAGTGTACATAAACACGATGACCAACAATGGTGGCCTATCCGGTATTATCCGATGATGGTGATGATCTACTAGGCTAAAATTAAAATTTGTAATCAGTGAAATAATTTAATGTGAGTGCTAATAATATTATAAGTAAACAAATGTTGGACAATTATGATTATTTTTAATTATGAAAATATAAAAAATTTTAAGTTTATTATTGTTGCGTCTTGAAACAAGTTCGGTAGAGTAAAGTTTCTAGCCTTTATTGAAATCCAAACACATATATTTGAAAGTGAATAAGAAAACTTAAATTTTCACATGAAAAACCTCGAAAGAGAAAAAAACTACGGTAGAGAAAAGCTTCATGCATCTGTTTGAGTACAAGATCTTCCCGTCTGATTACATGTATATGAAAAGGAACAATGTGATACGATCAGTTGTACGATTCTTGTAATGATGGTGGCTGTGCCAATCACCGGTAGAAATAACAATTAATCACGGGGAACAATCAAGCAATCACAATGTGGTAAAGTCATGATGAGCACGAGATTGATGGAGATCACAAGCGGTGGTTAACAGTCAAGTGGCGGCGATTATGCTTGGAGGATCTTTAGAGCTTTCTTCTCTCTCTTGCTTGCTCCCCTCATATGAGGAATGAGAGCTATTTATAGATTGGAGAGTGGTGTCTCTTAAATGCAAAACCGCTCACTCCATTGGACGACTCAAATGATCCCTTTGATCATTTGATGTATTTCAAATATTTGAATGCTCAAATGAAGCCGATTTCAAGATCTTATGCTTGATAGATTACTCGTCAAAGCTTCGATTGTATAAACACTCCATGTTTGAGAGCTTTTGGGGTTTAACGATATCTCAAAGTTTCGATATTTTAAGTTCTTGATTGACCGTCAACTGGATCGGTTCTTTGGCGTGAGGGCCATGCGTCTTGTATGGCGCATCTTGTGGCCTACTGGTGATAATTTTTAATTTTGGCTTTTTACTTTGCCCCAGAAGGGTTTATAAAACCCCATAAGGAGAAGGCACCTTCTCTTCTTTGAGAAGATTTGGCAAGTGCCATACAACAAGGCTCCGGTTTTCCCTCAAAAGAAGTGTTAAGCCGTCGAATGACCGTTGGGCGAGACCCGTAGTTCATCTGGCAGCAATTTTCCGCGAAAGAGGTGTTCGACCTCGTCAGGCAGGTTAGCGATCAAGACCCGTAGTTCATGCGGCAAGACTCATTTTCCACTGGAAAGAGGTGTTAATTGATCTCAGGAGCCGGGTTGGGATCAAGTAGTTATCCAGCTCCAATTTTCCCAAAGAATCGACCTCGTCGGATCGGCTTGGAGGCGATCAAGACGTAGTTCATACTGAGCTCCGATTTTCTTGAAAGAGGTGTTACCTCGTCGGATGGCATTTGCGATCAAACCGTAGTTACGCTCAGTTTTCCGCGAAAGAGGTGTCGACCTCGTGACCGAGCGGGTTTTGGGCGATCAGAGCGGGTTGACGAAAGATGCTCGGCGATGGTGGCGACATTGCCGACAGTGACTATGATAATGTCAGCAGATAACAATGATGTGGTGACCGGCGGAATGCCAGCGATAATTGCAGTAGTGATAACAACAGTAATCAGCGATAACCATTCTGATGGTTAACCCAGTTAATCAACAGTGATGGTAGTATAGTCAAAGCGGCGCAGATATCAGCGGGATGCCGCGATAAATTAATTGCAAAATGTAGCGATGCGTTAATGCGGTGGCCGTGGCAGTAATCAGCGTGCCGGTTCTGATGGGGCCGCGATAGTAACAACCGCGAGGTCAGCGTGGCGATAGCATGGATGAAATCAGTAGAGCGTCAGTAGTCAACGGATAGCAGATGGTGTAACCGGCGGAGATTAAGCGATATGGTTTTTCTTTGACCTCGAGGTTGTTTGTCGAGTGTGACATGGCGTTAAACGATAGCGCCAACCGTGTGGAAGAGGTTGTATTAATCGAGATTTTGCCATCCGAGGTTGTTTGTCGAGTGTTACGATGGCATTAACCATATGGAAAGTCGAATTAATTGGCGAGGATTTTTACTATCCGGAGGTTGTTTGTCGTGCGATGGCGTTAACGTGTGAAAGAGGTTGAATTTGAATCCGAGATTTTGACCGTCGAGGTTGTTTGTCGAGTGTTACGATGATGTTAACATGTATGGAAGAGGTCGAATTGATTCGAGGATTTTGACCTATCGAGTTATTGTCGAGTGTTACGATGATATTAACTTGTGTGGAAGAGGTTGAATTGAATCAGAGATTTTGATCGATCAGGTTGTTTGTCGAGTGTTGCGATGACGTTAACCTATGGAAGAGGTCGAATTGGCGAGGATTTTTGACTATCCAGGTTGTTTGTCGGTGTTGCATGGCGTTAACTAGAAGATGTCGTGGATGTCCAAGGACCTTTTAACCTATCCTAGGTATCAGCCAAAGTGTTACTCAACTTCTTACCTGTATGGAAGAGGTCCGATCAAGTCTCTTTTGGATTGATCATGCCCGATTGAGATGCAATGTGAGTTATATATTTCTCAAGTGGAATGATTAAATGAAGAAGAAATAAGCTTATAAGGAAAATCCATAAACTCATTACTTTGATAATGTCAGTGATACAATATTGTCATAAGATAACTTAACAAACGGGACATATATACTTTTAGAGAGAGTTAACAAAGGATAAGAGGTGAAGAGGAAAGGATAAACGGGATAAATTAAAGGCTACAATATTTATACACCAATGATTACATATAACACTTTCCGGAGACCCTCCATGTTCCAAGTTTTAAGGAATATTTTTCCTCTAGATGCGTTGGTCATAGCTTGGTTGGTTATCGATACGAAGTGGGGAGAGTCTTTTCTGCAAAATCCTCGGTACTTCTTTATCTTGAAGATTAAAATTTTCGATGTTGAAGGTCACCGAAGGGCGTGGTTGATCTTGTTTGAGGTAACATGATTGTGTTATTTATTGATTTCCATAGACCACTCCAACCCAATGGGAGTTTGAAATTTTATCTTAAGATGAGATGCAGAAGTGACGCCGAAGATTGATTGGAGGGTCTTCAAATATACGTTGTATTATCTTTTGACTTGACCACTATGAATTGAAGCAGTGAGTTACTTTGAGAAAATTCTCGACAACGGAAGAGTGATTGTCCCTCCACATGCAGGCGATTATCAAACCCATATAACGGTCTTGCAGTGGGTTGAAGTTTTTCCTTAACCAAACCCATGCTAAGAAAGGTGGAATAAAATAAAACATCAATGGAACTCCCATTATCAATCAAAATTCTCTTAACATAACATGGGTCACCTCCCTTGCGATTACAAGAGGATCTTGATGTGAAACTTGGACTCCTTCCAAGTCTGAGTTATTAAAAGTGATGGGATGATTAATACAAGATTTTTTTAACTCTGGCTCTTCAAAGGCGGCGATGAATATTTGATTAGATAGTAGTGGCCCACTGGCAATCGTTTCAATTTCTCCAACTATTTGGAGACTATTATATTGTTTCTGTGATGGTTGTCCCGGTTGCCCCCCAGTTGGAGCAATGTTTGCTTGAGTTAGTTGATTTTGCACAAATTGACGTAGATATCCTTGCTGAATGAGCCTATTAATTTCTTTTTTGAGTTGTTTGCATGCCTCAGTAGTATGTCCACGACTTCGATGGAAGTGATAATATTCTCTGATTTCTTTGGTTTGATGGATATGACCACTTGATGGTCTCTTCATCTCGAATAGCACAAGGCGTTAACACGAGATGTGTTCGGTGTATTCCATCGTGGTTCGTTGATGCGGGCGTGGTGAGATCATGACGCCTTGTTGCTTCTTCGATGAGATTGTTGATGTCCAGAGCACTCTTACATTTTCCGTGGATTGTTCAAATTATTTTCGATGGGCATTAATAGCCTCATCTGAGAAATCATGCTTCCACGAACCAAGTCGACATATGAAGCGAATGTATATCAGTGGCAGTATAAAGGCAGGAAGGAGCCCCAAAGAAAACTCCTCTTAGTAGTCACCCAGGTATTTGGCGAGCTTCTGAGGAGAATCTCTGGAAGTATTCTTTAAGTGATTCACCCTTTTGACGAATGCCAGAGAGATGGGAGGAATCTTTAATGATCCTTGGTTTGAATGGTATTCTACAAAAATCTTGGCGAGTTCGTCAAAGGTATGGATGATTCCCTTGGAGGGAGTAGAACCAAGCGAGCTTGCCCCAGGTTAACTGAAAGACGACAAAGTAGGTATGTCGAGCTCGTTGGATATGCATGATGGTCTGTAATGGTCGATATGTTCATATGGGTCGATTGCTCCATCATAGAATCAATGCTCGAAAGCTTGAAACCGAATAAGATGTTGAAGAATAGCTTTAAAGATGATGACTCTCATAGCAGCGGTGAGGAGGATGATTTCTATAAGGTGAAATTTGTCTTTAGCGTCGTAATTGCGTATAACATGATGAGTGGAGTCAACGAGAACGTGCCGTCGCAATAATTGGTGGATTAACATCGGTTGAGTACGTGATGGATGAGTAGAAGCGTAGTGTCGAGGAGATCGATCATGCAGCGGAGGAACTTTATCGTCAGGGTGATTAGTATTTTGACCTCGCGTGACTAACAATCGATCTTAGGGGAGATGTGTTTGCCGCGGTAGTGGGTGCTGTGTTCCTTGCAAAAGTCGGATCATCTCATTTTGAGACTCTTCCATTCAGCACACACGATCTTCTAAAGAGATTCTGTGCGCTTCACCACGGATCACGCTATCGAGGGAAGTGAAGGTTGGTGTATTTGGTTCAAGGATTGATTTCGAGAGTGACGGGAGTTGGGCGGAGACTCCGTTATTACAATCTTCTTTATTGGCCATGAGTTTTCACACATTGCTAAAGCATGCGTCTTGAAAATCGATTCGCGGTAGAGTAAAAGTTTACACCTACATGTATTGAAAGAGTGAACAAGAAAACTCAGAATTTTCACGTGAAAAATCTCAAAGAGGGAAAAATCATGGGGCTGCGATAAAAGCTTCCACTATGTATCATTTGAGTACAAGATCTTCCGATACGGATTACAATTGTATATGAAAGGAACAAATATGTGACAACGTTATGCGATTCAGTAATAACAGAATGATGGTGGTATGGAGCCGTCACGGTAAATCACGAGGAATAATTCTGGCGAAATGCAGAGAACAATCATTGCGGCATATCTGGTAGAAATCATCATGATGGAAGCCGAGAGATTGATGAAGCGGATCAATGTGGCCGTGGCGGTGGTTGGCAACCGTCAGTGGCGGCGATCTTGGAGGATCTTTAGAATCTCTCTCTTCTTGCGCTCCCTCATATGAATGAGAAATTTATTATAGATTGAAAGAGTGGCGTCTATAAATACACGCAAAACCCGCTCCCCCGTATGACTCAAATGATCCCTTTGATCATTTGATGTATTTCAAATATTTGAATGCTCAAATGAAGTCGAATTTGAGATCTTAGCTTGTTAGATCCCTCGTCGAGATTCGATTTATTATAAATATTTCATATTTAAGAGCTTTTTGGGGGTTTAACTGATATCCCAAAGTTTTTACTGATATTTTAAGTTCTTGATTTCGATCAGTTTCAACTTTGGATCAGTTTCAACTTCGAATCATTTTATTTTTAACGTCAAGATTCATGCTTCGACTAATAAAATTTTTAGCGTCATCTCAATTATATATTTATATAAATAGCCCGAGATCCAAATAGCTCTCGAACCCTCCAGGGCACCGAGGTAAATAATAAATAAATAATTATTTATTCCCGGTTGCTTCTTCTTTCTCCAACTCGATCTGATCCGATCACCGTGACTAACAGAGGAAGAAGGAGATGGCTTTGAACCCTCAGCTGTTCCCCAATGGGATGCCAGTTCCATTCATGGGGGAGATGTTCGTCTTAGCTCGAGATGGCGTCGAGTTCGAGGTCGACAAGATTCCAGGGTTAGTTTTCCCCTCTTTTCCTTCTGTGGAATGCATCTTAGGTTGCCAATCGTTTTTGTTCTTCGTTTACTTTTATCATTGTGTTGTGGCGGTCGATTAGGACTTCGTTTGACATTGTTTACATGGGATTGACCTTATCATCATTTGATATTAGATGCTGAGGATATGATGGAAGTTTTAGATATTTGAATGGTGAGTTTGGGCCATCTAGGGATTTGATAGGACTCACAATCATTTGGGCATTGTATGTTGCATTGGTTTACTTGCTTTTTCTTGACACGTCTTTGGGATTGAATAAATGGTAAAAAAAGGATTAGGATATACCGTCATAAATTTTATCATGATGAATTTTATAGCCATCGAATTTGTTTTCAGATGGCTCAATGCAGGATTGATTAGGTCAAATCCAATGGCTATAAAACACATGACGGTTGGTTCAATATATTCAAATCCAAAATTACTCCTTGAACAAATTTCTTGTAACCAGACAGCATTGATCAATTTTACTTCATAGAAAGCAAACTTTTATACACTAAAATAGGGTGATATCTTGGAAACTGCATCAAGAAAATTTAATGTTAATCCCAAATCAGATCCATCTGTTTCCATGACTCTTTTTTTACTTTTTTTTTTTTTGCTTTCTATCCAATGTGTTTGTATTTCAATTTATAGCTATAACTAGTCTTCCGAAGGTTTACATTCAAAGAAGTATTTGGATTCCTCTAGGGATCATAATAAATTTTGATTGTTTTGAACTCTTAAGGCAATTCACAAGAAAGGTTTTGGGTAAATTATAAGGTCTTATTGTCTTTGCTTATGTTTTAAATGCTATCATTGGTTCTCCACATTTGAAGAGACTTTCACATAGGACTATTTGTTTATAGTATTTCTAATTGATAACTTAGTATTAGAAATACATTATCTTGATTGCTTTCCTTCAAAGGGCTATTACTTCAATATGATTGGGAAGTTCATGTAGTGTGGCATTAGCAAGTTTGCGAGTGATGGTGCAAGCTTGTGCCCATGAGCAAGCGACATGGCATTCCTTGAGCGCCTCCACTTACACTTGCTACTCTCTCTTGCTTCTCTTGACCTCTTCAAATATTGATTATAGCCAATTAATGTAGAGAATGTCATTATTGATGAGTGATACCTTTCCCATATTGAAGGCTTGTGGATTACTAGGTAGAGTTATAAAATTGCTAGATTAAATTCTCCCATTACACTGCTCACACGTTTCAATGCCTTCTACCATCACCTTGCGTGCATTTATATTTTCTCAATTTTTTCTTGGGTTTGTTGTCATATTGTAATCCATCTGATAGATTGGTGCCCATAGATTTGAGTGCTTAAAATCTTTTGAGGTGGCCAAGGGTTTTGCTTTGATCGTGGAGATGTAGCTTGTTGAGACATAGCACGTATGGGAAAAGGAGAACATACTTAATTTTCACTTTCTTGAAATTTTGAATGGTTTTAGAATATCGGTCTTATTGGTGGCAGGTGAAATGGGATCCTTAATTGTGATAAAGGATGGATTCAAGACCCACAACATTGAGGATTTTTAAATAAAAAATCTTACTATAGTTCTCTAATCGAAACAAGATGTTTAGTTGGAGACCTTAGCAATAGCAATCTACTTGGAAGTTTTTATTTCAATAAAGAATGAATTATAGATTTTCATTGTCTAGGAATGATATCAACATGGTTGACATCATTAACATGAGTGGCTATGAAAAGAGCTCTAACATAGTTGTTAAAGCTCTAATGGTTTTCAAAAGTTCTAGGTGTAATCAAGGCAATATTGTTGCTCAATGCCCGAGATATTAATATTGCAGTTACTCACTCGACTTGGTGTGACTAGCGATTGGCCTGTCCATGCACTTGGTGATCTTCTGGTGCTCATTAAAGTATTGAGTGCAATCCTTCTAGCGATTCTCCATTTGATCCATTAATTAATTTAATCCTTAGACGACATCTTTTACAGCTTTGTTTTCATCTTTCAGGTCTTAGACCATGCCACACAACTTATTAATGACATCAACACATACCTCAACCTGATCTGGAAGATTTTGCCTAAAGCTTATCCTTTTGTATAGGGCATCATCAAACCCATTATCCTAGCTTTTCTTTTTGGAAGGGATTTGGTGGAACAACCATTTTGGAAGATGAGGATGGGGGAACTATTTGTTTGATAGTTGCATGAAAGTGAACCTCTTCCTCGGATAGCTATTATGGAGTCAATCGCCTTGCCACACCACCAAAAGACTCTATCATGATTGAACAACATGGGACTCACCCATCCTTACCCTCTGAATCAAGGTGAAGGACCTCTCGAATGATAACATCAATTTATTTTGAGTGAAGAAGTACTAAAAGTAACTTTTTTATTTTTGGCGTGTTTTCCTCTCCGATCATTGCTACTCTTATCTAGTGTTAGCATCCCCTCGTCATCAATGCAGTTGTTATCTCTGTGAGAATCTAGACCTGCTTCACAACCTTCTTTGCTTCTTCCTCAATTGTCTTCTCTTTTGAGCAAAAATGATGTGCTCCTTTATAATCAATTTTTTAGGGACAAGATTTTCCACTATCAACTTTACCTTTGCATGGGCCTCCTCTTCAAGAGGGTGCCTTGTCTTCAAGCTTCACTATTGCATTTGTCATTGCCTCTTCTTCCAAATGAGTAGCTTCCATCACAGCTTTTGCTTCTGCTATTGCTGCCTCGACTGCTATCTTTTCCAACTTATCCCTCGTCATTCTCAATGCAGTTCTAAATGACCCTAACTTTTCTCCACCATTAGCTCTGCTTTGATCATGGAAGAGTTAAAAACATAAGTTGAAAGGAAATCGAGCTTATGCTCGACTGGCAACTTATTTTACTCCTCAAAGCCATATAAATAGAGTTTTTATATCATAGATGTTTAAGATATTAATATCAAGAATTATTGATGGTCATGGTTGAACTTCATGGAGATAACATGATTGAGCATCTTGTTGATTCCCCTTGATTTTTTACTCTCTACTATGGTGGGAAATATAATCTTAATATGGGTGCACGAATGGAATCGCTTTGAAGATGGATTGTAAAGGTCCCTCAAAAATAACATTTATTCTGAATCAGATTTGACCACCATGAGTTATATTGGGTGAGTTCTTTATTAGAAAAATTCATCAGGCATTATTGGAAAATGATGGTGTCTTCAACCTTACATGATGCTTATTGAGACCGTACAGGATCCTATTTACTTATTGTTTGGTTATACTTTTTCCTTTATAAATAATGATATGGAGAAAAGTATAGTAGTAGAGGATGTCAACATATCTTTTCTTGTTGACTATGATACTCTTGACTTTGAAGAAGGGTTCCACAACTTTGGCGTTTATCATCATTGAAGCTTGATGTGAGGTTTGTATCCTATCTAGATCTGAATCATCAAAGGTGATAGAGTTATCAATCTAAGGGTTTTGGATCTAGTTTTGAGAGTGGTGATGTGAATTTTCTTTTGAGGTGAGTGAACGTTTGGTGATAATTTCTAACTTACATTATGGTAGGTATCACCCCTTAAGCGTATCAATCTTTAGAGGAATGTTTTGGTATTGAAAGAATCAATCAATTTAGCCTTGATGAATAAGCCTTCAATCTCTTTCTTGACTTTATTTTAGGCTTTTGTAGTTTATCGATACCTCTGGTGGAAGTTTGAAATTTGAATATTGATCAAGATCGGTGGTGTTGGACTTGAAGCTATGTTTGTTTTAAATGACAAGCAATTCATTGGAATGTGCATGTTTGTAAGTGTGCACTTTCATTTAAGCTGTATTTTTTTTGTTGTAATTTTTATTACAGCAGGTTTCTTGGAGGATGGCCATATGATTGGTGTCCATTCCCTTGATGTTTAGAGCTCGTATTTGTTTCTTCTGTCGGATCTTCCTTTTATTCGAAGGTTGAGAGAACCTTTAGCCGTGCATATATATGGTTTCATTTATAGTGGTTTTTGGCCTCATTGTGATGGACAACTTTTGGGTATGTGTGAACCTTGTCTCCAATAAGGCTATGTAAATTATTCATATTCTTAGTTGAATTCTTCAGGGAAAGACTCACGGTGGACTAATGGGTTGTCTTTTCAAACCTGTTAGACTTTAGGCTTTCGTTGAGAACTTTGTAAAGTGGTCTTATAGAGTGACCCACTGTCGGCGGATGTCAGATGAATGAGAATAATCTTTAATAATTTATATTAATAATAAACTGGTCAACGAACAGCCTAGCCAATTCTCTAAATTTGTTGATTGTGTTATAAGTGAGTAAAACCATGTCCAATCTTGCGCTTGAGTGTAATAGGGATTAATTGGCAAATGAATGAGATTGTAGCTCTTTGGATACACATGGTCGTTGGATAACGGTCGACATGCTTATAATGATATGTACTCCCATCTAAAGTTTTTATGGTCTAGTATAATGGTCGGGAATGGTGCAACCTTGCTAAGGTCTCTAAAGTGGTTGGTTTCTGCTAGCTGCAGTGAACTCTTCTCGCATGGACATTACAGTTTCTCCCTGTAGGACGTCTAAGGCATGTTAACAAACGCACAAATTAAAGAGATGAAACTTCCATGAACGGTTCTACCAGAACTCCAAAGAATTTTAAAAATGCAGTACATTCAAAGAAGCTCTATTAGAAAATTAAAATCATGCAATGAGAGAGCCCTAAAATAATAAGACTAAAGCAGAGATCAGTTGAATAGAAAGTGACAATTATAATTGTATGGGAATATAACCTATCCTCATTAAGCTTAGGACTTTTCTCCTCTCGGCAATGTCTATTATTTGCTTGAGTCACTTCAGTAACTTCGAGAAAGCAGCAATAGCAGTATGTATTTTGGCATAATTATATATATATAAACACACACACACACACATTGTTTCTCCATAATATCTATTATAAATGATTATGTATAGACGGTCAACAAATTGCTGTGTGTTGGGCCTTTGTTATACTCTTTGTTATTCTTGGTGCTTTTTGGTGTGATCTGTAGAAGAAAAATCAAAAGGCGGTTCTTTTTTACTTTCTATTCAATAATTTAGTGGCCTCATATTTGCTACGGCTACTCAATTATTTTGTTGGACCAACGACTTGTGTTGCAGATCTGGTAGTGGCCATGTCAAAGCAAAGGGAATTATCTACTTATCAAATGTACGTCTTGTTTTTGTACCAAAAAAACCTGTTGGGAACTTCATAGCATTTGACATGCCCTTGGTATGAGAATACTTTTACCTTTACCTTCCTTATATTTTTCTCTTTTATACATTTTTATTGTGTACTAGTCATGTTTTAATATTACAAATTTTTTCAATATGTTTATTATTACGACAGGTAACTACAAATGTGTTTGCACACAACCATACATAAACTTTCATTAAAAAACTGACATTTCGCAATGAAAAGTATTTGTCAATCGGAATGAAAAAAATACAAATCTTTTATTCTCCATGCTAATACTTTGGTAGAGGAAAGGTAGAAACATGAGTTGTGCAAAAAAATTAACATGAAATAACTTTTAACACCTCAAGCAAGAGATGAATGGAGGGGAATTGAAAAGTAGATGTCACTTTGAAGAAGCCTCTGTGAAATATTAATGGAAAAAAATCACTCTGGCTTAGCTTTTGCTTTTGCTCCCTTTTTTGTTTTCTCTTTCATCGTTTCTGATAAAAAAGAACTGTATTTTTCTACTTTCAGTTACACATCCATGAAGAAAAGTTCAACCAGCCAATCTTCCACTGCAACAACATTTCTGGAAAAGTGGAGCCTGTGCGTTACAGAACCAACTATTCTATTCTATAATCATCCCCTTTACTTGCAATTTTATTTGAAATGTATGTTTTTAATCTTCTCATATGACAATCACAGGTCATCCCAGATGAACAGCACAGGGCCCTCTACTCCACTCATTCCTTCAAGATCTTATTCAAGGAAGGTGGCTGTGGAACCTTCATCCCCCTCTTCTTGAACCTGATACAATCTGTGAGGCAGTATAATCAGCACCACGCCGCTCCTGCCACTGAGGCCGCGCCTCGTGTCGACCCGTTGCAAGCCGCTCGGACTCCCGTCGACGAAATGATGCGTTGCGCGTGAGTATTTTCACTGAATCCATTTGGGATCAATTTTGTTTTGTTTTCAATGTTATTTTTAAAAATATGTTTGTTTAGTGTATGTTTAAAATATTTTTTATTTGTAAAAATAAATAATAATATTTTTAAAAACACTCAAAATAATTTTGAGTGTGTTTAAAAATTATCACCATCAAATATATTTTATTTTGAATCAAAATATACAACAACAACAAGCCTTAAATCTCACTAGGTGGGATCCGCTGAATCTCCTCCGTTTGTGTGTCCTATGTGTCAATTCTCATTTGAATTTAAATAAATAAAATAAAAACATAAAAAATATAAAACAAAAAACAAAATTGATCCCAAAGAGCCCCTATGGGTCTATTTGGGATCAATTTATTGTGTTTTTTTTTGTCCTTATGTTTTAAAATGTTTTTTAAGTATTTTTTTATTTTTAAAAATAAATAATATTATTTTTAAACTCAAAATAATTTTTAAATGTTTTTTAAAAGAATCATCATCACCAAGTAGGTTTTATTTTGAATCAAAACATACAATAATAATAATAAATTTTTATCCCACTATTTGGGTTCGATTATATGAATCATTTTCTCTATTATGTCATCTTAGAATTAGATTCATACATCATTTATAAATGAATGCAGGTATGTGGATCCGAATGATCCAACCAGGATATTCTTGCAGCAGCCTACGTCCGAGTCTCAGCTGAGGCGCAGAACCTACCACCAGCCTGCAGAAAATGCCTATTAGTTTTGCTTTTAATAAGGTACATGGCATAATTTCCGGACAATAATAATATTAAGAATAAATATTAATATGGAATGTATATACATGTCTTAATAAGGTTCATATGGATATATTTGTTATTTGGTTGGTTTGTTGATGATGTTTATAACTGATTTCTCAAGGGTTATTAATAGTGTTATTGATGGATATTGCACATAACAACTTGCATGTGCGTGAGAGCCTGCCTCAATGGAGTGTGTTCTATCGTGATGATCTTCAATTACTATATTTTATTTTTTTGCTCCAAGTTTTATTACTATATTGATAGGCTCATGCACTTGCATTTGGCATCATCATCTTCATCAATTATTTTTTTTTAAATTTTATTTGATATGATTTTTTTTAAATGATTGATGTAATAATCATCATGTGTAATTTTATTTTATTTTTTGCTTGAAATTTTATCATTATTCTAATAAGGGTTGACCTACATATGAGTTTATCAAATATAAGTGATGGAGGTGGACGTTCTTTCTTTTGATGAGATTGAGAGAACGTGGGTATTGGAGGTGAAGGAAGAAGATATGTTGGATAAGCCTCCACCAAAGATTGTCGAGTTTTGACACCAGCCAGCAAGAATAACTCAAAAATTTATAATTGTCAAGATCTCTTTCATTCTAATAAGAGGACTATTTATAATTCTGAGTATCTTTTAAAGAAAATAATTAAAAAAAGGAAATGTGGTAATTACATTAATGTGAAGCGTTAAATTATCTCATTATTTTATATATTTCACATGCTATTATTTTATGTGGATTCAATCATCACATGTCATCTTTGAATTTTTAAATGCAAAATTTCAATATAGAGTTTTAGAAGAAAATTAAAAATTACATAAATAAAAGATGAAATCATAAAATGAACTTTAGCTAATGTGTCTTCTTCTTTCTTGAATTTTCTTAAGCTTTCGAGATCTTTATAAATAGGCTTTGGCTTAATTTGATCCTCATGATGTTACATCAACTTCCATTGAACTGCTGGTCAAATTCTAAGAAATCTTCAATTAATTGTGGGGCTAAAGTCTCCAAATCACTACGGTCACCATGTGTCTTGTGGCTTATTCTTCCAATGAACTAGAAAGCGATGTTGGATTAATGGTGCCGGTGATAATTTAGTCTTCACGAAGAGGGCACGAAACGATGTTATATCTCTCTAAAGAGTTAGATTGACAAGTGGGGTTTTCTAATTCCTTCATATGATAGAATATCTTCAATATTAATAACGGATGAATGAACATATCCAGACAAATCAAGGTGATAGCATTAGTTTCAATTTTCTTGAGAATTTTAAATGGACCACAAGCTCGTGCATGTAATTTCTTATATCGTTTGATAATGCTCCGCCGATCGAATCAATACATAATCACCTTCTTTATATTCTTTCATTGAATGATTATTTGCCAAAGCGTAATTATTACTTATAATAATTTGCTTTCTTATCTTCTTGGAGGCTTTGAAAATCTTTATGCAGAGAATGTTGTAAAATACATGGTGTAGGTTTTACATCTATTGGTGGTTAGTTTTGGTAGTCGTCTAAATGGTGATTTTTTTTTTTAGATATAATCTATTATAGGCAAAGTGGGTTGGTAAATATAAATCTCAATTCCTAAACTTTTACCTACCAAACATTTAAGCAAATTTTCATGCGATTAACTACTTGGTTTGTCATCATTTGTGGGTGAAAGTGAGAATTTAATTTTACTAATAATTTTCATAATATTTTTCAAAATATGAGACAAACTTAACATCTCCGAAACAATGATTAAAGGGACCATAGAGTCCTATTTCCTTAAAAAATAATTTGGCTATAAGAAGCATCATTTGTTTTGAACAAGGTAAAAAATGAGCCATTTTGAGAACATATCCATTATAATATCATGTCTGTCGCCAGGTAATCCTAGAATAGAATCCATCCCGGTCTTATATATGGAAGTAGGCGTGTATTGTCCCTTTATTTGATAGTTTTAGCCGTTTACAAATTAAACATTGAGCCAATTTTTGAACATCTCGTTTTAATGAAGGCCAATAAAATCTATTTTTAATAAACATATGGTCTCATCCTTTCCAAAATGACTACACCCCAACACGTAGTTCATAAGAAATTCTAAGAGAAGATCGAGGAATGCATAATTATTTTCCTTTATATAAATATCATTTGTTATCAAGAATGCCTTGTAAAGTTATTGGTTTATCTAGGTGTTTAAGATAAATTAGGTGAAAGTCGAGGCACAATATAATAATCATCCTTAATTCTATCAAATCCTGGGATTCTCAATTTTAAAGAGGAAATCATTAGGTTTACCTTGGATAAAGCATCAGCAGGCTTATTCTCAATTCCAGGCTTATGCTTTAGAACAAAAGAGTAATGTTGTAAAAATTCAACCCATTTTGCATGCTTATGACTTAATTTTCGTTGAATATTAATAAATTTTAAGGCATGGTGATCAGAATTAAGTATAAATTCTCTATGTAAGAGATAGTGTGTGTCCAGGATTGAATTACAACATAAACTCTCTATCATAAGTGGAATATCTGTTTGTTTATTTAACTTTTCATAAAGAATGCTATAGGATGATTCTCTTGACTTAAAATTTCATATCCCAATTAGCATCACATGTCACTTCAAAGGCTTTAGAAAAATCAGAAGCTAAGGATTGGTGAAGTGATAAGAACTTTAATTTGCTCTAAGGCCTTTTGTGCATTAAGTCCAACAAAATTCTAATTTTAGTATATCTTATTGGAGCAAAATGGACTTCTTAATAAATCTTCGATAAAAGTGGCTAAATATGGAAGCTTTTAACGAAAACTTTTAGGTGATGGCCAATCTAAGATTGCTTTCACTTTAGAAGGATCGGTTTAAGCAGTGGATATAATAAAGCTTAAAAGATTACCTCATACAAAAGAAATATTTTTTAAATTAATGTATAATTTCTCTTTGTAAGTAGTTCAAAGATTTTTTGTATGTGTTGTAGATGTTCATTTTCACTTGGACTAAAATCAAAATATCATCAAAATACACCACCAAAATTTACCTATATGTGATTTAAGAATAGTATTCATTAATCTCATAAATGTGCTAGAGCATTTGAAAGTCTAAGGCATGACAAGCCATTCATAAATTAAAGTGTCTTAAAAAATCGTCTCATCTCACGATCTAATTTGATGATATCCAATTTTTAGATCAATCTTTGAAAAAAATTTGCTCCTAAGATTAAATCTAACATATCATCTAATCGGGGAATAAGAAACTTATATTTGATAGTAATTTTAATTATTGCTCGACTATCAACACACATTCTCCATATTTCATCTTTCTTTGGAGTTAATAATGTTGGGACTGCTCAAGGGCTAAGACTCTCTTGAATAAAACCCTTAATAATTCCTCAACTTATCTTTTAATCTCAACATGCTCGGTAGGGTTCATCCTATAATGTGGTAGATTAGGAAGTTGAGAATCGGGTAAGAACTCAATAGCATGTTGAATGTCTCTTAGAGGAGGTAGCTCATTAGGAAGCTCATCAGGTATAATATCATTAAAATCAGAAAGAAGAGAAGAGACCACAACAGGTATGTAAGTCTCATTAGAGTTTGATATGACTTCTTTTACATGTAATATGTGAAGAAGAAATAGATCAGAAAATTCTTTTCGTAAAGCGCCAAAACTTATTATTTCCATCTTTGGGGTCAAAGGAGAAAGAGTAGGTGTTTTAAAGCAAGGATCGTAGTGATAGTGTTAGCTAACATTTTCTATGATAATTAATTGAAGTTTGACATTTTTCTTCAATAGAGGCTTAGGTTGCAAGTCAGAAGTTATTTTGTGTGGTGTTATGGAGAGTGTTTTTTCTACTGGCTTTATTGGTAGGAGTTTAAAGTATTTTTCCTACCATAGTGAATAACATTCATATCATATAGCAGAGAAGAGAGCAATATCCATAGGAGAACATCACACCAAATTTGATCCTCATAGCTTCCTATTTTAATAGAACTAAAACGATTGGTGATGGGAAGAGATGTATGATTTACCCAACATGAAATGGTTCGGGGTGAGGTTGATTTTAGGTTGGTTAAGGTATGTGTTGAAATGACATTCATAGCACTCCCTCCATCTATAACTAACCTACATCTCTTTTCATTACAAAACATACATGCTAAAATGTTCTTTCTCCTCCAATCTTACCTTCTCATTTTTTTTTTACAAGAAGACATCTCATCACATTAACATGAGGGTCATCTTAATTTCAATTCTTCATCGATAATGGGGTGTCATCATAAACTTCTTCTAGATTATCATCTATTAGATTTTCACTTCTTCTAAAAATAAGATTTGAGCTTTACATTGATTTTGCATATGACCTTTTTTATGACATTTAAAACATATTACTTCTTTAATGTTCTTAGAGCTCCCTTCAATTGAAGTTTTAGGCAAAGTGGATGGGTCATTTGGATGGGTTGGTAACATAGATCTATGAGATGAAATGGAAGGTACTTGACTTTTAATTTTAGAGGGAGGGATTTCTTTTGTTGTTCAACCAATAATGTATAATGAAATGCTTCCTCTATTGTGGGTCAAATAATTCAACTTCATTTCTAATATCGCCTTAAGTCCAATAACAAATTTATTGGTAATTGATCATTATCAAGATAAGTTAAACTAGATCTTCAAAAGTGTTCAAGTATTCAAAAGATAATTACCTTTTAAAGTTAATAATTGGTATGTATTATCTACTCAATACTTTGCTCTTAATATTTCTTTCGTTTCTATCCAAGTGAGGTTTGTCCTTCCTAATCTTTGTTCTTTAGCTAAAGTATTTGTCCAATAAATTTTAGCATGTCCTATCAATTTCATTTTAGCAAAAGTAACCCTTTGATAATCATACATTTTATACCAATCAAAAAAGTCATCCATTTGAACTAACCAATCGAGAAATTTATTTGGATCATGTATATCATAAGTTGAGCTTCTACTTTAACTCTTGAGATGGATCATTAGAGTCTTCTATAGTCTTAAAATAATTCTCCCCACCATTTCTAGCAATTGATTGTCTTAAGTGGTTGATTTTCTATGATTTGGATATGAATCTTCATCACTATTGCTTGAGTAGGTATTGAGGAGTTGGTACTCTATAGTTTGTAGATGCACTAAAAAGTTTGCATTTGTTGTTTAAGTTCTTGCATTTGATTCTTACTTTCTTTAATATTTATTGAGTTTTAATTGTCTTGTAGATCCTAAGATTTAAGGCATCAACTAATCTAATCAAATTTTCAACTTGATCTTGAGAGATAGATTTTGGTGCCATGAGATTTTTTTTTTAAGGAAGAAAAAAAAGATATATGAAAAGGGACCAATGAAAAAAATGAAAAAAATAATAAATAAGTATAATATAATTGTGCAATCAAAGTGAAATTTTAAGCTAAGAGAACTTCCGAGGAGACTGACAAGCTTAAATCTCAAGCTTCTTGAGTTTAGGTCTTTTTAAAGTTATTTAAAATCATCAAGTTTAACACACTTATATTATTTACATGCATATATTATATATATATATATATATATATATATATATATATATATATATATATATATATATATATATATATATATATATAATAAATGAAATAAAATGCTCAATTTTATTAAGCCTCTTTTTTGTTTTTTAAGAAAGCAAGTTATCATAAGTTAATCAGAGAAATTTCTAAAATTAATCATAATTAATAATAAAGATAATAAAGCAAGCAATTAAATTTTAATTTGCACCGATGGTATGTTTTTAATGATGCCTCACCAAGGTTCTCTCTTAAATTTTTTTTCTTTTTTTTTTTTTTTTTTTAGGGAGGGGAGGGGGTGCGCATTCACACAATTGAAAAATGTCTAAAATATATAATGGAACTTAATTGAAATTTTATCTATCAAAACAATATAAATCTTTTCAAGCTGCTAATATGCTTTTAAATTATAACATAAAAGAAAATTAATTAATCTCACAAGTCCAAAAAAAAATTCACAAGTTTGAAGACAAGTCCAACACTTGAGTTGCTCCCTTTGTTAATCAAATTTTTCAAATTTGCTCGGTTTAATACCAAATTTGAGGTGGGCGTTCTTTCTTTTGATGAGATTGGTGGAGGTGAAGGAAGAAGATATGTTGGATAGCCTCAAAACAGGATGCCTATCTCTCAAGAATCACTCAAAAATTTATAATTGCCAAAAGATCTCTCATTCATTCTAATAAGAGGCTATTTATAGCATTCTATCTTTCAAAAGAAAATAATTCAAAATATGGAGGAAATGTGGGTGATCATTAATGTTAAGTATTAAATCATTATTTTATGTCGTCACTTTACGTCTTATTATTTTATGTGGATTCAACCTCATATATCATGCTTTGAATTTTAAATGTAAAATTTCAAACATAGAGTTTTAGAAGAAAATTAAAAATTACATAAATAAAAAAAGATGAAATTATAAAATGGCTTGCTAATGAAATTTAAGTCTTCTTCTTTCTTTTTTCTTGGGTTTTAGCTTGAGATCTTGTAAATAGGCCTTGAGCTCTAATTTGTTGATCCTCATGATGTTCTACATCAATAGGTTTGCTTGGCTATGAATTTTTGTGACATTTATGTGAAAGAAATACTCTTTAATATATATATATATATATATATATATATATATAATATTATCATTTGATTTGTAACATTAATATAGAATTTTTAGCATGAATTTTGATAGGGCCATTTAAAATGTTTAATCTCGTTTAATATATGTGTAAATTTATTTTAGGAGTGGAGAAAACCTTCATAAATCATCATTATGAACGGATTAACATATTCAATGAATAGAATAATATTTATATATGCAGCTAATTTATTATTATTTATTTAAATAATTGAATAAATTAGAATTACATTTAATATTTTAAATTATTGCTTAATAAGTAGCTCATTAAGAGCTGAAAAAAGTTAATTATGTATGTTGTGTTTATTATTAGAGAAATTTATATACATAGCACATAATTTTTATGTATTTATATATTTAAAATATAAAATTTGATATGTATAAATTTAGCACTCTTCTATGATAAATAAAAAGGTGTATTTTGTTTTAATAAATTAATGATAGTGTTATTTTTGATATAATATTTAAGATTTGAGTGTTATTTTTTATAAATATGAAAATTTAGATGATATATATATATATATATATATATATGCAAATATGTAAGAATTATGTGTCTCTTATTATTTTATGCTTTTAATATCATTATTTAATTTGAATTATATTCAGTTATGGCTTATTTGAATTTTAAATCATTATTAACAAAATTATAGTTATTATATATTAGCGTCCTGCGCGTTAAATTTTCAAATATAAATATTCTTTTGAGCAATTATTTTCATTCAATTCCTCTACATAAATAAATTAAAAAAATAAAAATAACCGTGTCTTCGGTCTTCATCCCGGATTCTCTTCTTCCTTCCCGCCTCAATCTCCAGCGGTTCTTTACAAATTCAAACCTCACTAACAGCCACGTCAGCCCCACAATCTTCTCTTCCTAACCGCCCGCGCCCCTTTCTCCTTTGTTATTCTCACAGAATTCTCCTCTCTCTCCCACATTCCTCTCCGCTCAACCACATACCAGAGAAAGAAACTGAACAAGCCCGCCATGGCCGCCACCTTTCCCATCTCCTCCAAACTCTTCCTCTTCCTCTCCCTCCTTGCCGTCTCCTCCCTCCCCACCCACTCCACCGACTTCGCCGTCGACGGTGACGGAGAATGGGCCATTCCCTCCAAAGATCCCGATCTCTACAACAAGTGGGCCGCCGACAACCGGTTCAAAGTCGACGACACCATCAGTAAGTCCCCTTCCTCCTAACTAAACCAAATATACTGTCCGTATAATCTTCACATTCCCTCGTTACGACACAGATTTCAAGTATAAGAAGGACTCCGTCATGGTGGTGACGGAGTCGGAATACAACAAATGTCGATCGGCGCACCCGATCTTCTTCTCCAACAATGGCAAGACCAAGTACAAGTTCGACAGAGCGGGACTCTTCTACTTCATCAGCGGAGTCGACGGCCACTGCGAAAGAGGAGAGAGAATGATCATTAAGGTGATAGTGGGGCCGGGTGCGTCACCGCCGGAGGGGAAGAACAGTAGTGACTCATCCGCCGGCCCTCTATTTTCTTCTTCTTCTTCGCTGGCTGCCTTTTTGTTGACCGTTGGAAATCTAGCGCTCTTCTTTTAGGGTTTAATGATTTGGGTTAAGTTTAAGGTACATTGTTTCTGTGTTTAGTTTAATTGTTAGGATTTCTCTCTGTGACTGTGATCGGTTTATTTAGTAGTATTGATAGATGTGGTGTTTGTAAGAAGGCATAGTACTGTGTTTTCATTAATTGTAGCGTGGAAAATGACGTTTTTTTTATAAGGAGCATTATTGTTTGATGTTTTGTTATTTTTATTTATATAGTTTTTAGATAGAAATTGTTATAATTTTAATATTTTTCAATTAAAATGTTATATATTAAATAAGTGTATTTGATTTAATTTAATCATTTTTAAAGAATTAAGTGTTATTTAATCGTTTGGTTAATTCAATGCTTTTGTTTTAAATACGGGAATTAATATTGTAAGTATTTATTATTATTTTCTATATAATTTAAATACACTAAAATGTAAATAAGATAGGGCATGAGCCATGGGAATCTTGATGAACGAAAAATCATCAAATTTAATTAATTTTTAAAAGCATAAAAAATAGAGGGATTTACATACATATCACACAATTCTTATATATTTACATATCTAATATTTTAATTTTAATTTTTACATATATAATATTATAATCTTCAATATCATATCAAAAATATCACTTTATTCATTTTTTAAAAATTAAATAAGATTTTTTAAGCATAAAAAAATATTAAATATATTAATATCTAATTTTAGATATTAAATATGTAAATATATAAGAATCATGAGTATGTATGTAAATCTCCTTAAAAAATAATATTTATGTGATATTTCAATTTTATCAAAATTATTATTTTGTATTTTATTTTATTAAAATTAGATATTAAAAAAATTAAAATTAAAATTATAATAAATTATAAATACTGCCGATCAAATAAATTTATAAATAGTTCTGCAATTTCCGTTGAGAGATTTTAATGAACTCTCCGTCTTTTCTGCACCGGCAATACAGGTGAACGTAATTTAATGCGTAGCTTAACAACCGCCTCTACGCTCCATCATGACCGTACAATCAATATCAGACGGCTTTATTCTTTTCGAAATGGCCACCGCCTTTACCTGTGACAATAATTGATGCCGATCCGGTCTGCCAAGCCGACCAATACAAGTGACATCATTTATTTTCATAAACTTTATATAATATTTTAAATACTTTTAACTCTTATATATAATATTATATAATTAAAAAAATTAAAAAAATAACTAAAATAATTAAAATAACTAATTTTTTTAAACTTTTTTTTTTTTTAATTTCGTTTAAAATACTTATATAGATATATTATATATAGAGATTAAAAATATTTAAAATACCTCATAATTTTTAAGAAAAAAGTTATTATACACACACTGTACATAATATATATATGCCTTCGGATTCTTTTAAACTCCATGAGAGAAACAGAACAGCTCAATTCACTAATGGATTACATCTCCTTCCTACTAGTCACCTTTCTCCTTCCACTTACCTTGTCCTCTCCCCTTCATCCCCCCAACCAACCTTTCTCCAAAATCTATGCCTTCGGCGACTCCTTCACCGACACCGGCAACACTGACTCGAAAACCGGCCCTTACGCCTTCGGCTCCGTCTCCAACCTTCCTTACGGCACCACCTTCTTCCACCACCCAACAAACCGCTACTCCGACGGACGCCTCGTCATCGACTTCCTCGCCGCCACCCTCTCTCTCCCTTTCCTCCCTCCCTACCTGAACCAAAGCTCTCTCTCATCTCCCCATGGAGTTAACTTCGCGGTAGCAGGCTCGACTGCCATCGACCATGAGGTTTTCGTGAAGCACAATATCACATTGGACGTCACGCCGCAGTCTCTGAGGACTCAGCTCCACTGGTTCAACGATTACTTGGAGAAGAAGGGTTGTGGAAGAGTTGGGTCGACGGAGTGCAGATCGGCCTTGCAAGGTGCGCTCTTTTGGGTAGGAGAAATTGGAGTTAATGACTATGCGTACAGCTTTGGATCTTCGCTTTCGCCGCAGTCTATACAGCAGGAAGCTGTTCAGAATGTTATTAGTTTTATTGAGGTATATTTATTCTTAAAATTTAAATTTTACATATATATTATCTGAAATTTTTGAATATAAACTCATATATAAATTTAATTATATATTATATGTTATCTTATTTTTAAACCTATTAATTTTTATAATTAAATAATGATTAATTAATTTTAAATTTTTGAGACATCTTATTAATTTTATATAAAATTATTATGTATAGAGATCGGATATTTTTTTATTTTAATGATAGACTGAAATAAAATGAAATACATTCAAGTATAAATAGGGTCATGATCCCTATTCTAAAAAGTGAAGTTCATTTTACTCATATTATCTTGGTAAAAGAAGGCTCTCTCTCTCTCTCCTTTAAGTGGAATCTAAAATCGCGTAAAATTTCTTCTATATAAATTAGGACTTGATTACATCTTGATGATTTTGACGTGAGATCTAGATAAATTTATTTTTTATCTTTATATATTTCTAACAAGTGGTATTAAAGCAGTTATCATATTGAATCGTTGAGAAATGATTTTTTTTCTTCATCTTTTATATTTATTATTTGAAAATTTTAGATCAAAGTACATGATTTAAATATTTTTTGAGTGAATGATTTGATCATTTGCATGAAATATTGATATTCTTTAGATGAATTTTTATTAGAGAAATACGAAATATTTTTCTATCTATCGTTTATAATATGAAACGATATTTCAGATTTATAATAAAAAAAAATATGAAACAATTTCTGTTTCATCTCATCTGATGGCCATATATATAAATATATATAAGTTTGTATAAATATTATAATTATTCCATTCAATTCCCGTATTTTTTAGGGTATATATATATAAATACACATAAGTTAATATAAATGTTATAATTATTCCATTTAATTCCTTCTGTTCTTTTTCATCCGACCCTACGGGTATTATATATATATAATTATATATAAGTTAATATAAATAATATAATTATTCTATTTAATTTTTTTTTAATAAGGCCAAATCTGAAACGGAATATTTGTAATATAATTTAACTGAATATAGCGCCTTAATTTTTTTTTTTCAGTTTATTTATTACATTTATTTATTTATAACATTTCATATTCATTTCAGATTTTACATTCATCTTTATTAATTTGAAATATTTTACATTTAATTGCTTTATGCAATTAATTCTAAACAAAATATTTATTAAGTAAATATAATAATTACACTTACTGTTTAATATTTCTAGAAGTTTTTTTTTTATTTCAGAATTTTTTTTAATATTAAACATTTATATATAAATATTCTGTTTTAAATTTTATAGATAATTATTATTTTAACATTTAGTAAATATTTCCTAATTCAGATAATATAAATTAAAATATTTATTGACAGTTAATATTTATTATTTTAAAATAATTTAAATTAAAATATTATATCACCAAAGTGATCTCTATTATATCAATTTATTTATTTTTTAAAATATATAAATATTACATATGGATTATATTTAAATCTATGTGAAAAATAATCGGCTCAAAGGAAGATTATTTTTTGACCGATTTTATATATATAAATATGTGATAAATTTATATTAATCGTCATCTGATATGTCTACATCCGTCTTGTGAATTTATTATCGATATTTGTTGATGTAATTTTAAAGTAAGATTTACAAATTATTATTTATGTCAAATTACTGATGTTGTGTTAGGTATCTTATATATGCTTTTTATTAAACATTTTATTTTGACATATATTTTGTTTACGTATATATGCATATGAAAATAAATGATATTGTTAATTATATTATTATTTTTTTTAGGTTAATGTTTTCTATATTTCGATTTGAATAACATTCAGGTCTTAATGACTAACTTTAAGAAATGGAAAGAACATATCACCATTCTTGGGTGTATGGATCTTGACTATCGATCCAGGATTGAGCGTCCTCAGCACATGCGAAAAGCTTATTGAACAAAATTTAGTGAGCGTTTCTAACCGCATTTAGTTATGATCATGAAGCATTCATTCCGTAAACCATAAGAGTGCAATGTCCTAAGAGGAATGCTAAAAGTTTTGAAGCCAAATAGTAGAATTTTCGTTAGTTAAAAAAGGTCGAAATGAGTATTATTCTAGTAAACTTCGTTCAATGCATAAAAACGTAATAAAATATAATGATAGATCTAATTTTGTCAGACTAGAGCACTAAAATTAGAGATGTCCGATGATATTTTTGCACTTAATTTTGATCTCTCTTCCTGACAATTTAATCCTTTAAGATAAGTTATAATACTCAAAAGGAAAAATAGACTCTTAATGAGCTCATTGCTCAATATGTGCAAGAGGAAGAGATTAACAAAATAGTGCTCACTTAGTCATTTCTCTCGTATTGTTGCTAAAAGAAAAATGATTTATAAAGACAAATGAGTGACAAATGGACTTCATTCATAAGGTGCAAAGATAATATTGATTTATTTCTTTTTGAAGAGGTCATGTGAAGAAGGATTATCCCAAGTATGCAAATTGGCTGGTGAAAAAGAGTAAACTCCTCAACTTTATTTGTTCTGAAGTTATTTTATCCTTAATATCAAATCAAACTTGGTGGATAGATACAGGTGCAACTACTCACATAAGTGTGATTATGCAAGTAACTTTGGTACAAAACGAAAATTAATGAATGAGAATTCATATATGTTATGACACAAACGTTTAGGACATATTTCTTAACATAGAATTGAAAGACTTATGTCAAAAGGAATTCTTGATTCTCTTGATTTTTCATGATAAACTCAGATAGATGTCAAGGAAAAATAAACAAATATTAAGAAAGTTGGTGCTTAGAGTTTAATCGCCCATTCCTGCCTACTGGAATGACCAATATATTTCATTACTTTCAGAAGATTATTCTCATACTTATACTTAATTTATGATAAGTCACAATCAATCGACGATTCAAAATTTTTAAGGTCAAGTTGAAAATCAACTTGAAAATAAAGTCACAAATCACCGTGGTGGTGAATACTATGAGAAATATGATGAATCAGGTGAACAACGTCCAAACCCTTTTGCCAAATATTTAATATGACATCGCTCTCAATACACCATGTCGAACAAGTCAAAATGTCTGAGAGACAAATCTAATTTTATGGATATGGTTAGTATGATAAATCATTCTTCTTCACCGATTCACTTTGAGAAGCCTTAAAGATCGCGTTACATCCTTAATAAGTTCCAAGCAAAGCAAGAATCAAAACTCCATATGAATTATGGATTGGGAAGAAGCTTAATATGAGACATCTTCATTTGGGATGTCCAAAGCTAGCATATAAAGCCTAATGAAAAAAAAAATTGACTCAAGAACTATAAGTCGCTATTTTGTTGGATACTCAAAAGGTCAAGAGTTTTAAGTTTTATGACTCTTCAAATAAATCATTTTTCGAGATGGTAATGTTAAATTTAGAAGTTTGAATATGATGGGAGTAATAAATCTAAAAATTTATATTTAAAGAGTAATTTATTACTCTTCCTACGAAAAGAAAATGATCGATAATTTTACGATCATATTCAAGTTGTAAATACGGATAATCAAAATATTCTTGAGTTAACTCACTCATAGGAATCACAACAACCTCAAATTGAAGTGTCATTAAGAAAATCTAGAGAGAGGAGATTAATTTGGATGATTATGTTGTGTATCTCCAAGAATATGAGTTTGACATTGAGGAAGAGTGATCCAATCTTTTAGTCAAGTCAAATAAAGTGTTAACTCATAAATGGATGAACCGAGGATGAGATGAAATCAATGAAATACAATGATGTTTGGGATCTTGTCAATTGCAAATCAAGAAAACCCATTGGTTGTAAATGAATTTTAAAACCAAAGGGATTCAAAAGGCAATGTCGAAAGATATAACACGCCTAATAAAGGTTTCACTCAAAAGGAAGCATTGATTATAAAGAGACTTTTCTAGTTTCTTCGAAAGACTCTTTTAATCATTATAACACTAAGAAATTTCATTATGATTTAGAGTTACATCAAATGGATGTAATCGCATTTTTCAATGGTGACAAGAAACTATATATATGGTGCAACCAGAAAATTTTCAATCTTCTGATTCAAAACACCTAGTATGCAAATTAAAGAAATCCATCTATAGTTTAAAGCAAATTTTTTGTCAATGGTATAACAAATTTGATCAAGTGATTACTTCTTTTGGTTTTAAAGAAAATACTATTGATCAATGCATTTATCACAAAATAAGTGGGAGTAAATTCATCATCTTAGTGCTATATGTTGATGATATTCTACTAGCAAGTAATGATATAGGCCTTTATATGAAACCAAGAAATTTCTATAAATTTGAAATGAAAGATCTTGGGAATGCATCTTTTATGTTAGTATACAAATTTATCATCGTTCTCATATACTTGGTTTATCACAAAAGACATATATTGAAAGTGCTTAATAGATTTGGCATGAAAGATTGTGCATCAAGAGATACACCCATTATTAAAGGTGATAAATTTAGTTTGTTTCAATGTCTAAGAAATGAATTTGAAAAGAAAGAGATGGAAAAGATCCCTTGCGATTGGGAGTCTTATGTATGCTTTTGTATGCATCCCAATATTAACATTGTTGGAATATTTAGATATTTAAGTAACCCATGAATGGATCATTGGAAACAGAAAGGGTTATGTGTATTCAAGAGAACAAAAGACTTTATGCTCACATATCAAGATCGATCATTTGGAGATTATGACTGATTTTGTTGGTTGCCTCGATAGTAGAAGATCCACTTCAGTTATATTTTCTTACAATGGAGGAGTTATATCTTGGAAAAAGTGTTAAACAATCACTTATATTTCTTCCACTATGGAAGGAATTTATACTTGTTATGAGGCATCAAATCAAGGAATATGGCTAGAATTTTATCAGGCTAAATATTTTGATGGAAATAGAGATCATTAAAAATAAATTGTGATAATAGAGGCTGAGTTGTATTCAAAGAATAACAGAGTTCACAAAATCAAAACATATTGACATAAAATTTCTTGTTGTAAAAGAAAGAGTTCGAGTTCTGATCTATCAACATATTAGATAAATTTTATGATCAAATCCACTTATAGGTTTATCACCTAAAGTATTTCATGAGCATGTAAAGAGAGTTTTACTTTGATGATACAAAGATGGGAGTTTGTTTATGTTGTTCAATGTTTATAAATATATTTTTCTGATTAGAATAAAGTATTGTTATTATCTTATAGTTAAAAACTCTGAAATAAAGTTATGTAGTTTCAATTGCATTTTAGCATAAATAAATGAAAATATATGTATAACTCTTTTGAGTTATAATATAGACCGCTAAAATATACATATATGATCACATTACATGAAATTTTCATACACATTCATAGTTTGAATTAATCATATTGATTTAGTGATTAGTCATATTATAGAAAATTATAATAAAGATCACTTTGATTCTATATATCAATATTATTAACGGATTGTTTAAAGATGTTTCTCTTTAAAGATAGCAAATATTAAGCTCTTAAAGTATTTAATAATGTATAATTATCAAGCAATATATATGTGGCCCAAGTGAGAGAGTGTTGGGAATTTTTGAATGTGGGCTCACATAAGAATTTAATTATACATAACGCGCTATCTTATTTTTAAACCTATTAATTTTTATGACAAAATAAAGATTAATTAATTTTAGGCTTTTGAGACATCTTATTAATTTTGTATGAAATTATCATATGTAGAGACCGAACATTTTTTTATTTTAATGAATTAAAAAAATGAAACGCACTCAAGTATAATAGTCATGATCCTCATTTTAAAGGGTAAAATTCATTTTCTCATATCACATCTTGAGTGAAAAGAAGTTCTCTTTCTCTCTCTCTCTCTCTCTCTCTCTCTCAAGAACACTTTAAAGTGGAGGCCAAAATCATTATTATCTTCCACATTTGACAATGCTCATTACATCTTCGATGATTCACAGATATGAGATAAATTTATTTATTTTATCTTTATATATTTCCAACACATATCACATAAATTTTATCTATTTACATATTTAATATTTAAACTTCAATTTATATATATATATATATATATATATATAACATCGTAATATTCAATATTACATCAAAAATATCATCATTATTTACTTTTTTTTAAATTAAATATATTTTTTAACATAAAAAATATTAAATAAATAAATATCTAATTTTAGGTATTATATATAAATATTTCTTGATTTTTTTAGCAATATAAAATTTACTGTTTTTTAAAGATATATTTTATTTGTCTATTTTAGGATAAATTCTAAATTTAGTAAATCTTGTAGAAAATTGACTTTAAAATATTTATATTACTCCTAACAGTATTTCTCGTTCTTTTATTTAAATTTTAGTAATATATGTCAAAAAAATTTAATAAAATTAACTAGATTTAATATCTATCATATCAAACAATTTTTAGGAATTTACACCTGCATTAATTTACTGAAATTATATTTATAATATATATTAATTCAGCTTGAATTAAATACTCCTTGTAGCCAATGTGCCCCGTAATTTCTCATTCTGAATTTGTGGCATGGATGAAAAAAAAATCATTTTCATGCCAAAGGCCTTTTTTTTCATCAAATAGTTAAAAAACAATAAAATTTATTAGAGATTTTATTACGTGCAGAGTCTAGATGTAATTTTGCATCTAGAGTCTTAAGGGTGTCAAAATTAATGACAAAAAACTTGACTCAAAATTGGGGTTGACCAATAATTTCGCGTTGGGTTGAAGAATTGACCCGCTTTATTTTTTCTGCCTCTGAGTTGACCCACCAAATCCGATTGACTTGATTTTGACCCGCCAACTAATTTGACTCGAAATTGACTCAACCCAAAATTGACCCATTTTTTACAACCCAATTTGACTTTAAAAAATATATCATTCGGTCGCCAATGGATGTTGGTCAATCGGGTTGAAGTTTTTGACCCGTTTAATAAACGGGTTGGGTTCGGATCAATCCTATTCGAGTCGGGTAAAATTCAAGTCAGACATGAACCCGACTTGTCGACCCGACACCTCTAATCTAGACTCTAATAATATGACGACATGTGGCGCTCAACCAATACACAATTAATATGTATTGATTATAAAGTGATGTGTATTAATATAATATTAATTGTGCATTAATACACAACATCTATATGCATATTGTTGCGTGCTAGAAAATCAATTGTGGTAGAGTGAAAGTTTAACCTTTGTTATAAATCCAAAGACACATACGTGTATTTAAAGAGTGAACAAGAAGCTGCAATTTTACGGAAAATAAAAGAGGAAAAAATCACAATTACTCAAGAAAAGCTTCCACTATATATTTATTTAAAGCAAGTTCTCCGATAACGGATTACATAATTATATGAGAAGGGAATGAATCCCAAAATCGAAACAACAACCATATAGTCACATTCGAGGTTGTTAAAAGCATGATGGTGAATACAAACCATCGACGATGAAGGTCGCCAAGATGGAGACACGGAGATTGACGACCGAGATCGACGGCGGCAAATCGGTGGTTGACAATCACAGTGGTGGTACGATTGAGTTTGGAGGATTTTTGCCTTTCTCTTCTCTGCTTGGCCTCCCCAATATGAAGAATGAGGATTATTTATAAATCGGTGAGCGCCAAATACATGCAAAATCTAAACCATCCTTTCATCGGACTCAAAATGATTCCTTTGATCATATGATATATTTTGTGTATTTGAATGCTCAAATAAGTCAATTATGAGATCTATTGTTAGATCCGGCCACAAGACGCCGATTTGACTATAAACACTCCATGTTTAAGAGTCAATTGATAATAAACGCTTGATCTCGATTAGTCTTGATTGAGAATCAGATTGTTTTCGACATCAAGATTCGTGCTTCGACTAGTGAAATTTTCAAGATCATATCACATATTAATACACAATACTTCACAATTAATATATAATAATTTTATATTAATTGAGCAATAAATAAAACTATATTATTAGAATCCGGATGCAGACATCCATACTATACACGTAATAATTTTTCAATTTATTAAATTCATCTTTTTAAAGCTTCAAAAACCTCCAAAAAAATTGAGTTAAAAATAAAGATTTTATTTTAATAATCAATGATTGTCAAAAAATCAACATTTTCTTAAAAACATTTTCTACCTACAAAACAATCAAAAGAATCCAAACATAATTTAAATGACAAAAATTCTTAACAATGTTGCCATAATATCTATTCCCAAAAAAAGTTTCCCTTTATAGGAATAAATCAAAGTTCAGAATGTTTGTGCAACAGGAGATACTGAACAAAGGAGCCAAGCATATAGTAGTTCAAGGATTACCTCTAACTGGTTGCTTGCCACTCTCACTGTTTCTGAGCTCTCCAGAAGACAGGGATAGTATCGGCTGCTCTTCTAGCATCAACAAGCTCAGCTCCGACCACAACTCTCTTCTGAACCACAAGGTACAGGAGCTCAGGTCCCGTCACCCGAACGCCGTCATCTCCTACGCCGACTACCAGAGAGCTCACCGGACCGTAATGGAGAACCCGAAAGCCCATGGCTTCGTCGAGCCTTTCAAAGCTTGTTGTGGCGCAGGTGGAGGTCAGTATAACTTCGACATATTTAATACTTGCGGATCAGCAGAAGCCACTAGAGCTTGTTCGGACCCTTCCAAGTATGTGAATTGGGATGGCGTTCATCTGACTGAAGCGATGTACAAGAAAGTTGCAGACATGTTCTTCCATGGCGGATACTGTCAACCTTCATTTGATATATTTCTAAGGAAGAAGGAGAAGTAGGAGATGAGAATAGAGATCTCCTGTTGGACCACTACGTTATTTGCTATTTGTTTAAGCATGTGAAAGGGATCAAGAGATGAGAAGGTCAAAAAATAAACTAGTTAATTTCTCTTTGATGATCTGTTCATCTATGTAGAGGCATTATAGACTGGTACTTTAAATAGTAGTTTGATGCTTGATGCATTATAAATAATAATTAAGATCTCAAAGGCATAATCACAAGTCATAAAACTGTTGATTCAAATTACTGAGACCAAATAAATGACAGCAAATACACCCACAAGAATATAAAGAACTTTTATATAGGTTCATCTGAATGATGAATATTTCATGTTTATGCCGTTTTAATTTCCATAATGATGATGATGATGACGAAGCTTTATAAGATATGAGAAATGCAGCCGTATCATGCATGCTCTGTGTTTTTAAACTCTTTGTTGGAGAACGTAGAAGTAGAGAGAGAGAGAGAGAGAGAGAGAGAGGAAGAGTATAATGTAATATAATTATAATTAACCAAGCTAGCTCTTAATCTCTAACTACAATTGTAAAGATTTACAGAGATTGATAATTGTCAATTCCTCTTAAGAAGGTCCTCACCTTCTAATTATCACCTCTGATCTTTCAGTGATCCTTATATAAAATAATAGAAATCATTGTATGTCTCCTAGATAAAATGATAACCAACTTGCAACCACTCTAGAGGTTAGCGGCCATTGTTGTAAGTCCTTGCTTTTCTCTTCCTTCCAAACATTATCTCGAACTATTCAATAGCCATTATCAACCAAACAATAGAGAAAACCCTTTATAAGACACCAACCAAAATAACTACCGACCTTTAGTCACTCTACCAAAAACAACTTTGATCTGCCTCTCTACACTAGCTTCATCTTAAGGAGAGGATATTCTGGTGGAGATTTGCTTATGACCAACACTTGGCTCTACAGTAGAGAGATTGGAGAGGCTACCACTGCTTGTGTGGTTGTACTGAGGTTGAGGATCGTTAACATGTTACTATCACTTACAAAGTTCTTATGGAGATCAGAAAGACCTTGAGAAAATGGGGGCCTGATATCCCCTCATTCCAAAGCTTGGAGGAGGCCAGCCTTAACCTCTCAAGAGTTATGGGCACCAAAGAGGCTTTAGTTCGGATCTACTGGTATGCTGTTTATCACAGTTAAGAGAGCCCGCAATGCAAAGAAGCATGATCGTTCTGACAGGACCCCTACCACTATAACATCTACTATTCTTGAAGAGCTTATGTAGGCACACGCCTATCCTTCATCAAGAGCAACGAGACACCACTTAGCCCTCACGGCTGCACTATACCCTCTTTTGATCTCTCCCCTCCTAGGTGGATCAAGAGAAATGTCACCGAAGCGCTTCTTCAGTCTCTCTGCTGGTATGAGTGTAGTTATTCTGAATGAGCGCAGTGAATACTTGGTGGCAATTGATCAACAGATGGAGCATTGAGATAGCAGACAGGTGGATCTTGAAGCCATTAAGTTCATCGGCACTATCATCGAGCCTGGATGACTGAGCTTAATTGTATGATTATTGAGGGGGATGATGATAATATCATCAATCTCCTACAACAGGGCATGGACAGAGGCATTGAGATAGCAGGCAAGATGGATCTTGAAATAAGTGTTTTTCATTTTATTCCCATAGAGTGCAACAAGGTCGCCCATTTTTGTGGAGTTATAATTTTATATTATAATTTTGTATGGAAAGATACAACATATGATCCTAATTAAAAAAAAAAAATCAAAATCAGTTTGTGTTCAAACCTTATCAAAATATTTGATGGTTTTATAAACAACTTTGAAATTAAGGCGAGGCAAGATTTGCAGAATTTCGATTTCTCTTTGAAATAAGTGTTTTCATTTTATTCGAGGTCGGAATATTTAAACCATTTTCTCTCTTTAAATTTGCATGACAGAACATAGAGATATTAACCTCAACACATCTTAACAATAATCTCGTAAATAAAGATGATTTAGGACAGATCCTTCATGGCATATCATCGTTGAATTTAATCAAAATTAAACATTTCGATTGCTGATCAATCAAATTCAAATAACGCTAATTGGCGACATTGTTGGTTCTAAAAAAGCAAAATCTCTTTTTTTTTTTTCCTGTAAAGCACTTCAACAACTAATGTTTAGAAATAGGACAATTTGCAGTTTAAACACAAGGAGAAGTTCTTTTTTTCTCTTTTCTTTGCGTTCTTTGGCATAAAAAGTATGCTGAACTCTTCAGAAATAATAATTCTATGTACATTTGTTCAGCAAAACAATGCAGTGCTTGTTCTTAATCTTATTACACAACGAATGAGAACTTTTAACATTATGAGAATGAAATGTTGTAGCCAAACTCAATCTAAACAAAGATAGTCGGCTTTGATCATTCTGTTCTACCACTCTCCTTTATCTACATACTATAACATGTAATCATAATAGACAAGGAAAAGTGTGTCTGGAATATTGAGTGGCAAACTATCTATATAACAATAGAAGCGCCTTACATTCTCCTTCTCCAAGGCCACCGTATCGATCACATCACTGCTTCCGGTGAGCACCCAAAGGTCCCTCGATCGAACCCTTTTAAGGCTTTCCTGCAAAATGGGCAGGACTGTGACCTCTTGTTCCTGTAATTCAGCCCACAGTGACGTTAGCAAAGATCCAAGATCAGTAAGATATTTATCGAAGTGCGATCAATGAACTTTACCAGTCATGGTAGCAGTTTATACACATGACATGGCTGCAACTTGGAAGAACCATTTTGGTGCAGATCTCCATGCAAATACCGCATTCATCATCTCTCTCCAAATCTTTATCAGATAGCTTTCTCCACTCTTCTCCTCTCTTCCTTCCAACAATCTCTTTGCGATCTCTGTCATATGATTCTTCCTTCTCCAACAAGTTGCTTTCTAGTTGTTTGAGTGAAGGATAAATGATAGCTGAACAAATAAAATATGAGGGAATCTGGAATCATGATGAGAAACCAAGATTAAGATTCTAATAACTATGCAAAATTTTTAATATGTACCATAGAATTCTTTAATGCTGGCTCCCTCATATGCAGGTGCTGTAGATTTTTCATCTTTGCTGACCTGCACAAGAATGATGAGAACAGCTAACATCTGAAAACTCATTGCCCCATTGGCTTCAGCATGAATATAATGAGATGATTGGAAGTTCGCGACTTAATTCAAATCACCAAGAACGATAAAACATAAAAAAACACATCAAGAACTTCATGTAAGTTCGCTTCATTGATGACTGCTTCCTGTTTATGTTGTTTTTTGCTACGACGAAGATGATACAAAAGCAATACATAATTTTTCGCTCTTCGTGTTTCTCCTAATCTATCTCTGGTAAGAAAATCCTAATAATGATGCCCTTTATGCAAAAAAAAAAAAAAAAAAAAGCTAAGACAACTGAAATTACATGTGAAACTCCCATAATTAGGCCACACAATTAACATAAACAAGTGGAAAGCAGGAAAATATAAAAAAAAAATCTAGTTATTTTTCTTAATTGTAGTGAATACATAAAATTAAAAGACCAAAAATAAATAAACAAAACAGTAAATCTACCTTATAAATAACTATTTGGAGAAGCCCTAAATAACTGGGAAGAGCATAATTTGGGACACAATCCACCCACTGCAGTAGAAAGAGGAAGATTGGGGCCATGGGGCTATATGAAAGCTTCATCTGCAGGCATGCACCACCATAGGCTTTATGGACAGCATCTGCCCTGCAAAAGCATGTCCCAAATCATCCAAAACTTAACATCATCTCCAACTAAAAAAGCAAAAAAAGAGATTTTTAACATGAATTAAAGTCAAAAATCTGTTTTTTTCACAGAATTCAACAGGCATGCATAAAAAAGGCTAAGTGGAAGTAAGGAGAGATGGAAATTACAGAGTGTTGGCATGCTGTATGTCAGCTTCGAGGGTTTTGAGGGAGCCTTTGAAGGATGATGGCCTGGAAAGCTGGTTCTGGAACATGCCTCTTCTAACTTCTGTGCTCTATTAGAGAATAAGAAGAATAATAAGAGGAAGAAGGAGATAGAGAGAGACAGAGAGACAGAGAGAGCAAATGGAAATTTGGAACCCTAGGCTTCAAAAGAGCCGCTCAATTTATAGAATAACTAACTCGATGGATGATGATGATCATCGAGGATGAGAAGCACTGAGAAGTCAAGAATAGGAATACGTACTAAGAAATACTCCCAGCATTTGAACGGTTCCACCTTCGGCGGAGGATGGGTACTACTTACACAGAGCAGAGAGAGAGAGAGAAAGAGAGGGAGGGAGACCCCACTCCACTCTAACAAACTAAAAAACCACTAGTCCACGACACCACAAGCGAACGAAGGATGTGTTTCCATTAAATAAATAAATAACGACGGGTTAGGTTTGCAATTTTTCCTAAAACACATTTTATTTGTTGAGCGGATTGGTTCAACTAAGATTAAAAAAAAAAAATAAAATAAACTCATGATGATCTGCTTATATATTTTCTATCGGCTTAATTTTTACATTAGTCTTAATTAAAATTATAATTAGTTAATTAAATCATTAAAAAAATTTAAAAAAATTTAAAAATGTTGTCTACATCTCATTGAAGCGATGAAAATTATTTAAAAAAAATGAAATTAATAGCTATCATCGCGCTTCATCGGGATTCAGGTTGGTATCGTTAAGGAATAAAAATTCTACAACTTTCATGTTGAGTTTTGACGAATCTCGGGTAGCCATTTTGTATATATAAATTTTGAAGAGAAAGTATAACTTATTACATCACCATTTTTTGTCATAATCTGATTATTAAATATATATCTGGTAATATCAAACACTCAATATATTCTACATATAAATTGACTAATTAACCATGAAGAGTCCAACTACTTAATAAAAAAATGTGTCTTCATTCAAATTTCGATTTGTTCATTTGTTAATATTGAACTTAACTTGATACTTAGTGAAAAAATTCATACTTTCATTCCTACATAGAATAAAATTAAGAATTTTATAATTTATTTATATCCAAATATTCACAATGACTCCACAATTAAGAGAGAAAGTTTAATTATACAATTATTGTGTATGACTTTAACAAGTCCATTTTGAAGAACCTGTATAATGGGAGGATGAAAAGTTAGGATATATCACTACGAATATGAAGACATGAACATAACACAATAAAAACTCGAGATATACCTACGTTTAAATATATGTAGTACAGAAAGACATTTAACATTAAAATATAATAATTGCATAAATTAAATAAAGATGAAATGAGTTAATGAGTTTTAATATGATTAGTACAATAAAATAAGCATATATTTATATAGGTAGCTACAATGGCCCAAAATAAAAATAGAACTATAGCTTAAATTGATAGTGTTCATTTTCTTAAAATTAGGGTAAATGGAAGTATCGATTAAATTAGTATTTGGGTCAATCTTATTTTATGTTGTTGATTTTGTATGTTATTTTAAAAACATATTTACTTAATATATTTTTATATTTAAGAAAATAATTATTTAATGTATTTTAGATGTTTTTATTTTTTTAAAAAAATAAATCATATTATTTTTATAAATACTCAAAAATAATTTTTGGACATTTTAAATGTATTGAAAAACAACTACCATTATCAAATATGTGTTATTTGGAGATCAAAATAAATACATATATGACAAATAGTTTTTAAATTAGATTTGAACTATATGTAATTCCACATTAAGTCTTACATCCTCTCAAGTGAGTTAACCAAATTAAATAAACAGTAAACATCACTAGGATAACACAATGAGAAGTAGGTGAATGAGTAAACATAAAAAGCATATAAACTGTCAGAAATACATGCCATTAAACGCACAAAAAAATATAATACATCTACCGTCGTCGATGCCTGCGTGGTGGAATCGCATCGCTACCAGGAGTGTAGTGGGATGATGGTCTCCGCGGCCGATCACGTAGATGATGTTGTCGATGGTCCTCCTCCTCTTCCATCTGCTCCACGGGGTGTTGGGATCCTAACTCTGTAACATGAGATATGTCAACCAAACTTGCGTGAACAACAAATACGATGGTAAACTCCATATGGCGGTGTCATATGAAATGATGGACTATGCCGGCGGACCGCCGCGTTCCATGGGTGCATTTGCGACCACATTACTTCGATATGAATCCGGGGTGGTGTAAATGTGTAGCCCCACCATCGACGAGGATGGCCCACATCCATCATGGAACATCTGACAGGCCGATGCGAAATATCGATCTCATATCGAGTGTCAGAGATATGCATATCCCGCCGCCACCAGCTCATATTCATCGAAAGATGTCTGATATTCTGTATCGTCACCTCTACCGAAATAACGCCGGAATATGTCCTCAGTATTCAAAATATGGTCACGCTGCATATACAAAAATTTATATGAGTGTATCGTTGTTACAAAGAAAAACAAATTTTAATAATATGCATTTAAACTAACCATTAAGCATTCTGCAGGCGCGCGGGGGTTGTATGTGTCAGGAGGAAGTGTTGGCGCCTTCAACATGTATAGTGAAGCTCATAAATGATATCATCTCATGTATCGGTTGATCGCTGGCTCCCTATCATACTGTGATGAATCCACAATGACAACCGACTCACGCCTTCGCTCCAGGTAAATGTCGAGTTGTGGTAATGGACTCAATCAACATCGACTTTTCCTCATCAACCCATACAACGCGATGGATCTATCGGGGCAACATCAATGGTAGGAGACATCCAACTATCTCGATACCGATCGTGCGGTACCACTCTACCCTCTTCCAACATATGATCGGCATTTCAGCTAGACATATTTCGCCCCTATAAACATATATCGCGTCACGCATGACCGATGTCCATATGGCTCCAGATGACCCGCATATAACATAAGTTATTATTTCAAAAGCGTCAATACCGAAAAGCAATAAACATTACATCATCACGGCGATTGACTCAGTAAGTCCCCCAACTCATCCCTATAAGCTCTGATGTTGGATGCTGGCATCTCCCGAACATAACCTTCATTCCATCGGAATCCTACACTAAGGCCGTCAATGTCTGTAGGATATAGAACATGTAATGTAGGTCTTCCCACATGAATGTGCTCTCACGCACATGTACACATGGCGAAAAGTTTGCGGTTGTCATGTACACTTACACTCGTTATTTTCACCTAATTCAACCTTGAAGGTCCTGTGACATCAAACACTAGACATGCTTATTCGTCGGTTCGGAAAATCTTCTTGCCTCTCGCTCATTAGCCGCAACGCTACCTTTCGCAGAGAACGATGTTTCGTTGTCTTTCGAGAGTCAGGTGATTCAAGACGTTTCATGAAAAGGGATACAATGTTGTAGTATCAATCAAGGCTTGAATCGGTAAAACCACGCGTGCTCTTTTAAGCACACCATTGCAAGTAGTCATTATACTATACTTGTACCCATCATGAGTAAGAGATAATTGTTGAGCCCCTCAAACAAGCCATATGTCTCCTACTTGATATTCTTGATGTCGACATATATGGCTTAAAATTGAATGTCATCCGTGTTTCTAACAACGCATTTTTGACATATGAAGTCAACATCACCTATGCAAATGTCTAACTACTTTGAAATTCTCCCTTAAATGACGCAAACAGAAGTGATGTGCTGCCTAGGGAAAGATCTCTGCAACAATTAGACCGCATGTCTATCTCGAGATGAGTGAGATCACCCAGAAATTGTAGGATCAAGTATTGTAATGTCGCAAAACCAAACCCATGACTCGATGCTCTCGATTCCAATGAACTGGGAACAAGCCATTGTTCGTCGATCCCAACGAAGTTGTTTCTCGACTTGCCTGGGAGAAAAGTCCCATCATAAGGGCGGGCAATCGCCAACCTCTTATGGAAGGCTCAAATGACCAAAACAACAATTGGAATCTGTTCGATTCTATTGAATGTATCTGATATATTGACCCTGGCATTGATGCGCAAACAGCAAACATGAATTTTCCCAATGTTTTGTAAGATTCCTCCCAACTTTCAAAAATAACCTTAATGACCTTTTCGACGCATCCCAAGCCTTCATGTAGACACTCTTATATTGAACTCGACTCAATCGACCTACCCAGTTTCATCTAGTTGACGTCGATTGGTTGGATGAAATAACTAATGAAGCGTGGACGTATTGCTGTGTCCAAAGATAACTGAATGACTACATGAGGCGCCAAGTGAACTAATACGCCACGCACCGCCCAACCTCTTAACTGATCTTGCATGTAAGCTCCACAAATATGGTCTACTTGGGTTAGAATGATGTGTGCACCTTGCTGTGAATTTTAATTGATTTGAAGTACAAATGACATACTCAACATTGTTCATGATAGACCAACCCTGAATAGCAAATTATAACCGTTTCTTGAATTGAAAATACATATCTTCAAACAATTCATCTGGAATGCAGTTATCCTCCTCAAAGACTGAATGATCTGATGGGCCATCGAATGTGAGGTCCTCATCCCATTCTCTAGCGGTTTGATACGCAAATAATCGTTATTCAGTATGCTTTCTTATATGACTTGTTCTAATTGAAATCAACAATCAAGTCCCTAAGACTGGGATGATTCGTGGGCGTTAGATGTGCGGTTATCATCCTCCTCCTCATCATCATTCTACCTCCAGGCATAGTTTCATATCCAACATCTTGTAGTACTACATTCATCTCATTATCTTCTAAGTCACCCATAAGAACTTGTCCCAACAAAGAAATCATGTTGCTTTTGTAGACCCATAACATTCCACTGAGTACTTAGAGAAGGCGGTGCGATATTCGCTTCGAGTTCTCTACATTCCTCTATATTGTTAACCTCCCCGCCTCTACCCATCAATTCCATAACTTTGACATAAACCATAATAGGTTGTGCTGCGCAGTGAGTATAACTTCACGACTTCTTCATCATCGATAATGCACAAAATATGAAAAGCGACCCACCAGAAAAAACTTTGTTGGATCTATCTTCAACGAATTCATGATTCGTTTCTGTAATTCCTCGAATCTAATCCGACGTGGGATTTGGAGTGGACGATTTTTCCCACCAATGTATGTTGGAATGAAATCGTCGTTCACTCTCAGTTCACCGCCATAATAAAGTACTACGGATAGTTGAATTCATCACTAACCACCGATATGAACAACAATAATCTTTCACCGCACCTGATAAATGCAAATAATTTAATTAAGAAGAAATAAAATTATTGGATTCATTTATGATATAGAAGATGCGAAATGCTATCTATTACGCACAAATACGATTGGATTGATATATGATATAGAAGACTACAAAAAAATATTAACATAGCTCATTCATCGATACATTAAGTATCCACTACGTAACAACTTACAGAAATCATTTTAAACCACAAAGACTGAATGTGACAAAACCTTACTTCGGAAACCAACAAGTTACAACTTAGAACAACAAACAGTGACAGCTATACAACTTATTAAATGGAAATTTGTTAATATATATACTAATTTTGTAAATGAGTTGAAAATGGTAATCTTCAGTATAAAATTTACATATTAACCAAATCACATCGACCTCGATAATGATTTAATCATTTATGAGTCACATATAAGATACAACAATAATCAAATTTACATACTTTGACAATCGATTATTCAAATTATGAAAGATACCAACAAAAGCCTAACTTTATAAATTCTAAATCAAACTAAATAGCTACATCCAACAAAAAGCTCACATTTACTTTTTTTTTTTCTTTTTTGAGGGATAGCTATTAACATACATAACACATAATTCTTATATATTAAAATATTTAATATCTAAAATTTTATATTTACATAAAGAAAATTCAAAACTTTAATATATACAATAAAAATAACACAAATATTAACTTCATACACACAAAAAATAAAAGAATAATTATGATGTCATGGGTCAAAAAATGAATAAGTTTTTAGACATCGTAGCTTTGAAAAAAAAAATTTCAACTTTGATATAGTACATTTAATCGACTACTACTTATTAGAAATATTTTGTTAAAAAATTCCATGATGAAGCATAAAAATCAAAATATTTAGTAGTTAGGTATGCTTCCCATTAAAAATTCTTCATATAAATTTTGCTTTGCACATATAGTATGAGGAATCTAAAGATGGTAAAATAAAGCCACCTTTATTAATAGTTTTATGATAGTATCACATGAAACTATAGTAAATTTATTATCACCCTCATTATTATGAATAAAATGATTAGTGATAAAATAATTTCTTCCTAATTTTTTAGGAGGAAAATCAAACTCATCCCAAAAAAAAATGTAACTAATTCTATTTAGTAAATAAGGCAGATTTGAAGTGGCAAATAAGAGAAGCTTTTGTTTGAACCTCCCAACCAAATTTGAATTTTCTCCAAGATTTTGTGACAATTAGAAGCTTTGAAATTTGAGGAAATATAGGTTCCAAGTAGTACAAGGGAAGGGACATACATTGAAAACCCATAACATTGAAAATAAATTGATAGGAGCTCAAATTTTAATTGATTTTGTAGACTCATGGAATGAAAGTAGATATTTATAATGTTTTATAAACATTGTACATTATCATACTTAACAACACCAAAAGTTAGAGTTCATCAACTTATAAGATGAGAAAGGTAAGAACTTTTTCTTAATGGCAATATAAGAGACACAAAATATAAGAGACACACAAAATCAAGATCCACAATATGCATATCTAAAAATACTACAATAAATTAGATCTACAATTTAAAGAGATACACAAAATAAGTTAGATCCACAAAATAAATTAGATCTACAATATGTCACAAATGCATATTACCCTTTTATTTTGAAAAAAAAAAATCAAACAAAACATTTTTCCGCCAAAATGCTCAGATCCTGGTCAAGGGATCGCGGTCGGCCAAGGCGGCGTCGATTGGCCGTTTGTCGTGTAGGGCGCGGGTTTAGGAGAAAGAAAACGAGAGAGAGATAAGATCGAGATCTCTCGTCGGGCGTTTTAAATTTTTAGCGTCATGGTGATCCAATCGGTGTTGTCGCCATGGTCGAACTATTTTTAAATTTTTTTTAAGAGTTAATTAGCTAATTATGTCTTTATTTAGGATTAATTTAAAAATTAAGCCTTTTCTATCTATATTTATTTAAAATTATGACACCTGATATTATGCTTATGTTAATATTATGATAATATTATTTCTTTATTATGATACTTTTTAATATTTTTGTTAAAATTTAAGTTTTATGAGCATAAATAACTTTAAAGCTCAAAACATTTACTTTTAATTTTATCTAATAATTTTTTAAAATCATAAATAATCAAATGTATTTTTTAAATATCATATATAATGATTTTGAAAGGTATCGTGTTGAAAAAAGTAAATAAGATAAGTTTCAAGGGAAAATTAGGATTTATTTTTGGCACATCAATAAACATTTAATAAAATTAAACATGAATCGTGATATAAATTTATAAATTTAAATATTTGACATTAATTTCAAGATCATTCATATTTTATTATTAACTAATTTATAGTCAAAATAAATATTTTAATGAAACAACTCTATATTATCATCTGATTATAATGATTTGATTATTATTATTTAATTATTATTATTCAATCATTATTTCTCGATCACTAATTGATATTAATATGCATCATCTTTCAATTAATCATATCCAAACATTCTAATTATGCACTTCAAAATATTTAGAATCTTCAATTACATAATAAATTATTTCACTAGGACAAAATCTTATAATTTTTTTTCATTTAATTGAAATTACATTTGATATAATTAAAAAAGGAAATTTACATTATAGATAAGTGTCAATATCTTTGGCTACTTCTTCTCATTATTTCTTAAAAAATTACATGAAGAGTAAATTTTTGCATAAATATTATAAATTATAAGAATATTATTACTAATTTTTTATTTGATCATTCTGATAGTAATTTGAGATAAATTTTCTAAATTTTATTTTATATATGCAGAATCAGATAATTGCAATAAATTTTTTTTTTTTTTTTGAATAATAATACTCACAATAACTTTTAAAAATTTTATTTATTTGTAATAATAATTTGCAACTAATTATAATAAAGACAATTGCAACCGTTCCAATAAAACCCTCTACTAATTAAAAAATAATACATCTATCGATAGATGAAAATGGTAGTGCATTAATTTGCTCTAACCGTTGGACTGAACGGTTAGTACTTTTAATTTCTAATTTCCTTATTTTGAATTTTGGATAAAGATTTAATTTATAATGAAATTAATAATAAGGATTTAATTTAATAATAATAAAAAAAACATAACCGTTTGACTGAATTATTATTATTATATTGCATGCCGAAGAACTAATTATGATAGAATAAAATTTCACGTCTTAGCTTATATGGAAATCCAACACATACACAGATAGTTGGAAAGAGAATAAGAAACTCCAAAAATTTTTTGTGAAAAACCCTAGAAAGATGAAAAAAAATCACGAGACCTAGTGAGCAAAAAAGCTTAGATCTGTTTTAGAATACAAAGTTCAAATCTTCTTGATAACGAGATTACAAGATTTGCAGAAATCTTGATAATGAGAATTCCATAATCTGGTTACAACAGCTATGCGATAGTAGTTGGACTATAATGGTTGTATGATTCGGATGATAATGATGAAATGGCGATAATTGATAATTCAACTTCAAATTTCTCCGAGCTTTCTCTCAAATTTACTTCTAGCTCCTCCCTTTATTACAAGAATGAGTCCTATTTATAAAATTCTAAGAGTAACATTTTGAAGCCAAAATTCAAAACACTCAGATCATTCAAACGATCTTCGATTTGAGTGATCTTTGGCTTGTTAGATTCGTCTCGTCGAGCCGCTCGATTCAACTATAGGCATGTCAAATTTAAAAGTCATTTGATCATCCAATCAATATTATAAAATTTTCATATGTAACTTTGGATTTGATTTGAGCTCATTTGGGCTCGATTTTACCTGATTATAGTATTATTGGACTCATTTCACTAAATCATTTAATTTGATTATATACATATTTTAACTTGAGATTCGTGTTTGATTTATAAATTTTAAAAGAATATATTATTATTATTATTATTATTATGCGTCTACTCAAATCTGAAATAATATATGTGAGATTCAAATTCTAAATTTGATAATAAATTTTAAAATCTTAATCAATTAGAACTAATTGACATCCACAACTAAAAAATAATTTATTATGTTATTTATCTAAATAGATAAAATAAAAATATTTTTGCATTGTTTATTAGATAATATTTCTTTGTTATTGCATTTTTTATGTTTATTGCAAGCATGATGAATATAAAATCATATTAAACTCATCACTTAACAATAGAACTTGCCAATTGTAACATGGATCCACAACAAGATACTAAAATGTGGACAAAACTATTGATCCTTGTTGATGAGGGAAGCATATTTGAATAATGATTATTAGTATTTTAGCAATTATAATTTTATTTTCAATATGTAATATTAAAAATAAAAATAAATAAATATACTCCAACACATGCTAAAATATCAATAAAAATATATTTAATTTTAATAAAAAAAGAATAATGAATTTGCAAATAGAATATATTCACATGAAAAAATAGGAGCATTTACATACATGTTCATCCTATTCTTCTATATTTACAAATTAACCACCTTCAATTTTAATTTTTCAAATTGACTTTAAAATATTAAAATTCATAACAGAAGATTTAATCATGACACATACAAATACATGAGTGTGACAATTTAAAAAATAGAGAGAGTGGTTAAATTATAAATTATAAATACATATTAGATAGTTGATTTGTAAATTTCCAAAAAAAAAAAAAATAGTGGCGGATGTGCTACAAAAAAATTTAATATTTGAAGAAGTTGGTACTTACAATTTTTTTAAAATTTTACAAAAGTCAAAACAATAAGTAGTCGGGTTAAATTTAAAAATACAATTATCGCTGATTTCTCAAACATAAACAACATTATAGTGCGTCATACACCACAACATCCAACTCCCCAAACGAGGTCTTAGAAACTTATTTTCTCCATTATTTATCAAATAAATATTAGAATTTAAGGGAACATTCTTCCTATTTCTGATACCAAACAATCTCTACTATTTCAAAAATGAAATATATAAATTGATTGTTATTTTGACCATAAAAATTCTAAAAAATAAGTAAAAAATCAAAGTAGCATAGCTTCCAAGAGCAACACAAAAAGCATTAATCCAAAATCAGGCTAACCATTATGGAAGAAATTAATTGAATACAAAAATTATTTAATTCATTTCTAGGTACTTAACAAGCAAGTGGTTAATAAATAATATATTAATTAATTATAGTTAATATAATAATAACCAAATGGAAAACTAATTAAATATTTGATGGCTTGTTATTAGAACAAATGGAGGTAATGCAGCATAATTAGCGCAAGCAGTTACGGCAGCAAGAAATAGTTCACATAAATAAATAAATAATTATATTATATTATATTATTAAAGTGCAAAACAACATATTTATATGGATGGAATATATATAGGATTGAACCAAGAGAATACTGGAAATTGAATGTTATTCCACAATATTAGGTTAGTTTAAGAAGATAAATTAAAGTTTTGAGAAATTAATTATAAGTCCAGTTAATGTCAACAAAAATAGAAATAAATATTTATATAATTTATGATTATTTTATTATATTTAAAATATAAATAAATAATAAATAATATATAATTTTGAATATGCAAGTTGTTCAACTTACACATTCATAAATTTAAATTTCATTCAAAATGTGATCAAAACTGTTGACTTCATTCAACATCAATCGTATTTCAATAAAATTTATTATTTCGATCAATTTTTATAACTTTAATATAAAACACATCATAGAAATAATCAATAAAATAGAAACCACCAAATAATAAAAAAATCAATAAAAATAATCTTAAATATATCAACATTTTCTCCAAAAAATATTATATGTTTAAACTTGTTGCGTGCTAGAGAATTTTATTCTGGTAGATGCGAGATCTTCGTCGTAGCTCAAAATTATCCAACATGGCGGGGATATGACACGTTATCGTGGAAAACCGTTAAGGGAAAAAACCACGCTTGCCTCTGAACTTCATTTATGTGTTCAAAGATCAGTCGCTTACCGTTAGTTGGAAGAAGGTGTTTCTGAGGCAAACAATATTAGCAATATCGGTCAACTCAACCCAAGGGAGAAGTTTCCCAAATCGGCGAGGCGATCTTAGGGAGCAACCTCTTGATCTTGGGAGAAAGAGGCGGTGGCCAGTCTAGTCCCTTGGAAGCGATCTCACGATCTTGAGCACTACGGTGGTACGCGGTGATGATAGATCGTCGGCGTCGAATTCGGTAGTGGTTCTGAGCTCTCAGTGCAATCGGATTCGGTTCCTTTTAAGGTAAGAATGAAGCTCTATTTATAGATTTTTGGGAGTGGCAGGCTTGTAAATTCGTGGAAAACTCAACCACTCCCATCGGACGGCGAGCGTCCCCGATCGACGGTGTATTTTGATGATCAGGTGCCTTAATGATGTCGAATTGGGTGATCTTGGATTCGTTGGATTTCTTGCGCTTCGATCATTATAAATATGTCGTTTTGTGACCATTTGGCGGATCGGATCCATTTTGCTCGATAATAGCTTGATGAGTCGATTCGAGCTCGAATCGGTATGTTGATGTTGTTATGTTAGTCTCATCGAGGCAGTCGTTTGTAAGTTTCTTGAAATCGGTGCTTAGATCGGCGTTTCGAAAATCGCGAGATTCGTGCTTGATTAGACTAATTTTCTGAGGATGTATCAGTTGCCCCCCTATTTTTGGGTGACATTATCGCAGTCATCAAAATATATGTATCTTGAAAATAGAAATGAAATTGAGAATTAAATTACGCATTTGAGAACAATCTTCATGCTGATATTATCTTTGAAAGGCGATGTAGAGCTGTAAATGTAAGTATGTGTGAGTGTGATATTTTGAGGTTATGGATCGTTGGACACTACGAAGTTTTCAGGCGTTCCAGGGACCCGGGCGCCCGCGAGTGAGCGCCAGCTGGCGCGCGTGGGCGCGAGCGCCCACGGGCGGGCGAGCGCCCACGGGCGCGCGCGCGCGCCTGCGGAGGTCTCCCTCCGCAGCGGGTCAACAGGTGCGGGTCGCGGGCCGCGGGTGCGGGTCGCGGGCGCGGGTCGCGGGCGCGGGTTGCGGGCGCGGGTCGCGGGCGCGGGTCGCGGGCCACGTAAGGCGGTGCGGGCCGCGTGGCGGGCCACGTGGCGGGCCACGACGCGGGCCACGTCACGGGCCGTCGCGGGCCACGTCGCGGGCCACGTAAGGCGGCGCGGGCCACGTCGCGGGCCACGACGCGGGCCACGTGGCGGGCCACGTCGCGGGCCACGTAAGGCGGCGCGGGCCACGTGGCGGGCCACGTAAGGCGGTGCGGTCTTGGGACTGGCGGGCGGGCCAAAAGCGGGCCGGAGGCGGGCCAGACGCGGGCCAGACGCGGGCCGCGCGCGCCGCGCAGCGCGCGCCCATGGGCCCAGGCGCGCGCCCATGGGCCCGACCGGGAGCTGGGCGGGCCTTGGCGGGTTTTGAATGCTTTTTTTTGGTTTTACCCTTTTACCCCTGCGGGGGTCTATAAAAACCCCCCTAGGGTAAGAGGAAATTGCGTACTTCTGCTCCTCTCCTCTTGAGTTAGGATTATTTAGAAGCGATCAAGGCTGCGGTATCGTCGTGGTTAGGTTCTACCGGCTCGTCGGGCCGTCGGGTTAGGGAAGCGATCAAGGCCCAGATCGTCGTTGTTCGGTTCACCCTCGTCGGACCGTCCGGGTTAGGAGGCGATCAAGGCCCACGGTATACGTCGTTGTTCCGGTGTTTCCTCGAAGAGGTTTCAGCCGAACCGTCGGGCCGTCCGGGTTAGAGGCGATCAGGCCCGCGATGCGTCGTGATTCCGGTTTCCGACCTCGTCGGTTCTTGGTCCGTCGGATCGTCAGGTTAACCGGATCAGGAGATACGTCGTGGTTCGGTTTCCGACCTCGTCGTTCGGTCCGTCGGATCGTCCCGGGTTAAAGGCGTCAGGCCTGATGCGTCATGGTTCCGGTTCACCGTCCGTCGGACCGTCCGGGTTAAGGCGATCAAGGCCCGTGCGTCGTGGTTCCGGTTTCCGACCTCGTCCGGTTCTTGATCGTCGGCGGTCGTCGGGTTAAGCCGATCAAGGCCACGATGCACCGTGGTTGGTTCCGGCCTCGTCCGGTTTCGTCGTCGGATCGTGGTTGAGCGTCAGGCCCGACGTCATGGTTCCGGTTACCCCGTCGACCGTCCGGGTATCAAAGGCCGCGGTATCGTCATTAGTTCCGTTTCGATCGTCGACCGTCCGGCGGGTTAGAGGATCACCGAGAGCGGGGTTTCGAAGATGCTCGGCGATGGGGACTAACGACATTGGTCGGCGATGGTGACTTGCAAGGTGGTGGCGAGATAACCAGCGGCGATGGTGGTAACCGGGGAGATTCCGGCGATGGTCGGTGCGATGTCCGGCGGCAATGGCAGCGGTGACCGACCGATGGTTAGCGGCCGACGGGGTGGTCGGCCGGTAGTCGGCGGCCGACGGAGATCTTTGACCTATCGGGTTGTTTGTCGAGTGTTACGATGGCGTTAACAATGGAGTAGGTACAAAGTTTTGACTATCGGGTTTGTCGGGGTTATACGATGACATTAACGTGTAAGTGGGTACAAAGTTTTGACCTTTCTAGGTTATTGGTGAATATTATTGACGCTAACGTATGGAAGAGGCGTGGGAAGTCCACCGGACCTTTTGACCTTTCACGAGTTGTTTGTCGAGTGTTACCGATGGCGTTAACCTATATGGAAGAGGTCGAATTGAATCCGTGAGGATTTTGACTATCCGGTTGTTTTCGAGTGTTACTGATGGCGTTAACTATGGAAGAGATCGCGGTCCACCAGCGTTTGACTATCTTGGGGTTGTTTGTCGTGTTTACTGATGACATTAACTGGAAGAAGATCGCATGAAGTCCACCAAGGGCGTTTGACCTTTCACGGGTTGTTTAGCTTTGCTCGATGACGTCAAATATAGATCGCGGAAGTCCCAAGGGCGTTTGACCTATCTGGGTTGTTTGTCGAGCTTTGCTCGATGACATTAACCGTATGGAAAGCGAGAAGTCCACGGCGTTTTGACTATCTGGGTTGTTTGTCGAGCTTTTGCCGATGACTTATGGAAGAAGATCGTGAAGTCCAGGGCGTTTGACCTATCTGGGTTGTTTGTCGAGTTTACTGATGACATTAACCCGGTCTGGAAGAGATCGCATGAAGTCCACCAGGGCGTTTGACCTCTGGGTTGTTTGTCGAGCTTTTGCTCGATGTGACCGTATGGAAAGATCGCGAAGTCCACCAAGGGCGTTTTGACCTATCTGGGTTGTTTGTCGAGCTTTGCTCGATGACGTGCTGCGTATGGAATCGCAGGAGTCCAGGGCGTTTTGACCTATCTGGGTTGTTTGTGAGCTTTTGCTCGATGGCGATGCTGCGTATGGAAGATCGCAGGAGTCCAAGGGCGTTTTGACATCTGGGTTGTTTGTCGAGTGTTTACTCGATGGCGTTAACGTATGGAAGAATTCGAATATTTTGCATGAGCTTAGCGAGTTGATTGATCTTTGCCTTTTAGTTGGTGTTCTTGACTTGCTTATCTTTTGAGATTAGAGTTGCCCCAGTTCACGATCGAAGGAACAAAGTTTGATGAATCTTCATTCTTCTTGCGCTCTTTAAAAGCTTGAAATGCTCCACCTCGATGGTGGTTTTGATCTTATTGGGAAACTTGGGTCATACAAGATGAAATAATGGGAATCGACATCCACGTGACGCTGCGTGCTGAGAATTTTATTACGGTAGATCGAGATCTTATGTAGCTCAAAATTATCAACACAAGCGGGGATATGAACACAGGGGTTATCGTGGAAAACCCGTTAAGGGAAAAAACCACGGGGCCCATCTGTAGAACTTTCTATGTGTTCAAAGATCTGGTCCCTTCTCGTTAGTTGGAGAAGAAGGTGTTCTGAGGAAACAATATTAGAGCAATATCGGTCAACTCCAACCCAAGGAGAAGTTTCCCAAATATCGGCGAGGCGATCTTAGAGCAACCTCTTGATCTTGAGGAGAAAGGAGGCGGTGGCGGTCTTTTCTAGTCCCGGAAGCGTCTCACGATCTTGAGACTTCTTGGTGGCGGCGGTGATGATAGATGCGTCGGCGTCAATTGGTGGTGGTTCTGAGCTCGTGCAAATCAGTTCGGTTCCTTTTAAGGTAAGAATGAAGCTCTATTTATAGATTTTTGGGAGTGGCAGGCTTGTAAATTCGTGGAAAACTCCAACCACTCCCATCGGACGGCCCAGAGCGATCCCCTCGATCAGACGGTGTATTTTGATGATCTGGGTGCCTTAATGATGTCAGAATTGGGTGATCTTGGATTCGTTGGATTCGTCTTGACGAGCCGCTCGATCTGACTATAAATATGTCCGTTTTTGTGACCATTTGGCGGATCAGGATCCATTTTATGCTCGATAGCGATCGAGTCGATTGATCGGATCGGTATGTTGATGTTGTTATGTTAGATCTGAGCGTCGGTTATTTGTAAGTTTCTTTGAAATCGTCTTAGATCGGCGTTTACATGCGAGATTCGATGGATTAATTTAATTTTTGAGGATGTATCAAAACTAATAAAAAGAAATTATCCCAAAATATCTTCCCGAATTTAATATTTGTTTAATATCAAAATTAATCTTCAAAACTCTCACAAATTTTAAAAATAATATCGCTCATTTTCTTAATGGTTTTACACAACAGGCGAAAAAATGTTCAGCATTAAACAGCTGCATGAAGCCTTTCATTTAGTCCCACATCGCGAAATCCAGATTTAGTGGCTCAGCCTGATAGTATAAATGCAGCTTGTGGTGCAACAGTAACCCATACTTACCTGGACGGGGCTTAGGGTTGATCATGAAGGTCCCTTGCCTAAGTTAGCGGCCTCCATTGCACACCGGAGGGGCGCTGGCTTATCATCTCCCCAAGTGGGAGAGTGAACGTCATAATTTGTGATAGGAGGGATACGCGCTTGCGCGGCCCTCGCAATTCAAACGTATAAATTTTATAATATCTAAAGAAGATATCATATTATAAACGGAGTTGTTTACATAAATGTTGTTTGGATACGGGTTAATTACTGTTTAATTTTTTATATTTATTTTAAAATAATTTTAAAATTTTTTTATTTGAAATTGTAAAAGTAATGTGATCACATCTGAGGATTAATTATTTATATTGTATTTAATTAGCAATGAAGTATTTTATAATCTTTAAATTATATAAATGGAATGTTATGAATACTTAAACGTTTTAACTCAGAGTAAATTATCTTTTATAATCTCAGAATTATTGGAATTATTTAAAATAAATTTTAATGTAATTTCAGATTGCCCTCCAAATTTTTTTTTGAAAAACCGACCTAACATTGGGTCTCTGGCCCTCAATCTTTTTCCAAAAAAAAAAAAAAAACCGACCTACCCTCTATCGGGCATGAAGACATCTAATCTCGAAGCTATTTGGTATAAATATAATACATTAAATAATTGGGAGCAAACAACTATTTAAGTTGCATGTAATCATATTCACTATTAAAAGAATAATATGAGCATATCATTGCATGTACCGCTTTTAAAAAATTGCAAAAGAAATTTATGCATGTGGTAATGAAAGCAATAAAAGAAAGATATCTCACAAATAAAGAAATGAACCAAGTCGATCCAACCATACATGTGTTCAAACTTGAGCTTGTTCAATATTATCGTTCGAGCTCAATTCGAGTTTAGGGTTTAGACTTTGTTTAGGCAACTCAACAACTCTTATGTGCTTAGCACCAAATAAGTAAAATTTAATTATCAAAATATTTTAAATATTTATAAAAATTTGAAAATAAACTTTTGCTAGTCTAAGAGTTTGAATGCTTGTAAATAGCCTTGAGTCAAAATCAATTAAAAATCCTCAATTATGTTAACTTTATTCTAATTAAGTTAGAGAGTAAAGTTTCAAGAGTTGACTTGACTCTCACTCCTTTTGAATGCAAGATAACAAAAATCTCTTATTAGAACAAAAATACAAGAGTTTAAATTTTTTTTGCATTTGACACGATGTAAAGTAAAATTTCAAAATGATATAATACATTTAGAGTTCATTAGATAGTTATATTTCGATTTATTTGAAATATGCCCAAATTTGAGTGAATTCTAAATACACCAGACGGTCGCTGCCCTGTCCGACGTCACAATCATCCAAAATCTTCAAAATATATTATATTATATTTTTTTAACCAAAATAAAAAAATAAACTCATAAATTCATTAAATTCTCAACTAAACAACATAAAATAATCCAAATATATTACATTTCTTTTTCAGATAATCAAACAACCTCTAACAAAGATACATAACAAGCTACTAAGTTCTATAAAAGTATTTATCAAATCAAAGGTAGTACATAATTCCTTCATCTTAATGGATTTATATAGAAATTGAAAATCATCATCACCATTAAACATAATATTCTCAATGTTAAGCTTAGAATTTAAATATTATAAATATAATTTAATATTAACTATATAAGTACATAAAATTTATATAATATAAATTGTCATCCACAACTAAAAATTAATTTATTATATTATTTATCTAAATAAATAAAATAAAATTAACTTCACATTATTTGTGGTGCAATGTAAACCATAACATACCATCACCATCGCCTCAAATGAGGCCTTAGAAACTTATTTTCTTCATTATTTATCAATTACATATTAGAATTTAAGGTAACATTCTTCCCATTTCTGATACCAAACAACCTCTACAACTTCAAAAATGAAATCTATAAATTGATTATTATTTTGACCACAAAAATTCTAAATAAAAAATTAAAAAATCAAAATAGCATAGCTTCCGACATAAATCCAAAATCCGGCCAACCATTTGTCCAGTATGTGAAAATTTAATTGAATAAAAAAACTTATTTAATTCATTTCTAGGTACTTAGCAAGCAAGTGGTTAATAAATAATATATTAATTAATTATAGTTAATATAATAATAACCAACTGAAAAACTAATTAAATATTTGATGGCATGTTATTAGAACAAATGGAGGTAATGCAGCATAATTAGCGCAAGCAGTTACGGCAGCAAGAAATAGTCTACATAAATAAATAATTATATTATATTATTAAAGTGCAAAACAATATATTTATATGGATGGAATATATATAGGATTGAACCAAGAGAATACTGGAAATTGAATGTTATTCCACAATATTAGGTTAGTTTAAGAAGATAAATTAAAGTTTTGAGAAATTAATATTGTTGCGTCTTTAGAAAATCATTGTAGAGTGAAAGTTTACATTAGCTTGTTGTGAAATCAGATATCTACACGTATTTAAAAGTAACAAAGAAAACTCCAGAAATTTTACGTGAAAAACCTCGAAAGGAAAAATCACGAGCATAGCGTAAGAATCTTATGTATTTATTTGAGTACAAAATTTTCTCGATACGGATTACAAAATTACATGAGAAGGGTTGATAATGAGAATCCAGAATCGGTAACGTGATCATATAGCGTTGATTGTAGTTGAATGCTCAAATAAAGTCGGAGTTATGAGATCTTGGGTTTGTTAGATTCGGCTTGTTAAGACGCTCGATTTGAGTATAAACACTCCATGCTTAAGAGCTATTTATGGATTTAACTGATATCCCAAAGTTTCAAATGATATTTTAAGTGTTTGATCTCGACTAGTTTAAATTGAGGATCAACTTGGCATCAGATTCGTCTTGTAGTAGAATTTTCGATTGTCATATCAATTATAAGTCCAGTTAATATCAACAAAAAATAGAAAAAAATATTTATATAATTTATGATTATTTTATTATATTTAAAATATAAATAAATAATAAATAATATATAATTTTTGAATATGCAAGTTGTTCAACTTACACATTCATAAATTTAAATTTCATTCAAAATGTGATCAAAACTGTTTGACTTCATTCAACGTCAATATTATTTCAATAAAATTTCTTATTTCGATCAATTTTTATAACTTTAATATAAAAAAAAACTCACATCATAGAAATAATCAACATAACTGAAACCACCAAATAATAAAAAAATCAATAAAAATAACCTTAAATATATCAACATTTTCTCCAAAAAAGATTATATGTTTAAACTAATAAAAAAGAAATTATCTCAAAATATCTTCCCGAATATAATATTTATTTAATATCAAAATTTATCTTCAAAACTCTCACAAATTTTAAAAATAATATCGCTCATTTTCTTAATGGTTTACAAGGCGAGAAAATGTTCAGCATTAAACGGCTGCGTGAAGCCTTTCATTTAGTCCCACATCGCCAATCAAATTTTACTGGCTCAGCCTGATAATATAAATGGAGCTGATGGTGCAACGTCATTCCATACTTACCTGGACGTGGCTTAGGGTTGATCATGAAGGTCCTTGCCTAGGTTAGCGGCCTCCATTGCACGCTGGAGGGGCGCTGGCTTATCATCTCCCCAAGTGGGAGAGTGAACGTCATAATTTGTGATAGGAGGGATACGCGCTTGCGCGGCCCTCGCTAATTCAACTTTAAAAATTTTAATTAAAACGGGAAGATGTGTTGAGGTTAACGAATTAATTTATGAATAGTTAATCAAGTTTAATCGGAAAATAAAATAATATAAATTTAAACAAATTGCTCGTATGTGAGTCGTGGTTTTAATTAATTTCTTTTATTTTGAAAGTGTTTTTTATGAATTTGTAGTACTATATTCTTATTATTATGGAAATTAAATTGTTCATGCGGTCTTTAATGTTGTAATAAAGTATTGGAATGTTATAAATACGAAAACGTTTAAGTCAGAATATTCGATAAAATTTTATTTTTAATATTTAAAATATTAAAATTCTTGTAATTATTTTTAAAAAAATTTAGGACGATATATATATATATATATATATATATTACATAATTTTTATGTATTTATATTTAATATTTAAAATTAGATATTTAATTAACTAATATTTTATGTTTAAAAAGTTAAATTTTATTTTTAAAAAGTGGTTTATAATAATATTTTTTATATAATATCAAAAATTAAGTTGTTATCTACATAAAAATAAAAAAAATTAAATATTATATATTTAAATACATAATATATATATACTAATTTTAATGTAATTTTAGATTTACCCTCCAAAGAATTTTTAAAAAAATCCCTGCTACTCCCTATTGGGCATGCAGACATCTAATATAATTTAGGGCGAAGCTATTTGGTATAAATATAATTACATTAAATAATTGGGAGGAAATAACTATTAAGTTGCATGTACTCATATCCACTATGAAACGAATAATGATCATATCATTGCCTTTACTGCTTAAAAAAAAATTGCAAAAGAAATTTATGCATGTGGTAATGAAAAAAAAAAGAAAGAATAAAGAAATTGTAGAGCTCATGAACCAAGTAGAGCCGAGTATGTATATGTCCAAATTTGAGCTTGTTCAATGTTATCGAGCTCGAGCTCAATTCGAGTTTATTTATGAGCTCTGTTCAAATTAAATTATCGAGCTTTGCTTATTTAATGAAATAAAGGAGCTTTAATTGAGCATGTTGTGTTCACAAGTAGTGAAGTAATGATGTATCAATTAAGCTTTAAGCGATAATGTCACGAACATAAATAACCAAACGATGATTCAAACTTTTCATTTAGAATCAGTATATCAAAAGTTTTGATTTTGATTTAGTTAATCAAATAATCATGAACGTGCTCTAATCGAGTCGAGCCACGTGTGGAATGCTCAGTTCATTTATAGCCCTAATTCCATTATAAATGCAAGAAAATAAGCCATTTAGAATTGAATGATCTCAAGAGCATATATTCACAGTTATAATCTTAGCATGAATGAATAGGCTTTGTGCAAAATGAACAACTAGAGGTAAAACCACCTTAAATTTATAGATAATGTTTTAAATAAAAAGTGCAAAAATTAGTGATAAAATTATGTGTAGTCTTGTTTAGACAACTCTTTTGAGCTTAGCACCCACTACTCAAAATTTAATTCTAAAAAAATATTTTAAATATTTATAAAAATTTGAAAATAAACTTTACTAGTCGAACATTTTTAATGCTTGTAAGGGTGGAAACGAGTCTAAGCCGAGTTAAAGCCATCAAATTTGAACTCTATTTTATAAATTTGAGAGAAGTCTAGATTAGTTTAAGCATAACTTATTAGCTCATTGATTTTAGTTTAAGAGCTATTTATAAAATCAAATTCAAATCAACTCAAGAATTAGCTCGACTCTCATCCCTATCTTTGAATGCAAGATAATAAAAATCTCTTATTAGAACAAAAAATTATAAGATCAAATTGACATAAGAATTGATAGCAAAGATACAAAACAAGCCACTAAAATTTATAAATACAAATGTGTCAAATCAAAGGTAGTGCATAATTCCTTCACCTTAATAGATTTATATAGAAATAGAAAATCATCATCACCATTAAATATAATATTCTTAATGTAATACTTAGATTTTAAATATTATAAATTTAATATTAAATATATAAATACATAAAATTTATATAATATAAGCTTCAGCACAAAGGCTCTTTCCTAAGAAGATTTTAAAAAAAAAAAAAAAATCCTTCTGAGTGCATCAATTCGCTCCTTAAAAATTGCTTGCCTTATACCAACAAGACTTACTACTTCAAAATAATTATAATATTATTTTCCATTGCTTAAACATATATTCATCAAATTAAACAGAAGCAGTAATAATCTCTGTTTTCCACAGATCAGTACTTTCTTTCATAACCAAAAACTACCAAAAAAGGAAAAAAAACTCAGATAAAAGAAATCCACTACTGCACGACAATGTCGAGCACTTTAGAGGAAGGAGAAGCTTTGGGCACAGTAACGTAAAGAACTCCATCCCTCACCTCCGCCCCAATCTTCCCCACCGTAGCATTCTCCGGCAACGCAATCCTGCTGCTATACCTCCCGAAGCTCGCCGCCGGCCACCCGTCTTCCGCTTGTCCTTCCCCTTCCTCGGCTGCAGCCTTCTCCGCCTTAATCACAAGCGCCCCTTCCTCGACCCACACCCTAACATCCTTCTTCGTCATTCCTGGCATATCGAACCGCATCTTGTACTCCCCTTCACCGTCCTTTATTTCCCACGGCGTCCTCCCTCCCCTCCGATACCCATTCAATGAGCCGGAAACCGCCGCCGGTTCGATCGGGTCTTCCATTATCCGATCCATCGTGTCCATCATCTGTTGCATCGTCCTCGCGGCCGGGAACCGGTCCCATAGCCCGATCAGCGGCGCTCTCCGTCGAATGGTTTGGGCGGCTTCCGCCGCCTGCTGCGGCTTCGCGGTTCGTTGGAGATGGTCGAGGCTATCGGATCTGACATTCGGGGAGCCGCGCAGTGTATCTTGCGGCGGAGGGATGGGGGAGCGGCTCTGTGGAAGGGGATTTGGTGAAAAGAGAGAGCGGCGGCCATTGTTAGAGGTTTCTTATTGCCTTCGAAATGCTCGATGATATGTTGGAGACAAAAGGCGGATGGTTGGGGTGGATATGAAGGGCTGTGAGGGGTAAGGGTTTGCTGTTTTCTTTTGGCTTCTAGAATTGTCCAGAGTTTGGGATAGTCGAGGTTCGTCTACACAATCGTAGAAACTTCTTCGGATTTTTTATATTTTTTTTTTAAATGTCAATATCACCCATTTATAAGAATAATATCGTATATATTATTTAGTAAATATTACCTTTATTGTAAATCTTTCTATTATAAAATATTTACATTACATACATACAAAATAATTATATATATATATATATATATATATATATATATATATATATATATATATATATATATATATATAATATAAAATATTAAAATAATTTTAAAAATATCACTATTAATGCGTGTAAGATTTGAGTAAGAAAGAGAATTTGATTGCGTTGCACAAAAATTTACAATAAACAAAAGAGTTTGAGATATCGAAAAAAAACCATTTCTCATTAAAATAATTTCACTATATCAGCTTTTGTTATAATTATTATCATATCTTCAAAATTGGAGAATGATAACTTATAAGAGTAAGTTTTGTGATAAGTTTCACTGGATTAGCGACGAAGGCCTTGCTTGAGATAGTAGTCTGATGATCTCACGCTATCGATGGTGGCGTTGTGACGCGATGAAATGACGATCAATCGGGCGATCACGATTGTTTAAGCGTGGCGGTGGAGACCAATAATGGTGGTTGACGCAGTGTGGCGTTGACCACGCGATGTAGGCCGGTGGTGACCGGCATGAATGATAATGACCAACCGACGCGGTGGCACGCTGACCGCCGGTGATCCCGGCGGAATTGGCGAGTGGTGACTATCGGGCAGTGGTCTACGCGTGACTGGCGGTGCGGTCCACGCGACCAAAGATGGTGGTGGTGACTGATGACCAGCGGGTGGTGGCGATGATGCGACCGGCGGTGGTGACCGTCAATGGTGGCCGACGGTGGTGGTCGGCGACGGTGACCGATAGCGGTGATCGGCAACGACGATGATCGGCGGTGGTGGCCGATAGCGGCGGTGGCCAACGACGACGATGACCTGCAAAAAAAGCGGCAGGCGTGGTCGGCGATGATCCGAGATAATGGTCGTCTGATGCTTGAGATTCTTCGAGTCTCAGAGCTCTCTCTTCATTCTTTAGCTTGGGCCTCTTCATGTGAAGAATGAAGAGTTATTTATAGATTATGAGAGTGACATTTCTGTAAATAGAGTCAAAATTCAAACCACTCTATGGGACGATTACTTTGATTATCTGATCTATTTTAAATATTTGAATGCTCAAATGAAGTCAGAATTAAGAGATCTTATGCTTGTTAGATCCAACCCGTTAAGACGCTCGATTTGACTATAAACACTTCATATTGATGAGCTATTTAGAGATCTGACTGATATCCCTAAGTTTTCAATTATATTTTAAATGTTTGATCTAGACTAGTCTCGACTCAAAATCAAATTGCTTTTGATATCAAGATTCGTGCTTCAACTAATAGAGTTTTTAGTGACATATCAGTTGCCCCCTATTTTTAGATGATATCATCTCTATCGTCTAAAAATACATGCCAAATAATTGAAAGTAACAACTTATTCAATGTTAATGAAATTTGTGGGTTCATTAACATTTGTGTTAGATATAATTTGAGGGAATAGATTTTTATAGGTGCACAAGACTATGATCACAGGTGCATGAGGACACGAATGTGGACATAACGACGCCGCTGCACCGAGGTGATGCCACGCGAACGCAGGAATGTTGGCGTGATCGCGAGCGTATGGTCGTGTATGCCGCGGGGAGGCCGCGGCGTCTGAGGCTCAGGTCGAAGGGCAGTGGTGAAGGGGCCGCGCTGCCGCACGACGGGGGGGGGGGGGGCAATTTGTGCGCATCAGCCTCGCTTGCACAACGCACCAGCAAATGATGGAAATTTTGGATTCTTTTTTATATTTTCTCAATTGTTTATTTTCTTCCTTTTTTTCGTTTTTATAAAAGGAATGATATATTTGAGTGTAGAAATTTTGAAATCTATTTAAATATTTTCAAATTTCTTCTTGAAATTTATTCTCTTTTTCCCCATATTGTGGATCTAAAAAAACCACCCCTTAAGGTCAAGTAAGGAGACATAGTTTTCTCTCATATGTTCTAATGTTCTCCTACGTTATATGAGAAATTATCCAACAGAAGTTCAGGGGTTGAGGATAATAATTTTTTATCTTTTGTCAGCAAGGCTCTGACTTTCTTCTGAAAAGAAGGTTATTTCCTTTGTTGATTATGGCCCGTAATTCATACGGTGAAGCTTCGTCTTCCCCTCGAAAGAGACGTCAACTGTTCTCATCGAACCGATCGAGTTTGGAGGTGATCAAGGCCTGTAGTTCATACGGTGAGGCTCCGATTTTTTCTCAAGAAATGCGTCAACTATCATCATCGTTGACTGCTTTGAGGCAGGCCCGTAGTTCATACCAGGCTCCGGTTTTCTCGAGAGTGGCCAACGCCTCGCCCCGAGTTTGGAGGAGATTAAAGCCCATAATTCATATGGCGAGGCTCACTTTCAAAGAGACGCCAATCGCCGACCAGTTTGGAGGCGATCAAGGCCCGTAGTTCATATGGCGATGCTCTGATTTTCCCTCAAGAGGGGCGCCAACTTCCTCGACGGACCGACCGGGCTTAGAGGCAGTTGATGCCTGTAATTTATACGATTAGACTCCAATTTTTTCTCGAGAGATGCGTCAACTATCCTCGTCGGACCGACAAGGATTGGAGGCAATCAAGGCCCGTAGTTTATACAATGAGGCTCCAACTTTTTATCGAAAATTTTAACCCATCCAAAGTTGTTCGTCATGATATTTACTCGATATGAATAATGCTGAAAGAAATCCATCTTGAATTTTTAACTTATCCGAGGTAGTTTGTCATGATGACGTTAACCCATGTAAAATGCGGGGAAGAAATCGAAATTTTTTTTGTTTGTTGAATTACATGACATTAACTGTTTATATGGGGGGTCAAATTGAATCCGCTAAGGATTCTTAACCTATCCGAGATTGTTTGTCAAAGTGTTACTTGATAACATTAATCTGTATGAAAGGAGTGGAATCAAATCCACTAAAATTTTTTGACCAATCCGAGGTTATTTATCAAAGTGTTACTTAATGACATTAACCTGTATGGAAGAGGTTGAATCGAATCCGCCAAAGATTTTTGATCCATCCAAGGTTGTTTGTCAAAGTGTTACTTGATGACATTAACTTATATGGAAGGGATCGAATTGAATCCGTGAAGGATTTTTGACTCATTTGAGGTTGTTTGTCAGAGCGTCACTTGATGACATTAACCTATATGGAAGGGGTCAAATTGAATATGTGAAATATTTTTGACCCATCCGAGATTGTTTGCCAAAGTGTTACTTGATGACATTAACCTGTATGGAATATGTCGAATTGAATCCGTTAAAGGGTTTTGACCAATCTGAGATTATTTGTCATCATGTTACTTGATGACGTTAACCTGTATTAAAATAGGTCCAAAAAAATCCACCAAGGATTTTTGACCCATCTAAGGTTGTTTGTCAAAGCATTACTTGATGACATTAACCTGTATGAAATGTGTTGAATCAAATCCCCTTAGGATTGATTATACTTTGATTGGAATGAGATGATTATCGCGTGTATTTGAATCATATATAAAAATTTGATTTGTATTTAGATCGTTATTACACTTTCGGGATCAGAATTATAGTCTCGTCCAATAAGTAGAAGTCTAGTTGAAGATTGTATGAAGAATTTTAATCTTGTCCAAGAGTTTCTTATGACATCTTTCATATTTGTATAAAAGCCTCTTCATATTACCTTACTCATAAATAAAATTAGATTATAGAAGAAACGAGTTTTGTAATCATAATTATGCCAGAATATCATCATTTAAGTGTTGCAATCGGAATTGCTCCACAATCTTGACTTGTTTATCTTAGGACTGGTAATCAAGTGGGTTGTCCCCCCCCCACAATCCATGATTGTTCCCCATATATTGCTCAAACTGCTTTCGATTTGCATTGATAGCATCGTTAGCAAAAAAATTTGTTTCCATGCGATGAACTAAGTTGGCATATGAGTGGACCGTATCACGCATTAGTGACGAGTAGAAAGGCTTAGGACGGAGTCCTCCAAGAAAAACCCTTTTTAGTAATTCAGGGTCCACCCCTTTTATCTAGCGAGCTTCTAAGGAGAATCTCTAGAAGTACTCTTTAAGTGATTCATATTTATTTTTAACGAATTCTTTAGAGATGAGAGGAATATTTAATGATCATTCGGTTTGCAATGAACTGTTCTACAAAAATCTTAGCGAGTTCAACAAAAATATAGATAGATCCCCTTGGAAAGGCCTGGCAAAGTAGTGTGTTAGGAGCTAGTTGGATACGTATTATGGTTTTATAATGGTCAAGGTATTCATATGGGTCAGCTGCCCCATCATAGGAGTCGTTGTTTGGAAGCTTGAAACCAAATGTAATAGGATATTGAAGAATTGCTTCAGCTAAAGGTGAAGACTTCTGATAGCCACGATGAGAGGGAAGATGATTTATATCTTTGAGGTGAAATTCTTCTCGCATTAAACATTGTAATTCTACACATATAACATGAGTGTGAAATCAACAGTGCAAGAATGTGTCAAGCCATATGCAATTATTGGTGGGTTAGAGATCGGTTGAGCCGCAAGTGATAGATGAGTAGAACTAACAGTGCCAAGGAGGTTAGCATCATGGTCTAGCAGCGGAGAAACTTTAGCTTGATGGCGAGAAGGCCCCGTGCAAGCATTTTGACCTCCCCTGGCTAATGATTGATCTTGGGGGAGATGTGTTTGTTGCAGCAGTGACTGTTGTGTTTCTCATAAAAGTTGAATTATCTCATTTTGAGACTCTTCTATTCGACGAACACGATCTTCTAAAGAGGTTCTTGATATACCTTCGCCGATATCAGAGGGAAATGAGGTAGAAGTTTGACATCCTTGGTTTAAGGGTTGATTTCGGGAATGATGGGAGTTGGAGCGGGAGGCTCCGTTATTGCGAGGATTACGCTTATTGACTATAGTGCAGGTGTTCATAGAGATTACAATTGTGGGATTCCTTTCTCACAGACGGCGCTAAACTGTTGCATGCAGGAAGATTCAGGTTGGTAGAATAGGAGAATTCGATGTCTTAGTCTTGCACAAAAGTTTCGCACACATATCAAAAGAGTTTGAAAAACCTCACGATTTTTACATGGAAAACCCAAGAAGGGAAAAATCACGAGGCCTAGCTGTGGGCTCCAAAAATTTGTAACCGACCTCTCGATGAAGAGAGTGATTTAAAATGTCAGTGAAATTTTCAGAAGGTAGATGAAATAGTAGATAAGATACTACATAGAGATTTCGCCCTCACTTGATGAGGACTTTAGATCTGGTTCTAGGTTTTCTATAGACGCAAACACCTATAGTTAATTACCACTCTCAATGCTGAAAGAGAACTTTCGATTAAGGCTAGTCGTCAGATCACTTAATACGTAGTGTATAGTAGCAATATGTGGAGTTTAAAATTTGAGATTTATGAAATTCATTATTTTAACTTAAAGCGGGTGGTGGGGAATGATGATGTGCCCAATTTAGATCCCATGGTTCTGTATCCCGACCGTCGGTCCCTACCTACTTAGTCGAGGAGGTAGTCGACAACATAAGAAGGATCCGCCAACACATGGGTTACGTCATCAAAGGTATCCTTGTAGACCTGGAATAAAGTTTGTCTAAGGGGATGAATATAAGTTAATCTTAGCTAATAGAGGATATTTTTTGCCCAATCAAACATATTATATAATTCACGGCTCAAAGAGCAAAGTCGTTGGGAGCATACTGGCATGGTGATGATAATTTAGTGATATAATGAACCACCCGTCGAGGGCTCGATTAACGTCATTTATATGATGTCATTTTGGAAAATCAGACGAGACACATCACATCCTTACTTAAGATTATTTGAGTGTGAAAATAATTATGTATTTGATTTGACATTAGCTCTTTGTGAGCAAAAAATTTTATAATTTGTCACCCTCAATAAAAAATTTCGGATGGGTGGATGGATTTTGCTTTAAATTTAAATAATTAATTTCATTTAATTTATAGTTTTTGTTTAAATATTTGATCATTTAATAATGATTTGACATTATAATTTGAATAGATTTTATTATTATTATTATGAAAACTCATCCGGTTGAAATATTCAGTCAACATGACCATCATTGGGGTGAATCATTCATTTTGTTATTTCCGATCTTGTCAACTTTATTAATTTAATAATAGAGGATCAGATCTAGATTTATATTTGGAGGATTTTGAATTTAAAAATATTGAATATAAATATCTTAGATAATTATGATCCCTACAGTTGATATCTTCAAAAAACATAGCCATCACTGGGGAATATGAGTTTGCTTGATCATTTAATTTATTGCTTAAGATCCTATTAACTCTATTAATTTAATAATATAAGATCAGATCTACTCTCATATGATAGAATTAACTTCTCATATATTTTCTCAAAGTTTGAATTCTTATAATATTATTATTAGATTTTTAGGTTTTGTTAACCCGGATCCGGTCCTAAGACCAAACCGGTAATCAATCGCCTCCTCGGATACTTAAGTTTAAGCATTAGATTAATTAAGGCTCATGCGGGTGGTCATTTAGAATACTTGTACTAATTTGGAAATATCAAATTGAATTGAAGATTATTTTATATTTTGTACAAGAATCCGTCTCTTTTAAATGATTTCACAAGTTCTGAATCACTTGGATTGAGTAATAGTTACTCTATAATTTATACAAATTAATATATTTGAAGTCTATTTAAAATTTAAGCCAACGTCTTCTATCTGCTTCTAATTTTATGTTGTAGATTAATTTCGGTGGCGTAAAAAAATTGAAATTAGCGTATTACTTTTAACTCGATTCCATTTTAGATTCCTAGCAAGATGCACTTTCAAAAAATTTCTGGTTTACTTGGGCGGCGAAATTCGTCTTTATATAGTTTCTTTTATTTTAAGTTATCCCCATAGAGCATCTTTTCATGTCTATAAATAGACATGTTATTTAGTTTATTTTCATTTAAAATCAGTTTTATTAAAGTCGAAGGTTAGGTGTAGTTACTTTTTGAAGCTCAAGTCCTGATAAGCTCTTTCTTCCACTTTTTTTTAATTGATTTTATTTTACAAAAAATTTTTTGTTTCTTAATTCTTTATTTTAGTTGTTATTATGCTTTTTTTTAGTCTTATATTATACTTAACTTTATTTGTGTCTATTATTAGTCCAAAATTCGGCAGCTTTCCGGCATCATCTATTATTAGTTTATTATTAGGCCTTCCCGTCAGCTCTACTGAGCATAACAGACAGTGTCTTATGACACTGCGGTTATGATCTTCCACCATTACTCTACTAAATATAAGCTTCAGTCTTGATTTCGTCTACGCGAGATCTTCAAATATCTGCATAAAAGAAAGCATATATATACATCTTCTTTCATCTCTCTTCATTTCTTTTGAAGTTTACAATTATACTGAGTTTTGAGTAGATATCTTTGGATGAGTCAAATAATATTCCTAGCTTGCAAAAAAATAATAAATAAATATACACTTTCAATCATTTACATTTATCTTAAAATGTGATCATTCTAGAGAACTTGCGGATGTGAGTGAGATCTAACTCGAATTATCAATCAACAAGATGATATCTTTGGACCCTACATAGACATGACTTATGCTTTGTTATACTTTAAATATCATCAAAGTAAATTACAGAAAATTTAATTATATTTAAGCCATAGTTTAAAATATATTAGAACATGAAGAAAATAATGTACAATCTTTAAGTCCTACCGAATCTGAAATCTCGCTTCTCTGTTTTTCCTCTAATGCGATGCATGAGAAATGGAGAGATAGGGTAAATAAATAAAAATGAGACTCGGATCTTGCTTGCTGGCTTGTGACCGCAGGAACAAACGCGAAGAGGAGTAGAAGATGGAGATGATCGATTTGTGTTATCGGAGGGTCTGCAGGAAATAACAGCTTGCGGGTATAAAGCTAAGGTGGAAAAGAGAGCTAAATAGGGAGCTCCAACCAGCTAGGTTGGAGAATTTGGTGGCAAGATTTGCCTCTATTGCGAGCGAAAGAGATGTCGAAAGAGAGAGGATTCAGTAGATTGTCGGTGAGTTTGGAGCAGATTATGGGGTTCATTTATGCGGAGTGATGGGAGGGATCAGGAGAATAGAAGATCGACGGTTTGAGGGCTTCAACAGTGGGATTGGAGCAATTTTTCTCTATAAGCCAGACGGATGGAGCGGCGAGAATAGGAGAAAAAGGAGAGAGACGGACTTGACTTGTTGGGTGAGATTTTAGAGAGGCGGAAAGGAGAAAATATTAGGAGTTGTCGTAACTCGTCGCGGACTCAATCCATAATGGCGGTGTCCATATTTTCCCGTTTTAGCGGTTAGCAGAACAATAACATAGACGGCTGTAAAGGGATGGCGTATTCCGCGACGCCGATTACACTTCCCTGACCGTAAGTTTCAAAAGCGGGAGAAAAGAAGCGATGATAATGTCGTTCGACATTCCTCGTCCTGAAGCGGTTTAGTGCTTTCTTTGAAGGATTTTTTCTCTAGCTTCTCGTTCTCGATGCGCCGTCGACCACTTCAGTGATATAAAAAATCAAAATTAAGGTATTGTAGGTGTACATGAGGTATTTACACATGCATTCTCTTGAATGAATTTAGGGTTTACTTCTTCCTCTTGTCGGTGAAAGATTAGTTATTTTATATGTTATTTTTTTGTATGTACTCTATATCGTCTCGAGTACATAGCATGTAGGTGACTTGAGGTATTTACATGCATTCAACTTTGAATTTAGGGTTTACTGTTCTTCTCATTTGTCGGTGAAAAATTAGTTATTTTTTGTTATTTTGTATACTCTATACCTCTCGAGGGTACATAACATTTAGGGTTTTTTTAGTTTCTTTTTTTCTTGAGATTATGTTCATTACATTCAAATGTATAATTTGGGCTGTTTGGATGGTTTCGGGAGTTTTTTATGGATGTCTTGTCGTACCTCTCTAGAATGCATCATTTAGAACTATTTTTGATTTATCTTGCATTCTTCTTGAGATTATATTTAGGGCATTCCAATGGAAGCATAGAGCATTTGGATGATTTCGTGGGTATTTTTCTGCACCTCTTTGGAGGAATTACATCATTTATGTCATTTTTTTCCAGATTATTTTACTTGTTTATTGAGATAATGTTCATTACATTACAATGGAAGTAATTTGAAAGCCGTTTGGATAGTTTCTAGGGGGGTATTTTGCATTTGTACTCTCTGTACCTCTTTGGAGGGTACATAGCATTTAGGGACTTTTTCCATTTTATTTTGCCTATTTCTTGAGATAATGTTCATTACATTACAATGAAATATCAGGAGCTGCTTGGATGGTGGGGGGGGGGTATTTTGCATCACTCTCTGTACCTCTCACAGGGAATTAGATCATTTATGGTTTTCAGTTTATTTTACTTCGGATAATGTTCATTACATTACAATGGAAGTAATTTGAAAGCTATTTGGATGGTTTAGGGGTATTTGCGTACTCTGTACCTCTTTGGAGAATGATAATTTATGTCATTTTTCAGTTTATTTTACCTTAATTGAGATTATGTTTAGGCATTCCAATGGAAGCAATTTGATGGTTTGGATGGATTTATTTATTTTGCATCTGTACTCTACCTCTTTGGAAGGTACATCATTTATGGACTTCTTTTGAGTTTATTTTGCACTTCTTTTGATTTTAGGCATTATGGAAGCATTTGGAGTTTGTTGGATGGTTTTGGTGGGTATTTTATATTTGTACTCTTTGTGAGAGCATTTATGGACTTATTTTGCCAATTTATTTTGCCTACTTCTTGATTATGTTTAGGGCATTAAAAGCAATTTGATGCTTAGATTATTTGGTATTTTTTTTTGCATCTGTACTCTACCTCTTTGGAATTTAGTATTTATGGACTTCTTTGCAGTTTATTTTTACTTTTTTTTGATTATGTTTATTCTGAAAAGCATTTGGAATTGTTTGGATGGTTTCGGGGTATTTTTGTACTCTCAGTACCTCTTTAGATGATCATTTTTATTTTGTTTCTTGAGATTATGTTTAGAATGGGAATTTGGAGGCTTGGATGGTTTGGGGTATTTTGCATGTACTCTCTGTACTCTTTGGAGTGCAGATCATTTATACTTCTTTTTTTCAGTTTATTTTCTACTTCTTTTATGTGTTTAGGGCATTCCAATGGAAGCATTTGTTTGTTTGGATGGTTTAGGGGTATTTTGCATATACTCTGTCTCTTTGGAGGTACAGTCATTTAGGACTTCTTTTGGTTTATTTTTCTTTTGATTATGTTTAGGGCATTCCAATGGAAGCATTTGAGGCTGTTTGGATGGTTTGGGGTATTTTTCGTACTCTCTGTACTCTCTGGAGGTACATATCATTTTTTTCCTTCTTTTGCGGTTTATTTTGCCTACTCTTTTGATTATGTTTAGGGCATTCCAATGGAAGCATTTGGAGGTCTTGGATAGTTTTTGGGGGTATTTTGCATCTTACTCTCTACCTCTTTGGAGGTGATCATTTAGAGACTTCTTTTGCAAGTTTATTTTAACTACTTTTTTTTTATTATGTTTAGGGCATTCTAATGGAAGCATTTGGAAATTTGTTTGGATGATTGGTATTTCATCACTCTCTATATCTTTGGAATGAGCATTTATGACTTATTTTGCTTTATTTGTAGTTCTTTTGATTATGTTTAGGGCATTCCGAAACAATTTGATGGTTCTTGGATTATTTTATTTTTGCATCTGTACTCTGTCTTTGGAGGTCTGAGCATTTACTTCTTTTTATTTATTTTCTTCTTTGATTATGTTTAGGGCATTCCAATGGAAGCATTTGGAGTGTTTGGATGGTTTTGGTGGATATTTGCATATGTACTCTATACCTCTTTGGAGAAGGATCATTTATGGCCTTTTCAGTTTATTTTGCTACTTCTTTTGATTATGTTTAGGGCATTCCAATGGAAGCATTTGGAGGCTGTTTGGATGATTTGGTGGGTATTTGTACTCTACTCTCTTTGGAGAATCATTTTTATCCTTATTTTGTTTATTTTCTACTTCTTTTGATTATATTTTGGGCATTCAATGGAAGCATTTGGAAATTTATTTGGATTTTATTTTGTGTGTTTCTTGAGATTATGTTCATTACATTATATGGAAGCAATTTGAAAATGTTTGGATGGTTCGGGGTATTTTGCATCTGCTCTCTGTACCTCTCTGAATCATTTTTTTTCAGTTTATTTTATTTCTTGAGATAATGTTCATTATTATAATGGAAGCAATCAGGCTGCTTGGATGATTTTGGAGGTATTTTGCATCATACTCTCTATGGAGATTGTATTATATTTGGAAGATGTTTTTGATGGGTGATTTGCATCACTCATTACTGACTTTTTTTGAAGTTTCATGTCGGGAAAAGGATAATTTGAGATCGCTACCTTGTAAAGCGTGTTCGATAATATTGCGACATGCTTTCTTGGAAACCACATTTTAAAGAGGCTTCATCTCCATCAATTCATTAGACTCCATGGAATTAAGCAAGACTCGGTTGCCATTACATCGATCCTGTCTTGTTGGAACATAGAAAAGCAAGCTTTCTTGTTGGGTGGGCATTCCTTTCACCCCCGATGAAGTTACAGTGATGATAGGGATGCAAGCAGAGGAGAAGGTCTATGGCGAAATCCCACTATCGCATTTAGTTCATCAGAATCAACAATTGAGATGGCTTTCTGTATTTGCGGTTACATACATTTTCTGTTTGTCAAATCTATTTTTATATATCATAATTACGGTGGCATCAAAATTGATTGCTAGATGACATAGATAGATTTGCTAAATACAACTAGGCAAAGGCCATTTGGGACTTTCTGGTTTCCCAATTTGATGTTATTACATCAAAGATTGAAGAGCGTAGGTTACATGAGTGGCTTTGTCACTCTTGATGGTATGTATATCTCCAGAATGTGTAATTTAATGTTGAAGTTCTTGTTTAAAATATTTATTGTAGATATGGGCAGTTGAGCACATAAGCATCATAAGCCCGTCATTTTCATCTGCAAAAGCCATTATCTTTGCGATGGGCAAAAATAAGTTTCAAATAATGCTTTCAGGTTTGGGAGGAAGCGGGTGACATATAATAATATCACTTAGTTCATATAAGAATATCTTTATTTATGTTGTATGTCTTCACATTTTCTTATCGGTTTATCCGCAGTGCCTTTCATTGAGGACATATTAGAAGAGAAGCTCCTTGTGTCCTTGACATCTACACATCGAGCAGATAGTCCCATTTTAAGTCCAATTCTGCATTGCGAGTCTCCATATATCTCTCGATATTCTCCCCATCAGGTGTCAGCTTGTCCTCTGCTTTACCCCAGAGACTTTCGGTGGAGAGGATACTTGCAGGTTTCAGGGACTTGAAAGATACAGTATCATCTTTTCATGCAACAATGACGGAGAGGATGGATGGGCTTGATCTGCGGGTTGCTGCTATCGAGGAAGTTCTTGCCAGGCAGTGGGGTCCTACCACCCCAAGTGTGGGGAGGTTCACATGGTCTGGGGAAACTCTTCAGGAGGCTACCACGGGAGCTTCCCCTGTGGAGGGTACCCACGGGGAGGCTACCACGTGTACAGCCCCTGAGGAGGGTACAACAGAGGAAGCTCTTGTGGAGGCTACCACAGGAGCTTCCATTGCGGAGTTGGATACTTCCGGGAAGCCATGTGGGTGGGTAGAGAAGTTCTTGTGGAGGCCTCCACTACACATGGCGATGCTCAGAAACACATGTCGGCGGCATTGGCGTGGTGTGAAAGCTGACATATAAGAAGAGGAAAGCTATTAGTTCCCCTTCACACACACTTACGAGGAAGTCAGAATAAGTGATGTGGTGGCCTCCACTCAAGATGAGAAGCGGCGGTGAGGTATTAAGTTACTTTCTTTTAAATTTGAGATAATAGAAATAGATTTCACTAAATGTTTTTATAGGTTCACAGAGATGAGCAGGATTCGATTACCCGCACGCTATCGTTGTGGTGGGAGCATCAATCAGGTATGAAAAATACTCGATGATCGATCCTTAATTCATAGTGAATCTAGATCTTCATCACTAACTTTCGACATCCCCTTGCGACCATGAGGCACTTCATGTTGTTGAGTTCCCATCGAGCTATTTTACTGGCGATGCTCGATCTTATTGACGTCATGCTCGATTCGAGGATAAGTCAATCTTCAATCAGCTCCTTCATACATAAAATAATATATTCGTTTAATTAAGCTCACTTTAAAATATTTATCACTTGCGGGGTGATAGATTAGCGGAAATATCATTATTGCCGAGGCGGTCGATGAGTTGCTGATCAATATCTCTCGGATGCACACATTGATGCCTTGCATTTTTGTGGCGAAGTATTTCTGTCAGGGTATGTCCCTATTTGTACATTTCATGCTTGCATTGGGTATGTTACACCTGAATGTTGGGTATTATGATTTAATTCTTGTTTGTTTAGATAAAAGCTATAATCTATAATCGTTCTCTTCTTTTCCTGCAGAGTTATGCCAGGTACGGCCTAAAGACGGAAAAAAAAATGTTTATCCAACATGTCACTGGCGGTGTGGTGAGTTAATCTTCTTGCCGGTTATAGATCAATTTGGACACTCTGGTTGGGCATATGAAGTCGGGGTTTTTTTATGACTCATTACCCAAACCAACCCATAAGAGCATTCTTCGAGATTGTAGAACGGTTTTCAAATTTGGTTCCTCTTAACTATTTTTTTTTTAGCCAACTTGTTGAGATTATGTTATTGATCAAATTACTTGTTGAAGATGGCGGTATTTTGCGATCCCAAAAAATGGTGAAATGGTGAGTGGGATATACCAAGAAAATAGTGTGTTGCGAATGTTTGTCTGCAAATACATGGAGGCGTGATGAAACCTCGAGTGGGGTAGACCACCGGGATTGGCCAAAGAAGATGAATATATTTAGGTTGAGTTAAACTTACATATATTTTGTTTGGGACTTAAAATCAAAAAGAACAATAGTATTTAGTTTGATATAGAATTTTGTATAATGCATCGGTTTGGTGGCTTGAAGACTTAGGTGTTTGTTGAAGTGAATGGATCGTTTATGGATGGGATGATATTTTACTCACTTTTGTAACTTCTTTTCTCACTCATATAGTTTGATTTCAGCGATATTTTACTGGATGATATTTTACTCAAAATCATATTTTTATCTTATGGATTTGGTTTTGGGGCTATACTCTTGAGAGAAATTTGCATTTAAAATTATTTTTAATGGTATGGTCATTTTGTTATGAGCAAAATGCATAAAATTCATTTTACTCCAGTTTTAATTTTAACTCATATGTATTAAAATATGATTATGATTTGTTGTTATTTTTTATTATGAAAATAAGCATTAAAAAATTAACTCATATGTATATTAGTATGCTCATGTTCGGTGAAATGAAGTTGAATATTTATTTGAACCTTATCGACGACTTGTCTATTTATTTAGATGAAACAAAAATAAAATAAGTTAATATATAAAAAAATAGTATGATTACAAAGATGAATCTGAATTAATAAAACACAAACTATCCGATAATTTCATTTAATAATAAATATAATCTCTATAAAATAAAATGTAAATGCTATATAAAGATTAAATTATACAAAATTTTCCATAGCATTATGAACATTATCTGAAGAGCAAAATATTTGGAAAAGAACTAAAATGCTACACCTCAAAGATGCAGAGTAGATCAAAATACCCAAACCATCCAAGTAGCTTTGCTTTATTTGTAATCTAAATGTTATCTCAAATCAAAATAAATTGAAAATCACTAAATGCTCTACCCTCAAAATGAGAAGTCTAAAAAAAATACCAATCATCGGCGACTCAAATTAGAATGTAATGAATATTATCTCAATAAGCGGGCAAAATAAACTGGAAAAATGACATAGATGATGTACCCTCAAAGAGTGCGATACAATCAAAATCTCCCAAATCAAGCGACTCCATTGCTTGATTAATAAAATTATCTCAAAATATAAAATAAAAATAAAAAAGTCAAATCTCATCATAAAGAGAGAGTACAAATATATCATCCATCAGCGACCAAATTACTTGGTGTAATATGAACATTATCTCAATAAAGGCAAAATAAAAAATGACATAAATGATGCACCCTCAAAAGGAATCTGATGCAAAATACTCTCCCAAACCATCAAGCGACTCCATTTTTAATGTAATGAACATATCTCAAAGCAAAATAAAATGGAAAAAAGATCCAAAATGCCTCAAGAGTCTAGTACAAATAAAATATCCAAATCAAATAGTTTTAATTATTGTAATGTAATGAACATTATCTCATAAACAAGCAAAATAAATGAAAAAATGACATAAATGATCGTACCCTCAGAATCTGAGAGAGTACAAAAATAGAAATTATCCGCGACTCCATTCCATTGTAAACATTATCTAACAATAAAGCAAAAGAAGTCCATGCTATGTACCCTCAAGAGGTAAGAGTAGATGCAAAAAATATCCGAATCATCCAAGCGACCATCAAATTGCTTTGAATGTAAAACAAATCTAATTAGGTAAAATAAAATGAAAAAAAGATGTCCAAATGATGCCCTCAGTGCAGGAATATAATACTGAAATCATCAAGCGTATCAAATTGCTTTTGGAATTCCACAAATATAAAATCAAAATAAATTGGAAAAAAGGTAAATGATCATACCCTCCAAAGAGGTCTGAGTATATACAAATACACCCCAAAACCATCCAAAGCTCTGTCATTGAATCTCATAATAAAATAAGGCAAAATAAATGCAAAGGACAAAATGATCTAAAGTGCGGATGCAAAATATCCGAAACTATTCAAGCGACTTTCAATGTTGTAATGTAATGGACATTATCTCAGAATACAAAATAAAAAAAAATCTAAATGATCCATAGAGACTGCAGAGAATGCAAATCTCCAAATCATCCAAAGCGACTCATTACTTTCATTAAATGTAATGACATTATCTCAAGAAGCAAAATGGAAAAAAAGTCCATAAATGCTACCCTCAAAGAGATAGAGAGATAATCAACAAAAATCATCCAAAACCATCAAATTACATCCTGCAACATAATCAAGGCAAAATAAATAAAAAAAAAATAAATGATATAAAGAAAGAAATACGAGATGAAAAAACCAGAAATCATCAAAACTTTCAAATTGCAGGCGGAATGTAATGAACATTATTCTAGAATGGGCAAAATAAAGGAAAAAAACTAAATGATATGTACCCTCGGAGATTGATGCAAAATATATTTATTACACATTTATTTCTGATATGATTACAAGGTCGTGATTAACTTAAAGCTACAAGCAGTCGGTGAGAAAATCCACTAAATATCTCTAAACATCTTGGTGTATGTGTTAAGTTAAATAGTCATCTTTGGGACTCTAAAGCATTACGAGAAAAGATTATGCGGTCGAAAACATGGATAATGTCATGCATAAAATATTTTCACGAAATAATATCCATCATACAGTGTACCTTGTAGGTGATTGATTGTGGAGCTCGAGTTAAATTCACGCATAGAACATCATAGTTGATGATTTCTTAAGCATTGATGTGTGATATTCGCAAAAAAACTCGGCATAACGAGAAAGGTGATGCAACTTTGATGAAACGTTCAGACACTATCGGTGTACTTTGATTTCGCAACAAAAAAAGTAGAAGGGTTTGAAGATTTAAAATATTTAAAATACTAAAACTAATTCAAATAGAAAATTACTCTTGGCTTTCTTGGATCTCTCATATCCCGAAGCCTTGAGTTGGAAATTTGGATGTTGCTTAGCGGATCCTTTAAGATGTCTTTTCCTTATCTGTTGTGGTTGACTTCTTCTTCTTAGCTTTTTGGAGGAGAATTCCCCATTATAGAGTCATCATCATAGTTTTATAGGGATCCAATATAGTCCTCTTATTACACTGTGCCGGCAGCTTATTTGATATGCGACTTATGTGAGTTCGAAAATAATGCGGTAGCATTTCCATCATGCTTGCCACATCTCTTAATAGCACTATCAATGTAAATATCCTCTTTGCTCGGTAGACCATGATGAGAAGATACTTGTCGGAATCGCACATCTTCACTAAGAACTTCGATCTGATGGGCACAAAGTAATCCCATCATTTCAAATTTTTTGTACAGTTACTTCTAGGGTAGTCTATGAAATGCACGTCCATATTTTGGATGCATTTTTATTATCAGTTTCTCACCAAATACTCGTATTATCGACTTAGTTCTTGATAGGCCTCCAACTCCATGCAAAATTCCTCTTCAAACATAGTGTAAACCTTTCTTGTATAAAACATAGCGACTTATTTTAGAATTGGTCTTAACATGAGAACAATGATATTTGATTTTCATGTTCATGTCATGTCTCATAACCTTTTCCAACCCAAAATAATGAGAACTTGTTGGTTTAGATATTTGTGACATACATTGTGGACTCACTACGTTGATTCAAGATGCCCATCGAGAATGAGTTCTTGAATCGGTGGACCACTTGGATCTAATCTTATAAAATGGAGACATGATCATGCAAATTGCCTTCTTAATAGCGGACCAAGCTTCCTTAAACTCTTTCTTACGAGTCACACTTACTTGCATTTATAAAATAGCCCTTTATCTTATTACTATTAAAGCAATGAATCTTGGAAGGAGCTTTCTTTGAAATATCATTGGCATGACTATGATGAGTATGCATACAATTTTGATATAGCATCTGATTGATCTTGATAGTGAATATTGTTAATGTTATCACTCATCAGAAGAAATATTTGGAATAGCCAGAATGACTCAATTGTCTCTTCGATAAAAGCTCAAATAATATTTTGGTGATGATTCACTCCCAAGAGGGCACACAAGATTATATTTATTGAGTTGATAGATGTATCAAAAAATTATCACATCCCAAAATAATCATATTCCATTGCATAAAAAAAACTTACTAAGCAATCGACTCATCAACTTGTACATCCCACAAAACATCTCATCCTTTCCTTCAAATGTATTAATGCATTCTTGTCACCATTCGCAATCCTCGATCTTTTCTCTTTAGAATAAAATTGAAAGCATCTCTTTTTTGTGAACGATATTCTCTCTGCTTCCTCGGTTAGATAGGTGAATGCATCGGTTGCTCTAATACCACTCGTTTATCTTCTTGACGCTTCTCATCCTAATGCATCGTGATCGAAGATGTAGGTCGGCAGCTCGCCAAAGAATGATTATGACTTTACATATTTTTTTTAATTTCCTCAAATCACAGAGAATCTAATCATGGCGGACGGTTCTTGTATCAACTTTACGGAATTTTGTTAAGCCATTTAGCGGACTTCTTCGACTTTTGCACATAGAAAATCTTTTGATTTCAATTTCTTTGAGTTTGGCCAATAACTAGTATGGTCCTTAGAACATGAAGCCAATTTGATGTGCATAGTCCGCGATCTGATGCATACATTTCATTTCATTAGCAGGTGGAGAGTTTTCCCAAATTTGGGTCATTAGACATCGACTTATCACATAGCTCATTGACGCATTTACGGCCAAAAATACAAAAATATGTTACAAAATCTGGATGCAAAAAATCCAAAAAATCATCAAAGCGTATGCTTCCATTGGAATATAATATAATCAAAAGTGCAAAATAAAGCGGCAAAGAAGATGTACCCTCCAAAGTGCATCTGATGCAAAATACCCACAAATCATCCAAGCGACAAATGCTTCCATTAGAATACTGCTAATCAAAGTAGGCAAAATAAAAAAAATATATCAATAAAGAATAAATCAGATCAAAAAAAATCATCCAAATAAATAAATGCTTCCATTGGAATGCAATCAAAAGTAGGCAAAATAAAGCGGCAAAAGTCCATAAATGATTTGTACCCTCCAAGAGTGCAGAATCTGAATATAAAATCCAATAAAACCATCCAAAACTTCCATTGGAATTCCTAAACATAATCTCAAAGCGGGCAAAATAAACTGGAAAAAGGCATAAATGATGTACCCTCAAAGGTTCAGAGTCTGGCAAAATATCCAAACTATCCAAGCGACCTCCAAATGCTTCCATTGGAATGCCTAAATATAATCATAATAAAGAGTAGGCAAAATAAACAAAAGTCTAAATGATGTACCCTCAAAGAGGTATAGAGATGCAAAATACTCCCAAATCATCCAAGCGACCTCCAAATGCTTCCATTAGAATGCCAAACATAATCAAAAGAAGTAGGCAAAATAAAGCGGCAAAGAAGTCCTAAATGATACTCCAAAGTGCAGTGATCACAAAATACCCGAAACCATCCAAAGCGACCTCCAAATGCTTCCATTGGAATGCACATAATCAAGAGGCAAAATAAACTACAAAAGAAGTCCAATGATCTGCCTCCAAAGAGGTGCATGAATCTCATCAAAACCAAGACCTCCAAATTGCTTCCATTGGAAACCTAAACATAATCTCAAAGCGAAAAAATAAACTCAAAAAAATAAATAAATGATGTCTCCAAAGTGCAGAGAAATCTGATGCAAAATACCCCCAAAACCATCCAAAGCGACCTCAAATACTTCCATTGGAATGCCCTAAATATAATCAAAAGTAAGCAAAATAAAGCAAAAGAAGTTCTTAATGCTCACCCTCAAAGAGATGCAGAGAGTACAGTCTGAAAAAAAATACCCAAAAAATCAAATCAGATTCCATTAAATGCACAAAATAAAGCAGAAGGACAAAATGATATGTACTCTCCAAAGAGAGGAGTTCAGATGTAAAATACCCACCGAAATCGGTCAAACCTCAAATGCTTCCATTAGAATGTAAATATAATCAAAGCAGGCAAAATAAACCTGGAAAAGAAGTAAATTTTCAGAGTCTGTGACAGAATACAAAAAAGCTCACATAAATCATCCAAGTAGCCATCAAATTACTTAATGTAATGAATATTATCTCAAGAAAGCAGTAAAATATCTTGGAAAAGAAGTCCCTAAATACTTTGTACCTACCAAAGAGGTACAGAGAGTAAGATGTAAAATAACACTAAAAACAAACCGTAGAAAAAATGTAATTCAACAAAAAAGCATCCAAATTGCTTCTAATGGAATGTAATGAACATATATATTCTCTTCAGACATATCAGGAATATCACTAACAAAGTAGAAAAATGCGAAACATTAGATGAATTTCTATTTAATATCCTCAATTAATTGGTGCTATTTTCTCAACGTTCTCCATCTTCATGGTTCTTTTATAAAAGGAAATGAGATTTTTTATTTCTCTAAGCTCATTTTCACGAAAAAATAACCCCAAATCTAAATCATTATATATTTCTTTTAAATTTCTTTCGCGTTCCAACGCGCGGTCGGGCCGGGAAGTGTAATGCGGAATACGCCATCCCTTTACGTGGCGTGTTATGTTCGCTCAGTTAACCTAAAGCGGGAAAAAAATACCGGACATCGTCGACGTGGATTAGTGCGCGGCAAAACTACGTCGGACTCGGACATAATATTTTCTCGAAAGCGGCGGCCATGGATCCGAAACGTGGGAAAATATTATGAGTCGGGACGTAACTTTCGGACTCAATAACAACGCAATACCTATTCATTATAAAAAAAAATGTGTTTTTTCACTTAACGTCACTGGCGGCACTTAACGTCGTTTACGTTACACCGGGCTACCACTGCAATGGAGAAAACGCTCAAATCGCGGAGAAATTTAGAAGAAAGAAATATATATATATATATATATAGGGCAAAATATGTATTTTTTTTAGATAAATCGAGCTTAGAGAGAGACACAGAAAATCTCATTTCGTATTTCGGGAAGAACCGTGAAGATGGAAAACGAATTCAGAAGTTATGACCTTGATGATATTGCGACCAATTTAGCGGATGATGTATTAAATAAAAATACATCGATAAATTTTATGAACTATTTTATATGTACAATTTTTTTAGGGTTTATTAGTGATATTCTTTGAAATTCTTTTATTTAATGTATATGTCTTATACTATTATGAGTTCTTTGCAAGAGGACTTTGCTTATTTTAGAAACTATTTTGCATGTGTACTCTTTGTACTCTCATGAGAGTACAACCCATTTTATCTTTTTTTTTAGATTTTTGACCCTGTTTAGATATAATATTATTAGTATACGTCATTACAAACTGTTTGGTGGCTGTTTGGTTGATTTTTATGACAGATTTGCATGTGTACTCTTATGAGAGTACATATTATTTTTTCAATTTCTCTCAGATTGTTTGGCCTGTTTAGAAAGAATATGTTTATTAGATTTTATTAGAAGCAATTTAGAGACTGATTGATTGGTTTCAGACGAGATTTATATATGTACTCTCTGTATGAGAGTACAGATTATTTTTTCAATTTATGTAAGATTTTTTAGTCTATTTGGAGAGAATGTGTTTATTACATTCCATTATAAGTAATTTGAAGACTGATTGGTTAGTTATTAGGGAAGATTTGCATTTGTACTTTCTGTACTCTCATGAGAGTACATATTATTTTTTCAATTTGTGTCAGATTTTTTTGGCATGTTTGATGATAATATGTTTATTACATTTTATTATAAGTAATTTGAAGGCTGATTGATTGATTTTAGGGAGATTTGTACTATCCTCTCATGAGTATGAGCATTTTCTCAGATTTTTTGGCATGTTTGAAGAGAATATGTTTATTACATTCCATTAGAAGTAATTTGGAGGCTGATTGGTTGATTTTTAGGAGTGATTTATATCTGTACTCTCTATATCTCATGAAAGTATAGATTATTTTTTCAATTTCTGTCAAATTTTTTGGCATGTTTGGAGAGAATATGTTTATTACAATCCATTAGAAGCAATTTTGAGGTTGATTTGTTAGTTTTTAGGAGAGATTTGTATTTGTACTCTCTATACTCTCATGAAAGTACATATTATTTTTTTTTAATTTTTGTTAGATTTTTTGGTCTGTTTGGAGAGAATATGTTTATTACATTCCATTAGAAGTAATTTAGAGAATGATTGATTGATTTTTAGGGGAGATTTGCATCTGTACTCTTTGTACTCGCATGAGAGTACATAATATTTTTTTAATTTCTATCAGATTTTTTGGCATATTTGGAGAGAATATATTTATTATATTCTATTAAAAATAATTTGGAGGCTGATTGATTAGTTTTTATGAGAGTATAAATTATTTTTTTAATTTCTGTGATATTTTTTGGCCTGTTTGGACGGAATAAGTTTATTATATTCCATTAAAAGTAATTTGGCAGCTGATTGGTTGGTTTTTAGGAAAGATTTGCATCTGTACTCTCTGTACTCTCATGAAAGTACAGAATATTTTTTCAATTTATGTTAGATTTTTGGCCTGTTTAGAGATAATATGTTTATTACATTCCATTAGAATTAATTTGAAGGCTGATTGGTTGGTTTTTATGAGAGATTTGCATCAGTACTCTTTATACTGTCATGAGAGTACATATTATTTTTTGTCCGATTTTTTGACCTGTTTGGAGAGAATATGTTTATTGCATTCCATTAGAAGTAATTTGAAGGATGATTGGTTAATTTTTATGGGAGATTTGCATCTGTGCTCTCTATACTCTCATGAGAGTACATAATATTTTTTCAATTTCTGTTAAATTTTTTGGCATGTTTGGAGAGAATATGTTTATTACATTCCATTAGAAGCAATTTGAAGGTAGATTGATTAGTTTTTAAGGGAGATTTGTATCTGTACTCTCTGTACTCTCATGATAGTATAGAGTATTTTTTTCAATTTTATGTGATTTTTTAGCCTGTTTAGAGAGAATATGTTTATTACGTTCTATTGGAAGTAATTTGGAGACTGATTGGTTAGTTTTTATGTAAGATTAGTATATGTACTCTCTGTACTCTCATGAGAGTACATATTATTTTTTAATTTTTGTTAGATTGTTTGGCTTGTTTGGAGAGAATATGTTTATTAGATTAAGAAATATTTGGATGCTCATTGGTTGGTTTTAGGAGATTTGTATCGTCTCGTACTCTTATGAGTACAAAATATTTTTCAATTTCTGTCAGATTTTTTGGTCTGTTTAGAGATAATATATTTATTACATTCCATTATAAGCAATTTGGAAGTTGATTGGTTAGTTTTTAGGTGAGATTTGCATTTGTACTCTTTGTATTCTCATGAGAGTACATATTATTTTTTCAATTTTTGTCCGATTTTTTGGCCTCTTTGGAGAGAATATATTTATTACATTCCATTAGAAATTTGTTGCTATTTGGTTAATTTTTTTATGTGATTTGCATGTACTCTATACTCTCATGAGAGTACATATTATTTTTTAATTTCTATCAAACTTTTGGCTATTTGGAGAGAATATATTTATCGATTAAGCGGTTTGGAAATTTTGTTTGGTTGGTTTTATGGCGGTGCATATACTCCTATCTGATTATTTTTTAATTTCTCTCAAATATTTTGGCCTGTTTGGAGAGAATATGTTTATTACATTATATTAGAAGCAATTTTGAGCCTAATTGGTTGGTTTTTAGGAGAGATTTGCATCTGTATTTTTTATACTCTCATGAGAGTACATAGCATTTTTTTCAATTGATGTCCGATTTTTGGCCTGTTTAGAGAGAATATATTTATTACATTCCATTAGAAATAGTTTAGAGGTTATTTGGTTGGTTTTTAGGACAGATTTGCATTTGTACTCTTTATACCCTCATGAGAGTACATATTTTTTTTTGCTTGTTTATTTCTCTATGGAGGCACGTGTTGTGTTAACTAGTCCATAGAGATGAAAGCATTATTTCAATCAATTTGGGTGTTCTTTCATGAAAAATGTTCTTTAAATATATCAAATCATTATTTTTCAAATTTCTTTTTTCAATGTCTAATATTTTCTCAAGGGTTTATAGTAATGTGTGCTATGTCATATGAAAGCAAAATGTGTTAACCCTTCATGCTTACATGTTCTCCTGCAATAAATTGGGTAATTTGTAATTCCTTTGTTTCAATTTTTAGGTAGATGATGATGAAGACTTAATTATGTATGTGATGATGTTGAATCAGTCATTTAACATTTTAAATATTTTTTTAGAGAGAGAGAGAGAGTATATTGAATTGTGTAACTTTGTATCGATCTTTGATTCTTTATTTATAGATTTTGATTGATATTGTTTGGGCTACATGATCAGTCAGATGTACAAAATTAAAAAAAATTAACAGAAATCGTGTATCTCTTGATGTAGTTGATTCTCAAATTCTACTTGATGTGTTCTAATGATTTAATAAATAGGTTCGATTTGAGTTAACAATATTTGAACTGTGGCAATCTTGCATTAAGATTGAACTAACATCCTCATAGACAGAAATAGCTGCTTATCAAAGCAAATAATTGTGCAAAATATACAATTTAAGAAAACTAAAACTAAGCCAAAGATAAAAAAAAACTATTAAGATCAATAAATATTCTTTATAAGTAAGAAAACTATTATTTGTTGGTAAGAATGAAGAATAATATTGTGACCATTTTGTTAGGTGCTACATAACCTTGTTAAGGTTGAAACGAAGAAAGCTATATTTTGAATATACTAAAAGGTCATTTAGAATTATTTTTATTTTTATTTTTCAAGATTTATTTTATTTATATTTTGATTTAAAATAAAATATATTCATTAATGATAATTATTTCAAAACCATTCAAAATATCTAAAAATTATTTCGAATATTTTTATAAATAATTTAAAAAAAAATAGAAACAAAAAATATTTTTAAAACTTATTAAATAAAAATGATTTATAAGATTAAAAAAAATAAAAGTAATCCCTAACATACAAGAAGCCATAAATTAGTGCAATTCAAGTTAATCAAAGTTAATCGAATGGCTGTCTAACATTTCATAATGATTTTTTTTAAATAAATTTTTACTTTGTGCACATTATTTATTCAAAATTATTAAGCACATTTATAATAAATTTAAGTTAATAAACCTTTTATCTTAAGTTATCGAAACAATATCTTTAAACAAAATGTAATTTTGAGCTTAATATCAATATTTTTTTTATTAATTCACTTTCCAAAAAAATTTTGGACTGATTTCAAGCATTTTTAGATTAAAAAGGCTAAAATTCATGCTCCAAATAGCTTGTGATGGAATGTAATAAACATATTCTCTCCAAATATGCATGAAAAATTGAAAAAAAAAAAACTAAATAATATGTACTCTCAGAAGAGTACAGATAGTATAACTAAAAAATAGCTCAAAAAAGCTAATATCTTGCTCTAATCAACCTGTAATGGAATATAGTAAATATTTCCTTTCGAAAGAGTCCAAAAAAGGTGAAAAAAAATGTGAAATTGGTCTACAAATACAAAATAGCTTTAAAAAGTAACCCAAGAGCTTACAAATTGCTCCAAATGATTTGTAGTAAACACATTCTTTCCAAGCAGGCCAGAATAAGTGAAAAAATTTGAGGAAATAGTCTGTACTCTTAGGAGAGTACAGAGAGTACACCTACAAAATAGCTCAAAGAGGCTAATATTAAGGCTCCAATCAACCTGTAATGGAATGTGGTAAATATTTTCTTTCCAAACAGGCCAAAATAGTAGGAAAATCTTGTGAAATTGGTTTGTAATCTTATGAGAGTACAGAGAGTACAGATGCAAAATAGCTCAGGAAAGTAACTCAAAAGCTTCAAAATTGCTCCAAATGATTTGTAGTAAATATATTCTTTCCAAACAAGCTAGAATAAGTGCAAAAAATTGAGTAAATAGTCATTACTCTCTCAGTGAGAGAAATGCAGAATCTGAATCGAAATGATAATATTAATGTCGATCAATAATGGAATGTGGTAAATATTTCTTTTCCATACAGCCAAAATAAGAAAACATTGTGGTGGTGACTCATGATAAGTACAAAGAGATCAAATAGCTAAAAGTAACCCACAAGCTTCCAAATTGCTCTGATGGTTTGTAGTAAACATATTCTTTCCAAATATGCTAGAATAAGTGAAAAAAATTGAGTAAACAGTTTGTACGCACATGAGAGTACAGAGAGTACAGATGCAAAATAGCTCATAAAGGCTAATATTAATGCTCCAATCAACCTGTAATGGAATATACTTAATATATTATTTTCAAATAGGCCAAAAATACTGGAAAAAATTATGAAATTGATTTGTACTCTTATGAGAGTACAGAAGTACACATACAAAATAGCTCTAAAAAATAACTCAACAGCCTCTAAATTGATCCAAATGGTTTGTAGTCAACAATTCTTTCCGAAAAGGCCACAAAAGCTGAAAGAAATTGTGAAATTGGTCTGTACTCTTATGAGAGTATAAAGAGTACAAAGAGTGCATAGATACAAATCTCCCCAAAAAATTAACTAATCAGTCTCCAAATTACTTCTAATGGAATGTAATAAACATATTATCTCCAAGCAGGCTAAAAAATCTGACAAAAATTAAAAAAATAATTTATACTCCCATAAGAGTACAGAGAGTACAAATACAAATTTTTAAAAAACCAAATCACTCCAAATTATTTCTAATAGAATATAATTAACATATTCTCTCCAAACAGGTCAAAGAAATTGAAGAAAAAATGAGAAAATATTATGTACTCAGAGAGTATAAAATTATGTCAATACCAATTAACTAATGACTAAATTTAAATGTGTAATAAACATATTCTGCCAAAAAAACTAGAAAAAAAAATGAAAATACTTTTGTCTCAGTCTGAGAGAATACATATGCAAATCTCATAAAAACTAAATTAGCTCTAAATCTTCTAATGGAATGTAATAAACTTATTCTCTCCAAGCAGATCAAAGCTGGAAAAAATGAAAATGCTTTGTACTCTCAAGAGTACGAGAGTACATATATCAATCTCAAACTAACCAAAACTTTCAAATTGCTTATGTAAACATATTCTCTCAAAGGTGATAAATAGAAAAAAAATGATAAAATGCTCAAGAGTACAAAGAGTACAATATAAATCATAAATAATCCCAAATTGCATCTAATGGAATGTAATAAATATATTATCTCCAAACATGCCAAAAAAATATAACATAAATTGAAAAAATAATGTCTAATGAATGAGAGAATACAGAATGTAAATCTCTCTCTCTAAAACTAATCGATGCCTCCAAATTCTTCTGATAAATATAATAAATATATTCTCTCCACATGCCAAAAATTTGGCGAATTGAAAATAATATGTACTCTCAGTGATAAATCTCCTAAAAAATCAATCAATCCAAATTGCTTTATAATAAATATTCTCTCCAAATATATTTTAAACAAAAAAAATGAGAAAATATATGTACTCTCAGAGAGTAGAGAGTACATATAAAATCTCATAACCAATAACCATTCAATTACTTTAATGTATGTTATAACATATTATATCCAAATATATCAAAATCTTAAATATAAAAAATGGGTTGTACTCTCAGAGTGAGATCTATACAAAAGCAACAATAATGACCCTAAATAAATTATAATGCCATCGACTATAAATATTATCCAAATAAGCCACATATTTCATCAAATCATTCATGAAACAACACCAAATATCCTACAATGTGATATATTAAACATATAGTCACATATCAAAAAATTTAAAATAATAACGTGTCATCAGAATACGAGAATGCACATCTAACATCAGAATATCAAGAAACATTTCATTTCTTTAAAGAACTCAAATATTCTAAAAGTTCTCCTATTCACATGAGAACAAGAAAAACCTAAATTCATTAAAGTTGATAATGCATGAAGAATACCTCACGCAATCCTTTATAATCTCAATTTTTTAATCAAGATTTAGCAAATCTTTGAGAAAAGGTTGGAAGTATGCCGGGAGAGAGCGGAAGCTGAGTTGAGAATAATTTTTGCGCAAAAAGAAATCCTTAAACTGGTCTGTACCAAAGAATATGGAACGATGCGCGTAATATTTTCTCCTTCCATTATTTGAACGGGTCGGGCCGGGCTCGGGGTAATGTAAACGGCGTCGTTAAGCGCAGTCAAGTGACGGCGTGTTAAGTGAAAAAAATTTATTGTTTTATAATGGAGTGTTGCGTTGCTATTAGAGTTCAGATGTAAAGCTACGTCCGGACTCTGCAGCATAATATTTTCTCCAGAAACAGAGGAGCCTACCTCCTCGTGAGACCTGCAGTGGACCAAGAGAGAGTGGGAGAGAGAGAACTATTTTTTCTCTCTAAGAACCAGCCCACCTCTTTTTTTGCTTTCCTTTCTCATTAAAAAATATAAATTCACCCACCTGTTTCACGCGAAGGGGTGCGGCGTGAGTGCTGATGCTTGCCATTAGCTAGAAGAGCGGTTTGGGCGGTGGAAATAAATGAGTTTGGCGATTTATAGGGCTGTGATTATTATTATTATCTCTTTTTTTTTCTTTTTTTTAACCCTCTTTTTAAAACAAGCGCATTCATTTTGTTAAAGTTCAAAAGTAAGGGTTAAATTAAATGTTATTACTCAATTGAATAAATAAACTTTTAATCACTAACTATATCTGATTAAGGATTTATGTTTCCAATTCACTTTTAAATTTTGTACTCTTTTCATATCTCCTTCTATTTCATCAAATAAATTTTATCTAACTAGTTATTATGGTGATTTCAAACATCAAGTATGTACCCCTTTTTTATAAATATTGATCTAATTTAATTAGTTAAAAAGAAAATATTTTTGTTATTAATATTTACATCGCTAAAAGAGAATATATATGTGTAATCTAATCCGATTTCATTTTTAATTTCAAATTAAATTTCTAATTTATCACCATTTCTTTATTTTACAACTTATGTAATTTGATTTAATTTGTTGATTTCATATATATATATATATATATATATATATATATATATATATATATATATATATAATGGATTATTTGTACATTTTAATTTTTCTTTTCTTTTGTTAACATATTTCGAGTTATATTGGTTTTAATTTAATTAAATTTTCTTGAATCAACTTATTTAACACTTCTCTCTACTATAAATTTTTTGAATAACATGTATATTGCTTCTCTCATTTTTTTTTTTTAATTCATTATGAGTATATACTTCTAATTATGTATTAATGAACTGGCATGCTAATGAATTATGTTGATTCTCTCTTGACAATTTTTAATAATTTGAGCGCCTCACAAGAGTTATTTTAATATTTTAAGCCCATTGACACTATTTATTTTATGTGTAGATATCATTTAATAAGCTTTTGAGAGGAATGAAATCTTTTCAATCTGATTCATGCGATATTAATGTATAATTTGTCATTATTATTATACTCACTCAATTTGACCCGTGGGTCACATATGAGAGTCAACATTAGCCCACTTACAAATAGTTTCACTATATCAGCTTTTGTTACAATTATTATCCTTTCTCCGAAGTTAGAGAATGAAAGCTTACAAAAGTAAGTTTTGTAACAACTTGATGGATTAGCGGCAAAGCGCTTGGTGTGGTAGTCCGATGATCGAAAAGATGGAGGTGGCAGTTAGTAGTAAAGCGGCAATAGTGAGCAGCGGTGACCAACGGTGATAGCGGCGGTGATCCGGCGGCTTCGGACGATGGCGGACGATGGTGGGCGGCGGTAGTGATAATATGGTGGCCAGGCGGCGGCGTTAGGCGGTGTCCGGTGGCGACGACCAGCGGTGGTCGGCGATGACCTACAATGGTTGTCGATGGCGGCGACTTGCGTTGTCAGCGGTGTCCGATGGCGGCAGTGGTGATGAATAGCGGCGGCAGTAAAGCCAGCGGTCGGTGGCGACCAGTGGTGGTGTGATGATTCCGGCAGTCGGTTGGTGCTTTGATTATACTTTGAGTTATTTATAGATTATGAGAGTAACATTTCTGTAAATATAGACAAAATCAAAACCACTCCATCTAATCTATTTTAAGTATTTGAATGGTCAAATAAAATCAGAATTGAAAGATCTTAAGCTTATTAAATTCGGCTCTTCAAGATGCTCGATTTGACTATATACACTCTATATTTATAAGCTATTTAGGGATCCGACTACTAGCTCAAAATTTTCAATTATATTTTAAGATTCATCCGAGCTGGCCTCGACTTCGATCGACTTTCGATATAAAATTGCTTAAACTAATAAATTTTCAATGAAATATCAATCACTAATATTGATTTTTAAAATGAAATAATTTTAAATATATAACAATATTATTTATATAAACGTATAATAATTATATGATATGTATATGAATATTTTATTATTTATCATAAATTATAAATAATAAATGGCTTATTAAGTAATGAGTATATTTAGATTATTTATCATACAAGATATGGATGTTTATAATAGGTGCAAATAATATGAAAATAATTATAAAATTTTCCCTAATTATTATGACAAATAAACATTTTTCTATTTAAGAAAAGTGTACTTAAAATTTTTCACAACTATCAAACTATAATACATTTAAAGAGCATCTCTATATTAAATAATTCTCATATTTTTACATATTTCACATCTAAGTTTTAATATTTACATAAAAAACACAAATTTGTAAAATCACATCAAAACTACAATTATTATTACCTTTTTAAAATAAAATGTTTACATTGTTATGTATAGGAAATGCTAAAATATATGAAAATATCAAACTTCAGGTGTAAGATATGTAAATTATTAAAAATTATGTGACAGCATAATGTATATAAATCTTCTTATATTTAATTATTAAAAGCTATTTTTAATCACAAAAAATTGTTTAAAATATTTTAAAAAATGTTTAAAACTCTAAATCAAATAATTTCAATCCACAAGTTGATTTCAAGCCAAATTGTACAAATTCAAACCGATTAAAAGCAGATATGGATCGACTCCAAATTATAATGCTATCACTTCACAACGATTAAAAGCAGATATGGATAGACTGTGCAATTACATCTCATATCCTGCTCTCATCTTCTTCCAACCCCACTAATCTCCCATCAAGCTTCCTGTAAAAATAAAATAAACTGATAACAAGTTCTTTTATGAAAACAAGAACATGAAAATTAAAAAAATAAAAGAATTTTAAGATTTATTTTTTTCCTTTTTAATCTTTATTTTTGTACGCATTCCCAATTTTGAAGTCCTTATTTTGAGGGAAACACAAGAAAAGAAAATGCTGAGCATATCCAATCCAAAATTTATTTCAGGTTATAAGACAATTTCTTAAATTATAAGACTGATTTCAATACTCAATACTAAGCATTTACTCTATTTGCAATATAACCCTGCACTGTTCTCTCTACTTTTTTTTAGGGGAATTTACATACATGGCACATAATTCTTATATATTTACATATTTATAAATATCTTTAATATTGTAACAAAAACAGTACTATATTTAATCTTTTTAAGTGAAATGAACATTTTCAATCATAGGAAAAGTGCTATCTTTATAAATATGAAATTTTAAGTGTTAGATATGTAAATGCATAAGACTTGTGTATGTGCTATGTATGTAAATTTTCCGTTTTTTTTACTAGTCTTACTAAAAAATTGGGTCAGGATGGAATTACATGCATTGGATTACCTTTGAGATGAGTGTAATACAAGCATTATCTATTTAGCAATATATTTCACTTATCATAAAACAAACCCAATTATAAAATTCATCATAACTAAATTCCTTACCCAATTTTTGAACATACCTTTTAAGGTAAAACCTCTCCTTATAGCCATTCTAAGGCCTGTGAAGTAGTATATATATAATAGTTTTGTAAGAAGAATTCAACATATAAGTTTAAAAAGAGAAACGGTACCCAATATGTCCAAAAAAATAATAACAATAATAATAAGTGAGAAACAAACCTGGGAGGATAAACCTTTTCATCTGATAAGGCCTTCTCTAACCTCACTTCAAAAGGTGTGGCATGCCAGCTTACTTTCTGATCCTGCTATTAATGCACAGGATTAGCACATCATTTATTCTCCTTTACAGAGAAATTAAAAAAAAAAAAAGGTTTTCAAATAGAAAGATAACCACACCTCCTTATATTTAGTTGTTGAATTCGGAATTCCATTACCATCCCATTGCTTTGGAGAGATGCGAGAACTCTCCTCATCATTCCAATGAGCTGAAGCAGCTCCTATAATTGGCCTATCTTCATCAGGACTTCTATCAGAATGAGAAGGTTCCTTTCTGAAATCCGTGGCGTTCTTTCTCTCATCTCTAGGCAATGGACGTCTCAACTCCTTGTTCAGAGAAGCAGGTGGCACATTCTCTGCATTCTCCCTGTCTTCACATAAGACATTCGATTCAAATGACCTTCGAGAGAGATCTGGAACAGGATAAACAAATTGAGCTCTGATTAAGCCAGTTCTGAAACTCTCCGGCTTCGGCGGATATATAGTTCCTGGAGTTTGGATCTCATCTACTAAGTTCAAAGGTGTAGGATAAAGTGAAAGAGGACCATGTGGTTGCATCTCATTTTCAGTTTGAGGAGATACGTCCAATGCAGCAGGATTCAATTCTTCGAACCTTACCGTCTTCTTAGTTGTGTCATTATTCTCCTCACGTTTACAGCTAAATAACAATAAAAAATAAATGCAGGATTGAATTGATCATATATATATATATATGCTCATAGGTCATGAAGTGAAAATTTAGGGTTTGTTTAGGGCAACTGCAGCGTCATGAAAATGCAATGGGGAGAGCTGTTGTAGGAGAAGCGGTGAGTATTATCAATTTTTTTATTTAAAAAAAGTCAAATTGTAATTTTTTGACTGTCACCACACTTTATCAGGTTAGATTGAAAAATACGACTTTTCCACCACAAATTTTCTAAAACATGGCCAAAAAGCAATTCTCAATACATTCTCGCACCGCACCATCATCACTGCCCCAATTGCACCTTTAATCAATGCAAATTTTGAGTGTAATTTTAATTTTTTAAAGGAAAATTTTATATACATAGCACACAATTCTTATACATTTACATATCTAACACCTAAAGTTGATATTTACAGAAATAATACTATTCCAATACATGAAAAGGCGCATTTTACATTCAAAAATAATTATGAAGCTAATTTTGATAATAATATTAAAGATTTGGGTGCGGTGCTATTTATGTAAATATGAAAATTTAGGCGCTAGATATGTAAATACATAAGAATTGTGTGCTATTTATATAAATGCCCCCCTTTTTTTAAATGGATTGATAAGTGTTACCTTTTGAGTTTCTCTTCTTCGAAAATTAAGGTTTCAGATCATTTGTAGGAGGATCATCACTTTTTTCAAGCTGTTGATCCCAGTTGATCTTTAAGCCGCATGGATCAGAAGCTACAGATTGCTGATCTGATGATGCTTTGCGGATTTCAATTGGAGTTTCTAGTATGGCACCACAAGTCTTGAGGAATTTTGCCTGTTAAATATGCGCCATAGAGATTGGTATCAATAAACATATTCAAAGGGACAGTGCCATATTATTTGTAAGAAACAACTCTAAATCTTATATTTATGACAGATAATCACTCAGCAAATATAGTACACAGTACAAACTCCTGAATAATTTTCATCAGCAAAGCAAAAAATAAAACAGTGATAGTTTTCATCTGACTTCTTATAATTTCAGCTATCAATGTGCACTGGTAGACACTAGACGTCTGAACATTCATCGTAAGGGTAAAGTAAACTTATTGGTATGCAAACAAAAACATAAGAGTGTGTAAGGGGCAGCTAGGGATTAAATTTTGTATTGTGTATTTTATTTTTTTTTTAAATGTTATTTTAAAAAATATGTTTGTTTAGTATGTTTTTTAAATGTTATTATTTTTTATTTTAAAAATAAATAATTTTTTTTTTTAAAACACTCAAAACAGCTTTTAGATATTTGAGTGTTTATAAAAATAATAAGTACCAACAAACATATTTTATTATGAAATAAAATTTTAATAAAATAAAATAAAAATAAAAAAACAAAGTGATACCAAATGGCCCGTAAGAGTTTTAGGCGTGATCATTTATTATGACTGATCATTTGGTATGAATACTGGGGCATTGGACCTAATACTTTGAGTAAGAGGTTGTCTATAAGGTTCAACTTTTTAGTGTGATGGCCAAATTCTAACAATATTCCTTGTGATGAAAATAAATGCCAAAATAGTTTAGCATAAAGAAAGCATGAAGACTGGTTATCTGAATCAAATCAGGCATATTAACTTAAACAAGTCATTCCATATGTGATCTAATTCTGCAAGGAAATACGATGTTATTAACATATCAGAAAAATGATATATTACAAGAGTGTGTTGTTTGGAGGAATATGGATTTATTCTTCCTTAATTATTCTCACTCTCTCCTTTATATTTCCCTCTTGCATTTATCCTATAGACATCATTATTTGGGGAATAAGATCATATGAGAGAGAAACCATATGAATCCCTAGCTACCCCAACCCCTCCCATAAAAAACATTATCATATAGTTCACCATAATCATGATTGCATAATGTTGCTTGGCTGCTTTCACGCCGAGAGTGTGCTGCCTTGAACCATCTATTACTTTTACTATCATAATTCAAGACACCACCTACTTTCAAGAAAATAATCTCTTAAATCTATAGCCTCTGTTCTTGACATACATATGTCTAACAATATGATTAGTTGTTCAAGTGTACTATAAGACCTTGAGATGAAAATAGGATGAATTGATCCAATATTATCCCTCCATTGCCAATCATATGGCGTAACACTTTGTCCTATATGATACTTAAATCCCAGCTTCCGGCTATGTAAAGCTCTGATACCAATTGTAACATCCCAAATTCTTCATCATTGAGATATTATCCACTTTGGATTAATGGCCTCACAGTTTTACCTCATTGCTATAACTTCCCAAGACATTATCCATCCTAAAAGTGCTCCTGTATGAGCACCTTTAACTGTGAAGTTTCTAATAAAATTCTTGTCATTACACCAAAAAGTATCTCAATGCTTAAGAGTTTAGCTTCATTCTACTTGAAAAATTTCACAGCTACAAGAAAGGTTATATCTTAAATTACATCAGTAAGAAAAATATATATCACGACTCACTTGTCGTTTATTATAAAATACATCAGGCGTTTAACCTAATTACAATGACTAGCAAGACCATAGTCTTCAAAGCATAAGTTCAACGGCTTACTGGGTGAATTGGCCAACTTATTGGATGAAGGCATCACTTAGTTGAAAGAATGTGAGCGACTAGCTCCTAAGTTTTGAACATGTTAGGGCAGTACACCTAAACTCAAGTATGCACGAATGAGCAATGAGACATTTTTTCTTTATACAAGCGAGTTTACATTGACCATGGCGAGGTTTACATCCCCCTTAGCAAATTACCATGAAGGCATGAACTATACCATTAATCCCTCAAGATATTTCTATTGTACATTTTGGAAGGAGAGGGAGAGAGAGAGTGTGTGTGATGTAGCAAGAAGAATATAACTTATTTTCAGGAATTTATGGGCTGCTTCAGGTGTTCTAAGTGTCTTGGGTTGACTGGGTGAGAAAAAGTGGAAAAGGCGCATAAAGTTGGCTAGTGCTGTGGTGTAAAGGGTATGCAAATATTTTAAATACAAAAGTTCCTTTTACTGATCATCTTCTTCCTCCCCATCGTTTCTCCGCATGAAATTGCCGGCAAACCCCCCAATACATATACTCGCAGTTCATGACATAAGCAATTATAAAATCAGAGTAACTAGGTAAAGTCATTGCCTGTCACATACCTCTTGCCTTAGTTTCCCGTGAACACAATCATCACCGTCAAAATTCTCTTCAAGCTCCCATTCAGTTTTCCCAGATGGAGTACTCCTCTCTTCAACAATCAATGAAGAAGAACAAAAAACTAAAATGTTAGCCTTACTAAAACCGGTTGGAATGATCAAGATCCATAAGCTATTACATTACCTTCAAACGAAACCACAGAAGAGTACTGATTCCTGTCCACCACCAGATCCTGAAATTTGCAAAACAAGAAGAAAATCAGTAAAGGTATGCAAAAAGATGCAATCACAAAATAGTAAGATCCATCCTTCAATCAACCAAAACAGAGATCAAAACATTTATCCCACCCTCTTCTTCCACGAGTGGATCTTTGAAAACAGATGGCATCTTCGGCTGCCGTCATCTTTGATCCGGAAGCACCCCAAGAAGCAGCCCATTTCCTCCAATCGACCCCAAAAAAACTAGAATCCAGTTCCCCGGAATCACTTAGGTAGACTATAGAATCCTGAGAGGGAGAAATCGATTCGTTAAACAATTAGGGTTTCCGATCCCGCTTTCCTCTTCTTCTACTCCACTGTCTAGTTTTCAAATTTGAAACTGTCCCTCGAAAAAACAAAGAAAGAATATTTGTAATTGAATCAGAGATAAAGAAGAAATGTGGTACAAGTACAACGACTGAACCGGACCGGTTTACAACGGTTCATCAACTCGCACGTGCGTCGCTGTTGGTGAAATCAAGGATTTGCGCTACGTTACGAATTTTAATGCAATTATAATTATAATTAATTATTATTAATTATTAATATATTATTATCTTTAAATGAAAAGCAATTTTATTCCTTTATATTACGAAAGGTGATCATGGTGATAGGATATATGGTATATTTGTTAGTGAAAAATTTTATAATTTTAGATTAATTTGAATCATATTTTTTAAAAATTTTGGTTCAACAAAAAAGTAATTATTGCCAATTTTATCAAAAAGGTGCTGAAACATTCCAAAGAATAAAAGATTTGTTGAGTTTTGCATGCAAATAATTAATTAAGGGATCGTTTGATTGCTCGAAAAAAAATACAGTATAAAATTAATATAATATATTCAAATTACTTTAAATTATTTGGTTAAAAATTTTATAAATCATAGATTTTGTTATTATTATTTTTAAAATAAATATAATGTAAAATATTTTTGAAATTATAAGTGTCAATGATGTCACTATGGTATTAATAGGTCGATGGCAATCGGCTTGAGGCAACCGACAATATGTGGTGATGACACGAAAAGATGAGTTGGACGAAATGAGATTTGATCGATGATTACGTGCAGACAACCACCAACAATGGTAGATATTACTTATATGTATTTAATTCGCTCAAATTGAATAAATTTCAAAAACACTAAAATTTTATCCTTCTAAAATATATAAATACATCGCATTATTTTGAAATTTTATTTTACACCATGTCAAATACACAAAAGTTAAAATCTCTTGTATTTACTTTACACTCAAAAGTAATCCAACCAAATAGCTTATAAAACTTTGAAAGATAAAGCCAAAAATGTAATCAATAGTAATGATTAATAATTCCATGCAACTTAAAATCTATATTAATTCATTTTCTCATAAATCACATACAAACTTTACAACAACAACAACAACAAGCCTTTATCCCACTAAGTGAGGTCAGCTACATTAATCCTTCATCTCCATTGTGTTTTATTATGTGTCAAATTTTCATTTAATTCAAATATACTAAGGTCATTTTTTATACATCTTAACCACGCCTTTTTAAGTCTACCTCTACCTTTCTTAATATAAAAAATCTAATGAATCTACTCTCCTAACTCATCTGGATGGTCGACTTTATGTGGCCAAACCATCTAAGGCAACTCTCTCTAATCTTATCTGCCACCGGAGCTACTCCAACTTTTTCCAGCATACTCATTTCATTTTATCTCTAAGAGTAAAGCCACTCATCCACATGAGCATCCTCATCTATAACACTTAACTTAGTCTTATCCTTCTCTTTTATTGGCCATTTTTGCACCATAAGTTATCAAGGTCTTACCACCATCTTATAAAATTTTCTTTTAAGTGGAACTTTTCTATCACACAATAAAGTGATGCATTCCTCCACTTCAACCATCCAACTTGAATTCTACTAATAACATCTCCATCTATTTCACCATCATTTTGAACAATAGAGCCTAAATATTTGAATCGCCACTCTTATTAATAACTTGTTCACCTAATGTACTACCACTACAACTTCTACTAAAATTACACTCCATATATTCAATTTTAGATCTACTTAAACTAAAACCTTTAGACTCTAATGTTGACCTCCATAATTCAAGTTTCTCTTAGACTCTCTAGTCTTATCAACAAGAAGAATGTCATTAGCAAAAAAGCATACACCAATGTACATCTTCGTAAATGCCTAAGAACATCCATAACTAAAGCAAAAAAAGATAAGGGCTTAAAGCGATCCTTGATGTAATCCAACTAAAATAGGAAAATATTTTGTCAATCCTCCGTGTGTTTGGACACAAATAACAACTCTAATATACATATCATTAATGACTTGAAAATAACTAATATTAACTCATTTTTATTCTAGAACTCTCCAAAGAACATCTCTTGAAACTTTATCATAAGCTTTCTCTAAATCAATAAATATCATATATAGATCCTCCTTACTTTCTCTATACTTCTCCATCAAACCTCGATGTGAGAACTTTTGTATCACATCGTAACATATGCTCAATTACTCTCCCATAATTTTAATGACATATTAACTTAATTCCTCTATAATTTGCACACTCTTGTGCATCACCTTTATTCTTAAATATATGAACCAACAAACTCTTCCTACACTCATCTAGCATCTTTTTAGTCTTTAAAATAACATTAAAAAGAATTGTAAGCCAATAAATTTCTTGATCTCCTAAACATTTTCATTCTCTATTGGAATATCATCGGGTCCTACTGTTTTTCCACATTTCATTTCCTTTAAAGTTTCTCTAACTTCAGATTTACTAATACGACGATAAAAATAAAATTCTCTATTTTTGTTTAGAGTATTAAGGTTGTTAAAATCAATCGTACTTTCAGATCCTTCAATAAAAAGTTTATCAAAATATCTCATCCACCTATTTTCAATATCCTTTTCTAAGAAAAGCATTTTATTATTTTCATCCTTAATACACCTCACTTGAACTAAATCTTTACTTCTCCTATCATTTTGGTTAGCTAACTTATACATACATCTTTCACCTTCTTTGGTATCTAATCTATTATATAAATCACTAAAGTTAAATTTTTTGCATCATATTACTTTCTTAGAATCTCTACAGTTACTTTATATCTTTCCCAATTCTGAAGTTTTATATTAAACCAAGTTTTATAACAATGGTTCTTATTTCTTATCTTTTCTTGCACACTCTGACTTCCACCACCAACTATTTTTATTAAAAGAAATATTTTCTTTTGATTCTCCAAACACAATTTTAATAATTTGCTTAATTTCACTTGCTACTTTTTTCCCACATAACATTAGCTTTCTTATGAACATCCTAAATTCTAAGCTCTTGTAACTTGTTTTAAAATATTTTATTTATGTTCTTTAAGTGTCCCCATCTAATCTAGACAATAATTTGATTTATTTTTTCTCTTATAATATTTCATCTTAAAATCTAAAACTAACAATCGATGTTGGTACTTAAACTTTCATTCAATGACCTTACAATCTTTACAATCTAAACGATCTATTTTTCTTATCAAAAATAATAAATCAGTTTTACTAGATCCATTTTATAAGTAATAATATGTTCATCTCTTTTTTTTTAAATAAAGTATTAGAACTACAACATCATAAACTAAAACAAAATCTAATATAGTCTCACATTCTTCATTAGTCACTCCAAATCCATAACCACCATGAATACTTTTAAAATCTTCTATCATTCTATTAAATACTTTTTCTTCAAGGGGTATCTTTTGTATTAATCCCTCTAATTTATTCCAAAATTTTTCTTTTGAGCTTACATCCAAACCTACTTGAGGAGCATAAACACTTATAATATTGATAATCTTAGTATCAACAAAAATCTTTAAAGCTATAATTATATCTCCACATCTATTAATATTTATAACATTATCCTTCAAACTTTTATCTATAATCACACCTACACCATTTCTAGTTCGACTTCTACTAGAATACTAAAGTTTAAAACCTAAACTATCAATCTCCTTGGCCTTCTCCCCAACCCATTTAGTTTTTTGAACACATAAAATATTTATCTTTCTATGAACCATAATATTTATTAATTTCATTAATTTACCTATAAGAGTACCTACATTCCAAGTTTCTAACCTAATTCTAGTTTCATGGACTAACTTCTTTGCCCGCATCCATCCATAATATTAGAACTCTTATGTATTTAACATTGCACACGGGCGCCGATGCAGCGGCCATTTCACATTTTTCACTGTATTCAAGTCATACAACATCACATCTAGGGAACGTCCTAGCATTAACACAATGATTTAAATTATTCATGTCATGATTATTTCAAAAGTTTTATGCTGGTTATCGACTACCTATCGCAACCTCCACTTTTCACATCCGAACTTGAGACTGGCAAAGATAGAAATCACACATTAAAAAAAAATATTTTTATTACCAAAAAATTATAATTGGAACAACTATCCATTGAATTTTATTTATATAACCCAGATCATTTTCTCTACTTTAAATGTAATTTTAAGATAATTGATATTCCTCTTATTTCCTAAAAATTCTCTATTCTAGTAAATATGTCAAAAGCCACTCTTCGTCTAGGCCTTAGCTTCCATGATCACTCTAGCTCGCTCTAGCTCATCACTCTTCGAGATCATTCTTCACCCTCTTTAAACCCTCTTCTTTAGATTCAAGTTTAAAGACCCATTAGCTTATGCTTGATTAATCCATAAAGTATACATCACACTAAAAAAGTAAAAACCTTAATCAAAACAACACAAATCATACATATAAGATATTATTTGCTTTAACTCAGCACACCTCCTGCAGAGCTTAAACCATTAAAGTATATTCTTTTCTAAGTATATTCTCGAAGTCACACAACCTAATTCCCAAGCGTGCACCCACTGCCCTTAGCTCAATTGGCATGGGCGAGCACGGCTGGAAACTCCCCAGCCCATGTTCAATTCCTCATCAGAGTGGAGTGAACCTACGGAAAAATAGATGGAGGCTCGACACTTGTGGATAAATGAGCTAGATCTAGATTATTCATCTAAACAACATCAGTGAATGTAACCCTAAGTGGACACCCGTTATCAAAAATAAAATAAAATAATCCCAATACTACATTATGACAATGCTTAATTATGAAGTTCCTAAAAGAAATTCACTCAACCAAATTAAAAGATGAGTTGTGTATCATAATATAAATATATAATTGTATAACACAATAGTATTTCCTCCTCCTTGAATGTATAATTAAGATCATTTTAGCCACTTTTATTTCATTAAGCTACCAAGAGATAACTTCTTATCTAGCCCTCAACACAACAATCACATCACCTTAGCTTGCTTTGCTTCCATTTAACCTTCCTATTTCCTATCCCACTAGTGCTCTATTATGAGCATATTTCACTTTACTTATCATGAGCTACCTCTTAATAATTCTACTAAGCAAATTATAGATATTATGATACAACATCCATAAAAATAAGAAAACATATGTGAAAATAATTCATCGAATGTGTTACAATATAACAATATTGGAACATGAAAATAACCTGAAATAAATCCATAATGCCCAATCATAATAATATTGGTCAATTGTATCATATCATAATTCAATGCAGTGTACTAGCACATGCATGAGCATTATCCACAGTACAAAAAAACCTTGAAAAAAAATACTATGGCATGCACACTAAAATATCACATTGATCAAATATAACTTCTTGGGAGCTAAATCTCCCCCATATATGATTCTTGTATTCATTGTGTCTTCAACTCCACCCTCTCTATAAGGCATCACTTGATCCAAGAGGAATCCCTTCTTGGCGTTCCCTATATAAGCAAAAAAACATTAATAGGTCCATTAGAGTAGGACTATAATTTGAAGACAGCTTGAAAGCTTAACTCAAATCCTTTTAGAGAATTTCTAACCTTCACTGATAGAGACAAAGAAATAACCATCCTTTTAATTTGAGGTTGATTTGGAATGAGAGAGAAAGAATCTGGATTAAAAGAATTAATTAGGATTACTTTATAGTTGTTTGGTTGAGAGCTTTTGAGTTGACTTTGATTTTTTATTGGTTGTGAAAATGTAATGTAAAGTAAGCAAGGTTTTGGCATTGTCAACTGATTGCCGGCCAATTGAAGGCGCCGCATCATTTTAGGTGTATTTGAATTTGAGGTATTTGGAATTAAAATCGTAAATCAAATCCAAATAAAATTTTGTATTTGAAATACACTAAAATTTTATTCACAACCAAACGAAATGTTAGCGTCATTTGAATGCACTTGGAATGCAAATTCACAATGCCTTAATTTTCACTGGAGGAATGCTGAAAACCCTAGAGAGAGAGAGAGAGAGAGAGATGGAATAAAGTACATAATTCGTATCATTAAAATATTTCAACTTTTGATACTTGCTCTGTTGCTCAGACATAGGGAATGGAGGCTCACACTTAACAAGTAAATGCTTCAAAAATAGAGTAGATAGAGCAATTGATCTTATTGTAATTTGTGCAGTAGAAGTCTAGGAGTGTAACTATGCCAAGTTGGCTAATAGACAACTTTATTAGCCAACTTTTAAGCCAAGCTAAACAAAACATTGAGATATGGAGCTAAGTTTAATCTAATCTACAATCAACTCCAAGGTTCATTAAAATAATATTAGTATAAAGTATACTTTAAACAAAAAAAATTAAGGATTAAATTATAAATTTATAGAAAAAACCTAAAGAAATCCTCAAATTTTCATCACACCACAAGATCGAAAATAAATCTCCACAGAAGTCATTTTATTAACTCAAAAAGCACACTTCTTTAACACTCTGGAAAAAAAATAAGTATAAATCCAACTTCCCATGGAAAAAAAATAAAAGAACAATCTAGTTCATGCTTCGTACCTCTCCATAGCTCCGCCCAAAATGCAAAGCGCTTTTCTTTAAAACTTTTTCTCATCCATATGAACTGGTTTTAAGACTTGATGGCCTAATGATAGAGTTGGACTTCGCGGTTCGGTCAATAGTGCCGATGAAGGTGGATGTCACCTAGTTTTGCTGCTTGGTGGCCAGGCAATGGGGGTGGACGTGATGGTTCGACTGAATAGAACCAATTAAGGTAGATTTCAGCTGTTTTGTTACTTAAATTCTAGCGGTGCGGCTACTCTTTGAGATTTGGCTGAATATAACCATGGAAAATGAGGCTAGAGTTGCAAGTCAAGGCACTCTTCAAGGCCACCTGAAGTCACAAGCAGATAAAGTTCCACAAAGTAAACATAAAAGATCTATAATATGACATCACAGATGAAAACAAAGAATATTTCAAAGAAAAACTAACTGCATAGAAAAATATCATAGAAGCATAACAAATATCTGATTCTGCATCAAAATCGAAAAAAAAAAATTGATCTCATTTACATCATGCATATAACAATAAGAAATTTAAAGTGTTGCACTGGATTTACTTCCAATCAGAGACTTCACTTGTACACTGAAATAGAGCAACATATTTTTTTGGGATATCTATGATACAAAAAATTTAGCTTTTAGTGATTTATACAATAGATTAGATACCAAAGAAGGTGAAAGATGTATAATAAGTTAGAAAGAGATAGGAGTAAAAGATAGTTAGTGAGGGTATTAAGGATGAAAATAATAAAGTATTTTCTTAGAAAAGATATTGAAAATAGATAGATGAGGTATTTGATAAACTTTTTGATGAAAGATCAGAAAGTGATTGATTTTAGCTTATACCTAAACAAAATAGAGAATTTCATTTTATCGTCATTAGTAAATCTGAAGTTAGTGAAACTTTAAAGAAAATGAAATGTGGAAAAGCAGTAAGACCGGATAATATTTCAATAGATGTGTGGAAATATTTAGGAGATCAAGGGTTTTTTTGGCTTACAAATCTTTTTAATGTTATTTTAAAGACTAAAAAGATGTCAGATGAGTGGAGAAAGAGTTTGTTGGTTCCTATATTTAAGAATAAGGTGATAGACAAAATTATAGAGAATTAAGTTAATGTGCCATACATTAAAATTATGGGAGAGAGTAATTGAGCATCATAGAATGACGTGATACGTAAGCTCACAATGTTTGGTTTCATGTGGTAGATCTATGGATGTTATACATTTGTTAAGAGGTTTGATAGAAGCATAGAGAAAGTAAGAAGGATTTACATATAATATTTATTGATTTAGAAAAGCTTATGATAAAGTCTCAAGAGATGTTCTTTGGAGAGTTAACGTGAAAGGAGTTAATATTGATATTCAAGTCATTAAGGATATGTATACTAGAGTGTACTTGTGTCCAAACACAAGGAGGATTGACAAAATATTTTCCTATTTCAGTTGGATTACATCAAGGATCAACATTAAGCCCTTATCTTTTTACTTAGTTATGGATGTTATTATGAGGCATTTACAAGAAGATGTATCTTGGTGTATGCTGACATTCTTCGATAAAACTAGAGAGTCCAACGAAACTTGAATTATGAAGGTCAACTTTAGAGTCTAAAGGTTTTGTTTAAGTAGATCTAAAGCGAATATATGAAGTGTAATTTTAGTTGTAGAAGTTTTAGTGGTGTTGTTTTGATCAAGTCATTAATAAGAGTGGCGATTGATATTTAGGATCTATTGTTCAAAATGATGGTGAAATAGATGGAGATGTTACTAGTAGAATTCAAGTTGGATGGTTGAAGTGGAGGAATGCATCGCATTATGTGATAGAAAAGTTCCACTTAAACTTAAGAAAAAATTTTATAAGATGATGGTAAGACCGAATGACTTATGGTGCAAAATATAATAAAAAAGAGAAGCATAAGACTAAGTTAAGTGTTACAAAGATGAGGATGCTCAGGTGGATGAGTGGCTTTACTCTTAGAGATAGAATGCAAAATGAGTATGTTCGGGAAAAAGTTGGATGCTCAGGTGGATGAGTGGCTTTACTCTTAGAGATAGAATGCAAAATGAGTATGTTGGAAAAGAGTAGTTCAATAGATAAGATTAGGGAGATCCTTAGATGGCCATATGCCGTCAAATGACGACAGAGAGTAGACATTAGATTTGTCTTATGTTAAGAAAGGTGTATAGACCCAAAAGACTATTAGATGTATAAAAATGATCTTAGTATACTTGAATTAAATGATAATTTGACACATAATAGCACACAATGGAGACGAAAGATTCATGTAGCCGACCCCACCTAGTGGGATTAAGGCTTGTTGTTGTTGTTGTTATGATAGAATATGTCTCACAGAAGTTTAAGAATTGGGAATTATTGTTTGATAGAATAATTCAGGAGAAAATTAATTTATTCGCTTCAAAACTATAATGAGTTAAATATGCTCCTGAACATTTAAACAAGGCTGAATTTTTCCAAAAGCAAATAAAGAGCAATTGCAGCTTCTAAGATAACAATAAAAAAAACACAAATCTTGATGGATAAAAGATTTGTTACCATATGCAAAAAAAATTGCAGTGCCAGCAAATTTCGACGAAGCAGTTGACATGGTCTCAGAAGTTATTGTCTTGTATAACAACCTCTCTGCAACATTTCATGATCAATCCTGAATGCCAAACACAATCTTAAAACTTCAAAAGATAATTTTTCCATTGCCAACATGTTTCTTTGAAGCAAACACACAATTCTTAGAACTTATCATCTGGTATAAAGCCTCTCTGCAACATTTCATCATGAAGCCTGAATGCTTCCTTCAAGTTCTCAGCAGCAACATAACCATTTATGAGAGTTGTGTAAGTTAATTTATTAGGCAAAATTCCTCTAGCAGTTATTTTCTTAAAGATATAACGTGCTTCCTGAACACTACCTAGCTCACAATACCCACTTATGAGTGCATTATATGTGGAAATATCCGGATTAATACCTTCAGTTTCCATTCTATGGAGCAAGGAAAGGGCCTCCTGCAATTTTTTAACTAAAGTGTTATAAGTTATTCTATCTAGAACTATATTATTATTTCTCATCAAAATCATAAACTCTTCAGCCTTCAACACATTACCAGAGCAGCAAAAGCCTTTAATAATGGAGTTGTAAGTCCCAATATTTGGCAGAATTCCTTTTCTACTCATTTCATCCCACAGCTTAAATGCCTTAACAACATCCCCCTTAGTACAATAACTATCGATTAGTATACTATAAGTGATGGAGTTAGGCACAATTCCTACATTAATCATGCCATCCCATAATTCATAAGCTTTCTCCATGTCACCTTCCTTGCAAAAACCACTAATTAATGTATTATAAGTAACAACATCTGGTTTAACATGCTTACTCAGCATTGTATTGAATAAATTATAAGCTTCCTCCATCTTCTTTGCAATATCCATGGATGAGAGTTGTAAAGTGTAATAATCAGGAGTTAATCTTCTTTCCATCATCTCCTCAAAAAGCATATTAGCATCCGAAAGCCTACCCTCCTTGCACATTCCATTCAACATTGCATTATATGTGACCACATCAGGAAAACACCCATGATCAAGCATTTCATCATACATCTGTAGAGCCTTGGACATCAAACCAGCCCTGCAAAACCCACTGATAAGCATTGTATAGACCACAGTATCTGGAATCAAATCAACAGCCTTCATCTCTTCAAAATAGTACAATGCTGAATCGATATCTCCTTCTTGGAAAACAAACTAATCAAGTAGCTGAACGTTACCATATCAGGAACAAGGCCATGATTCAGAATCTCCTGATGCATCTCCACTGCCTCCTGTACTTTCCCATTCCTGCATAAGCCTCCCAATAAAATGTTAAATGTAGAAGTGTTTGGCATCAATTCGCTTCCAATCATCTCGGAGTGCAGCTCCTTGACCTTATACTCTCCTTTTCTACAGAAGCCATTCAAAATAGCATTGTAAGTTACAACATCAGGTCTCAACCCCTTTCTTACCATAGAATCCAACAGAAGCAATGCTTCTTCCAGATGCCCGCTTCGAGAACGAGTATCAACCAATGTGTTGTAAGTCACTAGATCCGGAAAAATCCCTTTTTTCTCCATTTCATTCATGAATTCATCAGAATCTTCAAACCTCCCTTCTTGCACAGAGCGTTAACAATGATGTTCAGTGTATATACATTCGGACAAGTTCCAATTTCAACTACTGTATAATTCCCACACCATATCAAGCCATTCCGCCCGCACCAATCCAGCAAGAATGTTGCAGGCATTGACAGAAACTAAAACACGCCTCTCCTTCAAAACTCGGAAGGCCTCTGTGGCCTCCCTCAGCTTTCTGGCCTGGACATAGGTGGATCAGAAGGTCGAAAACGGACGGGTGAGTTACAGCCTTGGTAAGTGGATATAAGGGCATCGACAATCAGACCTTGAGGTGCCGCGTCGACGGACCATTCGGAGGATAAGGGATTGAGCGTCGCGGAGCGGCGATTCAGAACTGAGACGTGGATCATGGCGCTGAGAGACTCCGATGAGAGCTTCAAGTTGGAATTTTTCGCAAGGAGATGGACGAACTCTTGGCCAAGGAGAGGGTTTCTTCTGCTGCATTTGTAGAGGACGTCGAGGATCACGGAAGGGTGAGTCGAGGAGAGGATGGAGAGAGTTTGGGCTTTGCTGCGTTGGAGGTAGAGATGATTTGGTCGGAGAGGGCGAGAGGTGGGAGATTGGCCATTCGCCTTGGATACTGATTCTTGTAGTGCTAGAGCTTCTGTCGAGTACGGGAAGCGAGGAGGGAAGGGGAAGGTTTGGCCGCGGCGAGCAGAGGATGCGCCATGTCCAAGCTAAGCACTCGCCTCCGTGAATCAAATTCCAAGCCAATTCCGATCGTATTTGAAAATAAATCTCTTATTCTGGAGAAAATATTACGTCCGGAGTCCGACGGCTTTTATACGCAGATGACTAATCCACAGACGACATATGTCCCATTTATTGATTAACAGAAATGGGCGTGACTGCTCCCACCAGAACGCCGATGGCATCTGACCAGAAATACATTTTCCTACCGACCCGCCCCAAGTGCCTGCTGCTCAAAATGGGAGAATTTAAAAGAAATATATACTAATTTAGTTCAGGTTAGTTTTTTTCCAAGCTAAACGAAATGAGAAGAGATACGTAAAATCTCATTTCATTTTACAGAACCATGAAGATGGAGAACGCCGAGGAAATAACAACCATTTTAGGCGATGTATTAAATACAAATCCATCTAATGCTTTCGTGTTTTTTTCTACTTAGATATATTCTGTTATCTAAAAGAAATATGTTCATTACTCCAAAGAATTTGGATGTTTTTTTGTATTTAATTTTGAGTTATTTCAGACCACTGCATTCTTTGAGGGTACAATCAATTTTGACATTTTTTTTTTCACATTTTTTTTGCCAACTTTATGATTATGTTTAACATTACAAAGGAAGCATTTGGAGATTGTTTGTGATTTTGGGAGATTCAGACTCACTTTTGGAGGGTACGACCTTTTGATCTTCGCTTTTTTTGCCAACTCCATGATTATGTAGGGCATTGCAAAGGAAGCATTTGGTGGTTTCGGTTTAGATCAGACCAGCACTTTTGAGGGCACCATTTTTGACCTTTTTTTCCCATTTTTTTGCCAACTCCTTATGATTATGTATAGTGCATAAAGGAAGCATTTGATGCTAGTGGTTTTGGGTTAGTATGCACTCTGGTACCTCTTGAGAGGTACTGCACCATTTTGACCTTTTTTTCCAATTTTTTGCCAACTCCTTATGATTATGTTTAACATCAGCGAAGCATTGATGCTTGGTGGGTGGTTTAGTGCATATCTCAGGTACCTCTTTGAGGGTACCATTTTGATCTTTTTTCGCTTTTTTCCAACTCCTTATGATTATGAGGGCATTATAATGGAAGCATTTGATGGCGCGGTGTTTTAGTGCATTCAGACTGCACTCTTTGAGGGTACGCATTTTGATCTTTTTTTCCATTTTTTTTTTTGCCAACTCCTTATGATTATATTAGCATCAGAAAGGAAGCATTTGATGGCGATTTTGGTTTAGTGCATTCAGACTGTACCTCGAGGGTACAGACCATTTTGACCTTTTTTCCCAATTTTTTTGCCAACTCCTTATGATTATGTATACATCAGAAAGGAAGCATTTGATAGCTTGGTTTTGTGATTCAGACTGTACCTCTTTGAGAGTACATTTTGACCTTTTTTCCAATTTTTTTGCCAAACTCCTTATGATTATGTTTAACATCAGAAAGGAAGCATTTGATGGCGATTTTTGGTGATGCATCTCAGACTGTACCTCTTTGAGGGTACTGCACCATTTTGACCTTTTTTTTTTTTTTTTGCCAACTCCTTATGATTATGTTTAGCATTATAATGGAAGCATTTGATGGCGCTTGGGTAGTTTCGGGTTAAGATCAGACCTCTGTACCTCTTTGAGGGTGCACAATTTTGACCTTTTTTTTCCAATTTTACTCCTTATGATTATGTTTAACATCAGAAAGGAAGCATTTGATGTCGGGGTGATTTTGTATTTGCATCTCGTACCTCTTTGAGGGTACAAACCTTTTTTGATCTTCTTTTCCATTTTTTTGCCAACTCCTTATGATTATGTATGGCATTGAAAGGAAGCATTTGATGGCGCTTTGGTTTTGGGTTTATGTGCATCTCATGTACCTCTGAGGTATGCACTTTTTGACCTTTTTGATAGTTTTTTTTGCCAACTCTTATGATTATGTATGAGCATTATAATGGAAGCATTTGATGGTTGTGGTTTCGGTGGTTAATTTTCCATCCATATTTTGTATCTCTGCTCCAGGTAAATGCACAATGACCCATATTTGGAGAAACTCCTGCACCACGCTCGTAATGAAACGGAGGCATATGCATCGACTGCACATCAAATTTTCTGTTCTAAGGACCATACTAGTATTGGCCAAACTCAAAGAAATTGAAATCAAAAGATTTTCTATGTGCAAAAGTCGGTCTAAGAAGTCTCGCCTAAATAGCTTGACAAAATTCCGTAAAGTTGATACAAGAACCTGATGTCCATGATTAGATTCTCTGATTTGAGGGGAATTGGACGATTAAAAACATACGAAAGTCATAATCATTCTTTGGCAAGCTCACCGACCTACATCTTCTCGTGATCACATGTGATGCATTAGCGATGAAAAGGCATCCGTGTTGAAGACAATGACAGATCGATTAGAGCAACCGATGCATTCACCTATCTAACCGAGGAAGTTGGCGAGAATATCGTTCACCAAAAGAGATGCTTTCAATTTTATTCGAGAAAAGATCGAGGATTGCAAATGGTGATGGTAATACATTAATTGTTTAAGGAGAGGCAAGCATCGGATGGGATGTTTATGGATGTGCAAGTTGATGAGTCTGATTGCTTAGTAAGTTTTTTTTTATAATGGCATGTCTAGATAGAATATGATTGTTTTGGGATGTGATAATTTTGATACAAGCCATAAATAAATAATCTCATTGTGCCCCTTGTTGAGTGAATCATCACGTAAAATGTTTGAGTAGCCTTTTATCGAGACAATTGAGTCATTCTCATGGCTATTCCAAACTTTTCTTCTTGACGAATCCTATAACATCATAACAATGCTATGAAGCCATTGAATACGATACATCATATAGGCCAAGGCTTATTTTATAAATGCATGAGACTCGAGGAAGAGTTTAAAGAGGCTTGGTATGCCATGCTAGAAGAAGGCATTTGCATGATCATGCTTTTGTGAGCTTTATAAGATTAGATCCAAGTGGTCCACCGCAGATTCAAAGGACTCATTCGCATGGGCATCTTGTCAACGAACGTAGTGAGTCCACAACAATGTATGTCATGGAATATCTAAACCAACAAGTTCGCCACATTGTTTCTTGGAAAAGGTTATGGAGACATGGGAATGAACATGACGAAGACTTCAAGTAGCTACCATCGATTGTTGCAAGACCATTCAATTCTAAAACAAGTCGCTATGTTTTATACAAGAAAGGTTTACACTTATGTCAAGAGGAATTTGCATCAAGAATCAATGATGACAAAGACCATGGAGTATTTTTGGAGAAACTAAAAATGCATCCAAAACATATGCAGACTACCCAAGTGACTCAGTAAAAAATTTGAGATGATGGGATTACTTTGGTCCATCAGACGTAGTTCAAGATGTGTTGATTCTGACAAGTATCTTCGCATGGTCTACTAGAGCAAAGAGGGATATTTGCATACAGAAATTAAGAGATGTGGCAAGCAGATGGAAATGCTTCGCATTATTTTCGAACCACATAAGTCGATATGCATATCAAATAAGTGTGGCAATAAGAGAGGAGACTATATGCTTGATCCCTAAAAACTATATGATGATGTCGACTCTATAATAAGTGAGAATTCCAACCGACAAAAAGCAGAAGAAGAAGTTAACCAGATAAGGGAAAAGACATCTTAAAAGATCCAAAGCAACAAAGTGTTTCCAATTAAGGGATATTGGGAGAGATCCAAGAAAGCCAAGAGTAATTTTCTACTATGATTACTTTAGTATTTTAAATATTGTTGTTAATCTTCAAACCCTTCTACTTTTTTTGTAAACCAAACTACAGATAGGTGGTGCTTCCTCACAAGTTGCATCACCTTTCATGCGTGTTTTTCAAAGGTATGCATAATATCACACATCGATTTAAGAAAGTATCAACTAATCGATGATGTTCTACATGCGAATTTAACTTTCACAAAAAATCTAAGGGTACAAGCGATGATGGATATTATCTCGTGAAAATATTTGATACATGACATTATCCAGATTTTCCGATAGAGATTGACACTGTTTTTGTACTCTTTAATTAGTTAATCATGGAAATTGTAATCATCGACAAAGATCAATAAATATGTATCATAATAGATCAATTTTGACTTTTTTTCCATTGCCAACTCCTTATGATTATATTTATTATAATGGAAGCATTTGATATTTTGGGTGGTTTGTTTAGTACATTCAGACTCGGTACCTCTGAGGGTAGATATTTTGACCTTTTTTTCATTTTTTTTTTTTGCCAATTATGATTAGAACATGCATATTTCATCGAGTGTATTTAGTCAGATCAAATCTGAACAGATCAATTTTTTGACCTTTTTCACATATTTTGCCAACTCTTATGATTATGTTTAACATCGCAGGAAGCATTTGATGTCGAATTTTGGTGGTTTAGTGCATCAGACTGGTCTCTTGAGGGTAGTGAATTTTTTTGATCTTTTCCGCTTTTTTTGTCAACTTTATGATTATGTTTAACATTGCAAAAGAAGCATTTGATTTCGTGGTTTAGGTACACTGCAAATTGTACCTTTGAGGGTACACTATTTTTGACCTTTTTTTCCTTTTTCCCAACTCCTTATGATTATGTTTAACATTATAATGGAATCATTGCTTGGGATTTTCAGATTTTAGACCAACTGTACTTTTTGCATTTGACTTTCCGTTTTTTTTGCCAACTCCTTATGATTATGTTTAGAACATAAAGGAAGCATTTGATGGTTTTGCATGACCAGTGGTACCTTTGAGGGTACACATTTTGACCCTTTTTTCCGTGTTTTTTTGCCAACTCCTTATGATTATGTTTAGAATATAAAGGAAGCATTTGATGGCGCTTTGGGTGTTTCGTGGTTTATGCATTCAGACTCTGTACCTTTTGAGGGTAAGATCATTTTACCCTTTTTTTCCAGTTTTTTTGCAACCCTATGATTATGTTTAATATTATAATGGAAGCATTTGATGTCGCTTGGTGATTTTGGTATTTTCAGATTCCAGAATTCCTTTGAGTACTGATATTTTGACCCTTTTTCTTTTTTTGCCAACTCCATGATTATGAGCATAATGAAGCATTTGATGCTGAAAGTTTGTGGTTTAATGCATTCAGACTCGGTACCTCTTTGAGGGTACGTACCATTTTGACCTTTTTTTTTTTTTTTTGCCAACTCCTTATGATTATGTATAAAGCATTATAATGGAAGCATTCACGCTGGTTTTGGTATTTAGATCAGACTCGGTATCTGAGGGTGATCATTTTATCTTTTTTTCCATTTTTTTTTGCCAACTCCTTATTATATTTAGACATTATAATGGAAGCATTTGAGCATTGGGTGATTTTGTGGGTATTTTAGATCAGACTGTTCTTTGAGGGTACGTGATCATTTTTGACCTTTTTCGCTTTTTTTCCAACCTTATGATTATGTTTAGAACATTATGGAAGCATTTGATGCTGGTGGGGTGTATTTATACTGTACCTCTTTGAGGGTACGTCTTTTGACCTTTTTCCATTTTTTTTGCCAACTCCTTATGATTATATTAACATTACAAAGGAAGCATTTGATGGCGCTTGGGTGGTTTTGGTGGTTTAGTGTATCTGTAATGTGGTACCTCTGAGGGTACACCTTTTTGATCTTTTTTTTTTTCCCAACATGATTATGTAGATATCATAAGATATATTATAATCTATTATAAAAAATTCGCATCAGAATCTAATAAATTAAGTTTCTAAAGCTATAAATTATATATAACTTCTTCAAATCATTGAACTAATATCTAAAATTTAAAATATATATGCACATGAATAATAAATTCTCAATATGAGTTACCATAAAATGAAGTTTTCCTAAACTCAATAGATTCATAAGAGGCTTAATTTATATAATTGTTCAAATGATGATTTTGATTTAACTCAAGAAAAGCCCCACTCCAAAATGTATTAATCATTAACATCACCAATATCAATCCTAATGTGACAAAGCATAAAAGCTCATAAATATGTTCAAAGTGAGAAAAAGTACCACATGTTAAGCACAACTAAGCAACAATCTACCCTAGTAAATAGAATTACTAATCAACATTTACCTCACAATCTAAATATAAAAATATATATAGTGCAACAAACCACACTACTTCATTAAATCATCATATAACTACACTACATATCAACTAAATATATTTAACATCATTAATCATAAAACAAACAACGAGCCATTTCGAGCAAAACCTAAGCATTTATTCAAAGGGTAGGACTCAATATTTGAACTTCTAAATCATTGTTATTTATTTTGAAAAGTTATTTTTAAGTCCATCTCATAGAACCGAACCTCGAATTATCAATCATCACTATCAAATACAAATAGATCCATATCATATGTGAAAATATACAATGCGTAATCACTATTCATAAGGAAATCTCAATATTCAAGGAAAATATACAATGTAATCACACTTTATGGCGTGGAAATCACTCTTTATTGCATTCACCTCCATGCCAAGTCATCTTCTTCTTCGTGACTTGGAGGAGAAGTCAAGCAGAATGAGAGAGAGGATGAGTTCCTCCCATTGATCTCTTCACAAGATTTGAAGAAGAGCTCTGAATTAGCTTTGGGAGCTTCATCGATGCATGCACCAACATGAGTCTTCAAAGCAAAATAAAATATCCATGCACTTCAACTATATGAGAGAGAGGAGAAGTTAAACAAAGCAGAGTAAAATATCATCCCAGGTCTATGCACTTCAAAAAAAAATAGCTGAGTCTTCAAAGCCACCTAACATGCATTAAACAAAATCCTATATCGACAAAATAATATTGTTCTCACTGGATTTTAAGTCCCAAACAAAATGTAGCGTAGTTTAACTCACTCTAAATATATTCATTATCTTTGGCCAATCTTGGTCTACCCACCAATCGAGGTTTGATTGTCGCCCATGTATTTGCGACAAACATTCCAGCCGACACTATTGACTTGTATCCCACTCACTATGTCGATATCATTTCGATCGCAAAGCTCCCCAAAGATCTTCAACAAGTAATTTGATCTAAATAGGCAGAAAAAAATTTCAATAAGTTGGACCAGGAAAAAAAAAGTAAAGATGAACCAGATTTGAAAACAGTTCTTACAATCGCATCAGGAAGAATGCTCTTATGGGTTGGTTGGCAATGAGTCATAAAATACCCTCTCGATTTAATATGTCCAACCAAGAGTGTCCAGTCGATTATCTATAACCAGAAGATTAACTCATGACATACCGTCTCAAGATAATATGGATGAACATCTTGCTTTCCATCTTCGCCTGCATAACTCAGAGAAAGAAGAGAACGATTACACATTACGCCTTTCATCTAAGCAAACAAGAATCAATCGTAATCAACATTCTGGGTAACATACCCAATGCAAGCATGAAATGTACAAATATGGGACATACGCAGAAATGAAAGCATTTCTGGCCAAGAAGGCTAAGGCATCAATGTGTATCTGAGAGATATTGATCCGTCAAGAACTCATCGACCGCGTACAATGATATTCCCGCCACCAATACCGTATCACCCCGCAATTAATAAATATTTTAAAGTGATCCGAACAGTAGGTTATTTTACGTGATGAAGGTGAGGTTTGACTTACTTGTCCTTGAACCGACGACGTCAATAAGATCGAGCATTGGCTTAGTAAAAGCCCGATGAGAACTCACAACATGAAGTCCCTCGATGCCGCAACAAAATTACTGATGACAAAAGCTAGTGATGAAGAGCTACATTCACTATGAATAAATCCGATCATCGAGATGATGCATCCACCGATGCTCCTCCACCATGACGATGGCAGTGTGTTGGTCATCGACCTCTATTGGCTCATCTTTGCTAACCTATAAAACAATTTAGGATGACGATTAATATGACTTGATCGATGAGATTAATACCTCGCGATGCTCCTCCACCACAACAGTGGGTCATCGACCTTTATTGCATCATCTCTAACCTATACAAAAATTTAGTGAAAGACTATTTCTATTATCTCAAATTTAAAAGAAAGTAACTTAATACCTCAGCCTCGAGTGGAGGCCACCACATCATTTGTTCTTGCTCGAGACTTCCGTAAGTGTGTGTGAAAGGGGAAGTAATAATTTATTCTTATCCCGAGCTTTAACACCACGCTCACGCCAATGAGTTTTGAGCATCATGTGTAGTGGTGGCCTCCACAAGAACTTCTCCTACAATTCCACGGGCTTCCCCTTTGAAGTATCCAACTCGCAATGGAATCTCCAGTGGCCTCCACAAGAGCTTCCTTTGTTGTACCTCCTCGTGGGTCACATGGTAGTCTCCCGGGTACCATCCACGTGGGAAGCTTCAAGAGTTTCCCAGGTGACCCCTAGGAACCTCCCCGCATTTGGTAGACCCGCCTCGGATAACATCCTCGATAGCAAAGAACTCAAATCAAGCCCATCCAACCTCTCGCCATTGTTGTATGAAAGACGATATGCTCTCTCGTCCTTCAAACCCAAACATCCTCTCCACCAGTCTGCTGTGAGGGGCGTGTAAAACACCGGATGGGAGAATATCGAGGAGAGATATAGGGAGAGTCGGGGCTTCGTGACTTAAAACGGACTACTATCTGCCCACATGTCTAGATTGTCAAGGGACTCGACCGAAGGAGCCACTCGCCTTCCAATAAGTCCTCGAATGAAAGGCATGCTATGGTAAAAGGATAAAAAATTTTGAAGACATACAACATAAATGGATACATTCTTATTTGAACTAAGTGATATTATTATATGTCACCTCCCAAACCAAGGAAAGCATTTTTGGGAACTCTATTTTAGCCCATCGCAAAGATACGGCTGCAGGTTCGATGATCGCTTATGATGCTTATGTGCTCACCATATCTACAATGAATATATTAAACAAGAAACTTCAAGACATTATATTTCACATTAATGGAGATATAAAACATACCATCGAAGAGTGACAAATCCACTCATGTAGCCACCGCCTTCAATCTTTGATGCAATAACATCAAATTGGGAGACTAGAAGTCCCAAATGGCCGCCTCAGTACTCAAAGAAATCTATCTATATCATCGTAAGTAATCAATTCGATGCCACCCAGTAATTGTGATACAAAAAATAGATTTGATAAGAAAATGTATATACAATCAAAATCAAGCAGTAACGAGCCATTCAATTCAAGTCGCTCTCAGAATATGAATGTAAATGACAAATGGGATTTCGCCATACAACCTTCTCCCCTGTTTGGCATCCCTATCATCAATGCAACTTCATCGGTGAAAGGAATGTACGCCCACCCAGAAAGCTTGCTTTTTATGTCCCAAAGAAGACAGATCGATGTAATGGCAACCGAAGTCTTGCTTGATATGGAGTCTAATGAATTGATGGAGATGAAGCTTCTTTAAAATGTCGTGGGTTTCATCAAAAGTGTCCGTAATATTATCGAACACATTTCACGTATCGCACCAAGTTATCCTTTTCCTGCATGGTAAACTCAAAGACAAGTAATTAGGTCAAAAGAGGTCAGAATTCTCCAAAGAGGTACACGTGGTATGCACTAAACCACCCAAATCAAACCGCCATCAAATGCTTCCATTATAATGTTCTAAACATAATCATAAGGAGTTGGCAAAAAAAAAAAAAAAGGTCAAAATGGTAAAATTCCAAAGAGGTACACAGTACAAATGCACTAAACCACCCAAATCACCCAAATGCTTCCTTTGCATGTCTAAACATAATCATAAGGAGTAAAAATTGAAAAAAAGGTCAAAAGAGGTCCAGACCTCCAAAGAGGTACACACAGATGCACTAAACCACCCGTAAACCAAACCGCCATCAAATGCTTCCTTTGTAATAAACATAATCATAAGAAGTTGGCAAAAAAATATGTGAAAATGTCAAAATGATCCAGACTCCAAAGAGGTACACAGGTACAATGCACAAAATACCCACCCAAAACCCAAACCGCCATCAAATGCTTCCATTATAATGCTATACATAATCATAAGGAGTTGGCAAAAAATGTAAAAAGATCAAAAGGTCAGAATTCTCCAAAGAGGTACACTGTGGTACGATGCACTAAACCACCCAAACCACCCAAACCGCCATCAAATGCTTCCTTTAAATGTTCTAAACATAATCATAAGGAGTTGGCAAAAAACTGAAAAAGGTCAAAAAAGGTCTCAGACTCCAAAGAGGTACATGTGGTAGATGCACTAAACCACCCAAAACCACCCAAACCGCCATCAAATGCTTCCATTATAATCTAAACATAATCATAAGGAGTTGGCAAAAAAATGAAAAAAGATCAAAGGCCATCTCCAAAGAGGTACACAGGTGATGCACTAAACCACCCGTAAACCACCCAAACCGCCATCAAATGCTTCCTTATAATGTTCTAAACATAATCATAAGGCAAAAAATAAAAAAGATCAAAATCTCTCCAAAGAGGTACACATGGTACGATGCACTAAACCACCCAAAACCACCCAAACCGCCATCAAATGCTTCCATTCTAAACATAATCATAAGTGAGTTGGCAAAAAAAACCTGAAAAAAAAAGATCAAAAGGTCACGTACCCTCAAAGAGGTACATGCGGTGCAAAATACCCACCAAAATCACCCAACCGACATCAAATGCTTCTTTTGCAATGTTCTAAACATAATCAAGGAGTAAAAAAATGAAAAAAGGTCAAAATTGATCGTACCCTCCAAAGAGGTACACAGTCAGATGCACTAACCACCAGAAACCACAAGCCATCAAATGCTTCCATTATAATCTAAACATAATCATAAGGAGTTGACAAAAAAAAATGGAAAAAAGATCAAAAAAAGGTCTGCTCTCAAAGGGTACACACAGATACACTAACCAAAACCAACCATCAAATGCTTCCATTATAATGTCTAAACATAATCATAAGGAGTTGGCAAAAAAAAAGCGGGAAAAAGGTCAAAATATGCGTACCTCAGATGAGTACTTCAGAAAACCACTGCCATCAAATGCTTGGAATAATGAACATAATCATAAGGAGTTGGCAAAAAAAATGGAAAAAAAAAGGTCAAAATTGATTGTACCCTCCAAAGAGTCTGAGAGATGAATATAAAAAAACATATAAAAGCGCCAATCTTTCCTATCGAGAAGAGAGTAAACCTAAATTCATTCAAGTTGAGGAATACATGTGTAAATACCTCATGTAGTCACCTACAATATGATTTATGATTTTCTCTTCGGCGTAATGCCGTCGACAACGGGAGCTAGCGAGAAAAATCCTTACTGACGAGGAATGTCACGTCGGTAATGTTTCGTTCTTCTTCTCCGCTTTTTGAGCAGCTACAGGCGGGTCAGAAATATTTACTGGTCGTTATCGCCATCGGCGTTTACGGGTCGAAAGCCGTCAGTTATCTCAGTCAGATTGCAGGTAAAAGCGCGACATAATATTTTCTTCTTATTGAATTTAGAATCACGGACTGCGTTTGATTATTGACTCTGTGATTAAAAATAGTGTTTTTCAAGATGATTTAATTATACATAATTAAAAATTACGATTTAATTTTTATAAATTTTAAAATTTTATATAAACATTATATATTCATTCAATAACTTCTTTTATAATAATTTTAATATTATTCTTTTATATAAATACTCTCAATCTTCAAAATTTCCGTATGAGATATTAGAACATCTAAAATTCAATTTATACATCAAAAATAATTTTTTTTATCGTTATCTTCACATATATTTAAAACAAAAATTTCTATTTAAAGGTCATTCATACACTATTTTAAAAAAATTATAATTAAAATAAATTTTTATTATTCCATTACACAAAATGCATTGATCCAAATATAAGTGATCATAAATTAAGCATTATAAAAAAATTTTATGGTTTAGATATTATTAAGGGACATGATATCAATTCTCCATATTCATAATTAAAATGAGCATATTGATAAAAAAATAAATTAACATTTATCTTGATATCATATATATATATACGTCCTGGAAAATTAATGTCGATCACGAATCTCAGGCATTTTGAAATGCTTGATCTAATCACGATTTAAAACTTACGGTCAAGTAGTCACCGATGAGGCGAACATAGCAAACATCAAGCATAGTCGTCGAACTCGAATCGACTTCGGATCAAAAGAGCATGAAAATGGATCATCCGTCAAATGGTCACCAAAGCGATATATTTATAGTCGGTCGGCTCGTCAAGGCAGAATCCGAATCCAAGATCACCCAATTCGACATCATTAAGGCACCCGGATCATCAAAATACACCGTCGATCGGGGGATCCTTTGGGCGTCAGATGGGAGTGGTTGGAGTTTTCCGCAATTTACAAGGCACGCCACTCCCAAAATCTATAAATAGAGCCTCATTCTCACCTTAGGGGGGGAGAATCGATTTGAAGACCGAGCTCGAGAACCTCCACTCGACCCAGCCTTGTGACGATCCCAGCACCAGAGTGCCACCAGTGGTGCGAAGATCGGGAGCTTCGCCAGGAGATCAGAGGACTAGAAAAGACCGTTAAGCTCCTTTCTCACGAAGATCGAGGTTGCTCCGAAGATCAGTTCTGCGCTTTTGGAAACTTCTCCCTTGGGTTGGAGTTGGCCGATGTGTATTTTTCTACACTTTCGGAATATTGTTTGCCCACAATACCTTCTTCTAACTAACGAGAAGCGAGGACGTATCTTTTGAACACATAGTGAAAGTTCTGAGGCGGGCAAGGCCGTGGTTTTCCTTAAGGTTTTCCGCATTATAACCCATGTGTTCATATCCCACGTGTGTTGGATAATTTTTTGGGCTACTGACGAAGATCGCATCTGGAATAAAATTCTCTACGCATAGCGGTTACTTGGTTCCCCATTGCTATATCTCCAATATGGTTGGTAAGCGGGGTTTTTGCTCCAGCGCTCCTCATTCGGATCAAGGGCGTAAGTCTCCAACACTTCTCTACATAATAGACTTATGTCCCCATGTGAGTGTCGGGCCCCTCTTTGGAAGATCGCGTTCAAGGATGGAGGATTCCCGAGCGAAATTCTTGACTCTGCGAGAGGCAAAAGCGTTCCAACTGGAAGAGCCACGGGTTCATACGGCCCTCGGCATAATCGATTTTCTTCACGAAAATGATTGCAGGAATCTGGGATCACAAGTAGAGAACCCGGCACCACATCCGGATCTTTGAACTTACGGATCGCCGTTCTACTCACCCCATGGCTCGACCTCATATTGGTGAAACTCCGTCATCTTCGCGATGAACTCACGGCAGTGCGGGAAGAGTTCCGGCAACAATCGAATGATCCATTCTCCGCCCTCTTCCAAACTTCGTCCCTTCGGAGATCATCTCGCAATACGTTGAGATTCAAGCTTCCGGCATGGACCTTACGATGGCACAACCGTCGTGAGCATATCGATCACTTTGAGCGATCATGCACATTCGTGCAAATGACTCTGTCTTGTCGGTATTCCGGCGACTCTCAAGAAAGGGCGGGCTTACTTGGTTCTATTCATTAAGGGTCCGTCAGATCATTTGGAGAGCTTCGCAGCAGGTTCTGGCGAACAAGAGAATCATCGATTCATCACATCTCTCCGGAATCACGAGCGATGGAGAGTCCCTCGAATACTTGAGGTTCTCCTCAAGCGAATACCGAGTAGATCCGGAACTTTTGAGGCGTGCTTCTGGAGGACTCCGGGGATACTTATTCATCATTAATCGAGCAGGTCCATTCTATACACTGGTCCCGAATAGAGCACAAATCTCCAGCGTGAAGCTATCGGTGCTCATCGGCGTTTGAACCACCAAGCGACAAGCGGAAGAAGGTTCCCAAAGGTGATGTTCAAACATCTCGAGGAAAAGAAGGCGACAACCTCCCCAAAACCTCCTCGGCGACCTCGATGACTTTCGAGAGAGGAAATATCTGACTCTCAACCGTCATGCGAACATCCTCGGCTATTCGGGAAGAGGATAGCGTCAGTGGCCGCTTTAAAGCACAGGTGGAAATCAAGAGAATTACGCCACTTTCCATGAAACCTGTGAGGAGGAGATTGAAAGATCGTATATCTAGGCGTTTTATACAAAACCAACCGCTCATCCGGCAAATCTTTGAGCAACCAACTCGGAACCAGCGGTGGAGATAAAACAAGAGGGCGGTGTTATCCCAGCAAATATTCGCCCTTCAAGAGCGAGGAGAAGTCTCGGGTTGACCATTCTATCACCTTTGATGATTTAGATCTAGAGGGGCTTAGCATCCCATCAAGATCCCCTTGTCATCGGTCGAGGGGTGGTGATCCATGCTTCAATATTAAAGGATATTGATCGACAATGGGAGTTGGTTGATGTTCTTTTTTACTCCACTTTAGCATGGGTATAGAAGAGAAGCTTCAACCGCGGCGGTCCTGTATGGATTTGATAATCGGCGGATTAGTGGAAGGACAATCGATCCGTAACTCTTGGAGAATTTCCCGACCAACCACTTGATACAATTTATTATAGTCAAGTCGAGTGCGTGTGCAATATTTGGGAGACCTCTCCGATTATTATCACATCACGTACTCACCTCAAGATGAAATTCCGACACCGGCATCGGCGGTAAGTGGGAATCGGAATAACAGCGTCTTATATCAACAAACACCATTTCATCGGTAACCCTCAACATCGAGAACTTGACCTAGATGAGGATGCCTCAAAGGGCTTCTCGGTTGAAGATGTAATTTGTCTTCTATCTGAAGTTGATCCATCGCGAAGGTGAAGGTGGGATCGTTCTGCTGTCAGAAATCGAGAATCGTAGATTTTAGCGTAAAATCAAGATATCTTTGCACGGGCGCGATATTACGGGCATTGACGGAAGTCATTACGCACTCCCTAAAGTTGACTCAACCTGGCCGGTGTCTGAAGAAAGAACCAGGATTGCGGTCATAGAACAAGAAATCAACGGAAGTCAAGTTCATTCGAAGTCTACTACCCCACGGTTGGCTAAGTGTTAGTCAAAGGCCAGCAGTTCGGAGAATGTGCATACTACTGCGACGCGATGTGCATGCCCAAAAGATAGCTTCCCCTTCGTCATCGACCAACTAGTTGATGCGACATCGATCAGATCTTTGAGCTTCATGGATGCACGGCTACAACCGGGATAGGTCAAAAGGTCCTTAGTGGACTTCCCACTCTTCCATGAGTTAACATAAATGATAGCTCGATAAACAACCTTTGGATAAGTTATCTATAGGCGCCTACAACTTTCTCCATGAGGTTAACATCATGACTATACACCTGATAGGTCAAAATCCTGGATTCAATTGAGATCTTCTATACGAGTTAACATTCGACTCGATAAACAACCGATAAGTTGGCAATCTCATAGGCTGCACTTTCTCCATAAGTTAACATCATCGAGTGCACTCGATACCCAGGATAGGTCAAAAGGTCCAGTGGACTTCGACTTCTTCCATCTGAGGTTAACATCGTCGATGCGCTGATAAACAACCTTGGATAAGTTGGCAATCCTCTATGGCCTACAACTTTCTCCATAGTTAACATCATCGAGCGCTCGATACCACCTGGGATAGGTCAAAATCTCGTGGATTCAATTGAGAGATCTTCATAGTTAACATCGTCAGTGGCACTCGATAAACAACCGGATAAGTTGGCAATCCTCATGGCGCACAACTTTCTCCATGCAGTTAACATCGCAGTAAGCGCTCGATACTCAACTGGTCAGAATTCGAGAAACATAAATATATTAGCTGTTTGTGTCAGTAGCAGCTCGATAAACAACGGATAAGTTGGCAATCCTCAGGCATTTGCAACTTTTCAGTTAACATCGCCGAGTCGCTCAGATAAACAACCCACCGACGGTCAAAATCGATGATTCTTCGACCTCTTCCATCATTGCGTCACAGCTCGACAAACAACCTCGGATAGGTCAAAATCGCCGGATTATTCAACCTCTTCCAGCAAGCGTCATCACTCGACAAGCGATAGGTCAAAGATCTCGGTAACCACTGACTACATCGGTCCGAGCCATCCGCGAACAATCTGGCGGTTATCTCGACAACCTTGATTCATCGCCATACGGTCATTGAGTAGCCGGTTACATACCACAACCTTAGCCATCCGCGATGGATCGATAGCGTTCGATACAACCTTGGATAAGTTGGCAATCCCTGCTACTTCTGCTTTCTGTAACATTGCGTCAGCCGGGCTACAGATAACAACCTCGGTCAAAACTTTATACCTCTCCATGCTAGCGTCATCGAGCAAACTCGACAACAACCTCGGGTCAAAGATCCTCGGAATTGATTCGACTTCCATCGTTAGCGTCATCAGTCACATCAAACGAACCGAATAGGTCAAGATCACCGTCGGTTAACCGCATCTTTGCGTGGCTACACCACGTCAATCTTCGCCGGTCATCCCATTGCCGGTCATCCACGACCATCGGCCTTACCGCGAAATCGAATACCATGCCGGTCGCTCTTTACCATGGAGCAATTCTTGGCGCAGTTTGGAATATCTCCGGTGGCTTGCCACCAGTCGGTATGACCATTGTCAGGTCACGCCGGCATTCATTTAGGACCGCCGATCTTTGCGGTCACCACCATATGCGTCATCCTGATTCTGCGCTGAGTCGTGAATACCCATCATTCGGTCTTTGCTGACCCGGTAGACAATCGCCGTTATCGGCGGCATGCATCACTCATCTCCGGTCGGCGGTTCGCGACCACCCGTGTGTCAACCATTGTCCGGAATCAGCGGTCCTCTTACCACCGTCGGCGATCTTGGCGTCACCACCATCATGCGGTCATCCAGCCATTGGCGAATCAATCATCGACTAGTGCTTGATTATGGCCGAACCATCGTCGTGTCATCGCGACCCTCGCAGGTATCGTCTCCTTCGCCGCCTCAAAACGGACGATGCAGGCATTCCTCTTTTGAATGATTCGAGGTTCCCAAACTCCGGGGAGTATACTCGCTTGGTGGAGATGAGAGATGAGGTTGATCCAGTGCCCAAACTCCCAGGGGAGGCATGCACTCTGAGGAAAGAGGAGATCAAAATTATGAAACTCCAGGGAGGTATGCACTCAGGAGATGAGAAAAATGTGCCTTTCCTCTTAGCCTGGGGTTTTATAGACCTTCTAGGGGCAAAGCGTAAACCGCTCAAAACCGCTTCAAAGCTCAAAACCGCGTTGGCCCGTGGGCCGACTTGTATGGCGAGCCAGCGTGTGTAGCTTCATCCAGCAGCAGCCATACCGCCGTCTTGAGCCCCCATGTGGCCTCTCACAGCCATCGGTACTTGCGGTCGCCATAATGTATGCGCCTCACAAGCTGAAGCATGCCCGTGAACCGACCAGAACCGACCAGGGTAGCGCCAGGCACCGCCTCGATGGTTACATACCGTTCGTGCGGCTCGACCGCCGATATTACATCGGATTGCTTGATCAGATCCTTGTCGGCCGTTCGGCCCCGTCAGATCACGAGCCAGCCAGAATAACCGAGTTAATGCGTCTTGCCGCAGCCGCTCATTAGCGCCTTCATGGCAAGCTCTGTTAGCTCGGGATCGTAATCTCGAAATCTCGGCGCATACACATATTTATTTTGCGTCGCTTCGCGGTTATAATATTGTGTTGTTATGAAGATCTGTTCTCTCAATGCTTGATGGACTCTCAATTTCATTGGACTATTTTCAAGTGACATATATTTTTGGATGGCGAGATAACCGCCCAAAATAGGGGGCAACGTCGTCGAAATTAATGTTCGAATCTCAAGGCATTTTAAATGCTTGATCTAATCACCGTTTAAAGCTTCATCAAGCGAGTCACCGATGAAGACGATAGCATCAAGCATACTCAGACTTCGTCGAATCGGTTCGAGCATGAAAATGGATCGATCCGTCAAATGGTCACCAGCGACATATTTATAGTCGGTCGGCGGTTCGTCAAACGAATCCCGAATCAAGATCACCCAATTGGCATCATTAAAAGCGGATCATATCCGTCATCAGGGGATCATCTGTCATGGAGTGGTTGGAGTTTTCCAATTCTGCCTCCAAAATCTATAAATAATTCTCAGAGGGAGGAATCGATTTGAAGACCGACTCGAGAACCTCCACTGACCTTGGTGACGTCCAGCACCAGGTCACCACCATATGGTGCACGAAGATGAGGAGCTTCATGCCAGAGATCAGGACTAGAAAAGACCCGATTCTGCTCCTTTCTCACGAAGATCAGGGTTGCTCCCGAAGATCGTTCTGCGCTTTGAAACATCTCCTTGGGTTGGAGTCGGCCGATATTGTATTTTCACGCAATATTGTTTAGAGAATTTCTTCTCTACGAAGCGGCCGTATCTTTTGAACACATGAGTTCTCTGGTGGGCAGCCGTGGTTTTCTTCGGTTTTCCGCATTATAACCCATGTGTTCATATCCTGCTTGTGTGTTGGATAATTTTTTGAGCTCGAAGATCTACGTCTAGGAATAAAAATACAGCAACAATATATATATATATATATATATATATATATATATATATATATATATATATATATATATATATATATATATATATATATATATTTAATATTTGTGTATGTTTAAATATATGGATATACTAAAAAATAGATTAAATTCAAGTAAATTAAAATAAATAGGATAATATGCTATAATTAGGCCAATACAAAATTTTGAAACTTTGGTTACTTAAAGAAACTACTTGAGATTTTGACTTGAAAATGTAATTATACATATAACTATAGTTTAATTAATTAATGCAAGTAATAATTTTGATTATTAATGAAATAATTTATTAATGATTTAATTAAAAAAGTTGCACAACATGAATCTTAACAAAGGTCAATAAATTTAGTATGAAACAATTTATTTATGCATGATTTTAAAAAAAAAAAATGAAAATACAATTTAAAAATTTGTATAAAATAAAATTATTGTAAAATTAATAAATAAAATAAACAATAGTGATTATTTAACTATTTAATTTGATTACAAATTTATTTGTCAAATTATATAAAGCATAACCTAATAACTAATAAATTGATATTGATTATGATATGACGCTAAAAATCTCACTAATCGAAGCACGAATCTTGATGTCAGCAATATTTCAAATTAGAAATTGTATTAATATTAAAATATTAGAGGGATATCAATTAAATATAAATAGTTTTTTAAATATGGAGTGTTTATAATCAATCAGCGTCTTGGCCAAGATCTAACAAACACAAGATCTTTTGATTTTGATTTTATTTGAGCACTCAAATATTTAAAATACATTATATGATCAAATCATTTTGGTCTAGATGATGGTTTGAATTTTTTGATGTATTCAAAAGCATATCTAATCTATAAAGCAAAATTTTCAAATAAACACATTTAAAAATATAATTAGTGATTAAAAAATAATTTAAAAGTAGACATTGGATTAAGCGAACCAATCTTTGTGTATGGTTAGCATATATATTTTCATTGAGCAAGCTAAATATTAAAAAAAAAAAAAAACTTGTTACCCCGTGCTGCAATGTTAGGATCAATTTTATTATTTATTTTTTAGATTTTTTATTTATTTTGTTTATTTTACTTAAAATAAAATTATTTTTTATTATACTTATTATTTTAGAAATATTTAAAATATCTTTGAGATGTTTTAAATATTTTAAAAATAATATTATTATTTTAAAATAAAAAATAAAATTATATAAAAAATATTCTAAACAAATATATATATATATATATATATATATATATTTTAAAAAAATAACATAAAATTAAAGCAAAAAAAATAAAAATAAAATTGATCAAACAATCTAAGATTATTATTATGATTATTTTTCTTTTCTCATTTACATTAAAATTTTTAGTAGGCTCTGCTTGGGATCAATTTTATTTTTTTTTGTTTATTTTTTTTTTTATGTTATTTTAAAAAAATATTTGTTTAGAATATTTTTTATGTAATTTTATTTTTTATTTTTAAAATAATAATTCAATAAAACATTATTTTTTAAGTAAAACAAACAAAATAAAATAAAAATATAAAAAATAAAAATAATGATTTTAAAAATAATGTTATTTATTTTTAAATAAAAAATAAAATTACATAAAAAATATTCTAAACAAATATTTTTTTTTTGAAAAATAACAAAAAATTAAAAACAAAAAACAAAATAAAATTGATCCCAAGCAGAGCCTACTAAAATTTTAATGTAGATGAAAAGGAATAATAATAATAATCTTAGACTGTTTGGGATCAATTTTATTTTTTTTATTTTTATTTTAATTTTATGTTATTTTTTAAAAAATATATATTTAGAATATTTTTATGTAATTTTATTTTTTTTATAAAATAATAAGTCAATAAAATAAATTTTATTTTAAATAAAACAAAACAAAATAAAATAAAATATAAAAAATAAAAAGAATGTTTTTTAAAAATAATGTTATTTTTAAAAATAAAAAATAAAATTACATAAAAAATATTCTAAACAAATATATATTTTTTTAAAATAACATAAAAATAAAAACAAAAAAATAAAAAATAAAATTGATCCAGCCTACTAAAAATTTTAATGTAGGAATGAGAAAAGGAAAAATAATAATAATAATAATCTTAGGAGCTGTTTGGGATGAATTTTATTTTTATTTTTTTTAATTTTTATGTTATTTTAAAAAAAAATATTTGTTTAGAATATTTTTTTATGTAATTTTATTTTTTTTTATTTTAAAATATTAATACAATAAAATAAAATTTTAAGTAAAATAAAACAAAATAAAAAAAATAGAAAAAATAAAAAGAAAGTTTTAAAATATTATTTTAAAAATAAAATTCATAAAATATTCTAAATAAATATATTTTTTTAAAATAATATAAAAATAAAAACAAAAAAAAATAAAATTGATCCAAGCAGAGATACTAAAATTTTAATGTAGTTGAGAGAAAAGGATAATTAATAATAATAATCTTAGGGCTGTTTGGGATCAATTTTATTTTTTATTTTTTGAATGTTATTTTAAAAATATATTTATTTAAATATTTTTATGTAATTTATTTTTTAAAAAAATAGTAAAATTAATAAAAATAAATTTTATTTTGAAATAAAACAAAACAAATAAAATAAAAATTAAGAATATTTTTAAAATAATGTTATTTATTTTTAAAATAAAAATATTACATAAAAAATTCTAAAATAAATATATATTTTTTAAAACAACATAAAAATCAAAATAAAAATAAAATTGATAAACAAAGCTTACTAAAAAATTTTAACATAGGAATGAGAAAATGAAAAATAATAATAATTGATATCTCTCAAAATATAGTCAAACAAATCTTGATGTCGGATATGATTTTGAGTAAAATGAATCGGCCTTAAAATATCATTAGAATCTTGGGACATCAATTAAATCCCAAAAGCGCTCTCAAATATGAAGTGTTTATAGTCAAATCGGCGTCTCGGGGGATCTAATGAGCTAAGATCTCATAATTAGACTTCATTTGGGCATCCAAATGCTCAAAAATCAAATGATCGAATCATCTGACGTCGATCGAGGGGAGTGGTATGGGCTACGGAATTCTTAGAATGTCCTCATCTATAAATGGCCTCACTCACATGGAGAAGCTAAAATAAGTGAAGTGAAGCGAAGAAGAAGGAAGGCTGAAACAGTGAAGAAGAAGGTGAAGAAGAAAAAGAACAAGAGCGAAAGGAAGAAGAAGAAGAGTCCAACAAGTGAAGAAGAAGGAAGCTAAAGCAGGAAGAAGGCAAGAAGGAAGAGTCTCAAGGAAGAAGAGGAAAAGTGAAGTGAGGAGGAAGAAAGCTCTAAGCTTGAAGATCCCGAGCAATCGCACCATTCGGTGTCATCGTTAATTATACCATTTCGAAGCTACCCAACATCTCAACATCGGCAACTATTATGTCGTTGTTACATATGTTGTCCCTCTCAAATAATTAATCCCATTGTCGGAAGATTTGTACTCTGAAAAGGATACATAGTGGAATCTTTTCTTGGGCTAGGCCAGTGGTTTTCCCTCTTTTAGGTTTTTTCAGGTGCATGTTGCTCTAATTACAGTATTGTGCTGTTGGACTAATCAACAAGGCTAAGGCATAAATTTTTACTCTCTGGTGGTTTTCCCATAGCAGTTTGGCGTGTGGGAAGTAAAATCCTTCCTCAATTTATTGAACATCCGTTATGGCCAATAGGCACTCGTCATAATGGAACCTCAGCTCCAACTCACGTCATTCTCCATCCAAACCAGGGCGCCATGTTGAGAAGCGGGAATCTCTTTGGAAGATCGTGTCCGTCGAATGGAGAGTCTCAAAATAAGATGATCCGACTTTTGCAGGACTACACGGCCGCTTCTACGACAAACATATCTCCCCAAGATCGGTCATTGCAGGTCAAAAGCGCTAATCCTCCCGACAGGTTCCTCCATGGAAGCCGTATGATCTCCTTGACCGCTAGTTCCACTCATCCATCGTGTCTCAGCAGGTTACTAATCCCGCCGTCGTTGTTGATAGCTTCACACATGCTCTCTCATTAATCCGCACATCATGACATTGGCGAGACGGCTTAATACAAGATGAATTTCACCTTCAAGATAAATCATCTTCACCCACCGCGGTTATGAGTCCTCACCTTTAGCTGAAGCCATTCTTGACATCCAATTCGTAGGTTTCAAGCTTAGAGCATTGATTCCTATGATGGGGCAAGCGACCCACGAACACATCGACCATTACGACTATCATGCATATCCAGCGAGCTCGACACCTTTGCTGTGTCTTTCCTATTACCCTCAAAGGGCAGCGCAGTTATTCTCTTCCAGGGGATCCATCCATACCTTTAACGAACTTCGCCGGAGTTCTTTGTGGAGCAGTTCATTGCAAATGGAGAATCATTAAAGATTCCTCCCATCTTTCCATTATTACGAGGGTGAATCACTCAAAGAATACTTCCGAGGTTCTCTTTAGAAGCTGTAAATACAGGTAATACGAACTATTAAGAGGGCCTTGGAGGACTCGTCCCTTCTATTAGTCATTAATGGGACACGGTCGCTCATATCGTTAGTTCATCGTGTAGAAGCACAAATCTCATGAGCTATTAATGCTCATCAAAACAATTTGAACAATATGCGAGGAAAGCAAAAAAAACCCAGGAAATGTGGCAGCATCAAAAGAAGCGAGTAGTGATCTCCCTCCACGACCCCATATCAACAAGCGTGAACCTCGGCCAGGAAAAGACATACACGCGAACACATCTGTTAACCTCGATGGCTATTAGATGAAGAACATATCAAGTGGCGCATCCATTGAAACCGAATTGAGGAAATCGGGAGCAATATTGTCATTTTCATCTGGACATCTCGATGTATACAACTCAAGGAAGAAATCGAGAGACTCATTCAACAAGGATACTCGTCGTTTGTGAAGAATCAACCACCTCAAATAAACACACCTCCGTTTGGGGGCAACCGGACAATCATCACAAAACAACCAAATAATCATCAAATAATTGGAGAAATTGAAACAATGGCAGGAGATGATACTACATAATCAAGTTCTGTTGCCTCAAAGAACGAGTTGAAGAAGTCTCGTATTGATCATTCCATCACTTTCAATGACTCGGACTTAGAAGGAGTCCATATCCCTCATCAAGATCCACTTGTCATCGTAGCGAGGATCGGTGATCCTTGTTATAACGTTAAAGAATTTTGATCGATAATGGGAGTTACGTGATGTCTTATTTTACTCAACTTTTCTTAACATGGGCAGCTAGGCAAAAGCTCCAACCATTTCGGACCCTATATGGGTTTGATAATCACCCGATGCAGGCGAGAAGGACAATCACTCTTCACTGTTACTCGGAGAATTCCCTCGACAAGTGACTCATTTAATACAATTCATGGTGGTGAAGTCGGATTTCGCATATGCAATCTTGGAGGCCCCTCAATCAATTTTGGTCTATCACTTGATTGCCTCATCGAAGATAAAATTTCCTACCCCGTGGAGTTGGGGTGGTTTGAAATCAGCGATCAATCATGTTATCTCGACAAGCGCCCTTCCATCACCTTGACATCGAAGATCTTAACTTTCGAGATGAAAGAGTACCTCAAAAGCTTCCCACGTAGAAGATTTACTCTCAATATTATCGGATGACCAACCATTACGAGCAGTGCAAGTGGGATCTTTACTCTAGAAGAACAAAGGAAAAGTATATAAATTTCTTACGAGGAATCAAGACATATTTGCTTGGAGTCGGCGGTATCGGTGGATGTAATCACGCACTCCCTCAAAATTAATCCAGCGTTCAAACCAATCATCCAAAAGCGAGTTTTGCGATCGTCTTGAGCTATTGAACAAGAAGTTAACAAGCTCATAGGCGGGATTCATACGAAGTGCATTACCCCACATGGCTAGCAAATGTTGTCATGGTTAAAAAAACAAATGGAACATGGAGGATGTGTGTTGATTATCTTGATCTTAATAAGGCACCTTGAGGATAGTTTTCCTCTTCCTCGAATCGATCAATTGGTGTGGGCTACATCGGACATCAAATGCTCGATTTTTTGGATGCTTATTACAATCAAATAAAGATGAACCAATAGATGAAGAGGCTACTGACGTTTCAAACATATAAAGGTTTATATTGTTACCAAGTCATGCCATTTGGATTAAAAATCTTTGGTGCTACTATCAGCGCCTCATGAATAAGGTTTTAAAGACTTCTAGGCCACACAATGGAGGTATGTGGATGACATGTTAGTGAAAAGCTTAGAAAAGTCACAACATATTTGGACTTAGAAGCATGCTTTGACCTCCTTACCTTTTAACATACGACTTCCCAACCAAGTGTGCTTTTGGGGTTACGTCGGAAAATTTCTTGGATTTATGGTAACTCACGTGGGATAGAGGCTAACCCAGAAAAATCAAAGCTCTCCAAGATATGATTCCTCAGAAGAATATCAAAGGCGTTCAACGTTTGAATGGTCGAATTCTTTGCATTATCCGTTTCCTAGCCCGTTAAGGGACAAATACTTGCCATTCTTTAAAATATTGAAGGGAGCTAAAATAATAATTTTCAATGGACGATGAATGTCGGTATGCTTTTGAGCAACTAAAGAATATCTAGCATCTCCACTATCCAAACCTATTCAAGGAGAAGCGTTATACTTATATCTTGCGGTTTCTTCCACGCAATAAGCTCGATTTTAGTGCGAGAAGAAGATGGGCACAACAACCAATTTATTACGTCAGTAAAATTCTCTCTGATATAGAAAGTCGTTATCCATTTGCAGATAAAGTGGCTCTGGTGTTAATTTTCTCAGCGTGAAAATTGCGTCCATACTTTCAAGCTCACACCATCGGCGTTTATACTGATTTACCATTAAGGGCCATCTTACAGAAACCAGAAGCATCTGGAAGATTGATCAAATGGTCTATAGAACTGGGAGAATTTGATATAAATTTTCTACCTCGAGCCATAAAGTCTCAAATACTTGCGGACTTTATAGTGGAATACCAACCCAACTCTGAAGAGCTATCTGCGTGTCTTTCATCTCCTCGATGGACTCTCTGTTGATGGAGCTTGAATCTTGGTCGTGGGAATCTACTTGTTTCCCCGACAAAATACCCTAGAGTATGGACTTGCTTAAAATTCCAACTAATAACATGGCGAATATGAGGCTCTCATGAGGTTGAGACTGCTCATTGCTGAAGCCCAAAACTTAGTAATTCACACTGACTCCCAACTTGTGCCTCCCAAGTTGGAGGAGATTTTAATACTCATAATCCTCAGTGGTGCAATATCTCCACTTGGTAAAATCTCTTCTTACTCATTTCAAGACACATCAAATCATCCACATACTACGAGAAGAATACCGGTGCTCTTGCTAAGCTTGCTACCTCTACCACGAGATCTATTTAAGAGAAAGCATGTTGAAGAAATACATTTTCTAGTATCCAAGGGCCATGGATAATTCAAACTATTGATGAGGAAAAGGAACATTCGTGGATAAACCCGATCCTATCTTTTCTACAAGAAGGAACCCTTCCTCAAGATCCAACTTCCGAACTGCTCCAAGACAAGCTTCAAACTTTGCTATTATTGAGGTGAACTATACAAACGAAGCTTTCTGGTCCATATCTCAAATGCCTTCCACCTTCGTAAGTCGACACGCTGCTAAAAGAGGTTCACTGTGAATATGTGGAGAACACCTTGGAGGAAGAGCATTGGCCCTTAAAATCATGAGGCAAGGGTTTTATTGGCCTACAATGAAACAAGACGCCTTGAGTTCACAAAGAAATGCAAGTTGTCAATTGCATTCTAACCTCCCTCACATGCCGCATGCGAACTCTCATCCATTCAAAGCCCATGGCCTTTGCTCTGGGGATTGATATCATGGGACCTTTTCCAATAAAGATCGGCAACAAAAATTTATCATTCTAGGCCGACTACTTCACTAAAATGGGTAGAGGCCGAACCACTCGCTAAAATCACGAGGCAAATACCAAACAATTTGTCCGAAAAATATAATATGTCGGTCTTCCCAAAGATCATCACCGACAATGGAACTCAATTTACCGGAAAAGTCTTTACGCCCTTTTGCAAAGATCTTCACATTCACCGCCGTGATACCAGAAAGCACATCCTCAAACTAATGGGCAAACCGGTTACCAATAGACCATACTCAAAGGACTAAAACACGCCTTGAGAAGGTCGGGGCAATGGGTTGATGAGCTCCCAATGTTCTTTGGGCCTACCGCACACGCCACGCACCCCAACCGGTGAGACACCGTATAACTTGTGTTTTGGTACGTTATCATACTGGATATCGGGTTCCAAGTCCAAGAGTCCAGTTTTTCGATCATGGAAGTAATGAAGAAAAACTCCGGCAGCACCTAGACCTACTCCCTGAAACTCGGGATATGGCCCTACTTCGGACTGCTTCCTATCACCAACGGTAGCTCACTTCAACAAGAGTGAAACCTCGTCCCCATATCTCGTGGTGACTTGGTCCCGCTAAGTCTCGAGCGCAGTAAAGGCCCCGCAATAAACTCTCACCTCTCGGGATGGTCCGTATGTGGTCATAGCTATGGTCAAGCTGTGAACGCTCAAGCTCAACCCGTAAGGAAAAACTCTACCTCAACTTGGAATACTAAGAATCTTCAAAATATTATCGCGAACTCTTCGCATAATTATTATGACTTTTTATCTCGTCGTCATTTCATCCTTGTATAAGCGACCCTATTAAAGCTTGTTGTTGCGGTTGTTGTCATTTTCTCTTAAAGCCGTGCAGGTGTCTTATGATTATATCATTGAACTAGTGAATTCTGACTTTGTTCTAACAAGATTTGCTTTTTCTTTACTTTTCCTCCCACTTGAGAAATATACAACTCATGTTACATCTCAATTGGGACATGATCAATCGAGGGGACTTGATCGGACCTCTTCCATGAGTTAACGTCGAGTCACACTCGGCAAACAACCTTGGATAGGTCAAAGATCTCCGTCGGTAGTACCTGCCAACCACCCCTTGACCCTTGCCGCATGGCTAGTCACTTGCCGCCGACCATCGCCGGCAATCTCTGCTGGTCATCACCATCATCGTCGGTCATCGCGCCCGATTACCGCGTCATTCGCCGTCGACAACCATTACCGATTCTTTGCTTTGCCGACCACCCGACCGACGCAACCCACTTATAAGCGTCGCCGCTACTACCGTCGCGGTCCGCGCTTAACTATCACGGCAATCGCGCGGTCATCACTAATGCGCCGGTCATCCGCGCTGACTACCGTCGTAGGTCGCTGCCGGCGACCATTGGCAATCTTCGCCGGTCATCGCCGTCGTAGGTCGTCAGCGGCCAGGCTATCGGCGCCGTCGCGCGACTACACCGGTGATTCAATTCAACCTCTTCCATGCGGGTTAGCGTCATCGGTAAAACTCGACCGGGAAAAGTCAAACGTCCTTGGTGGACTTCTGCGATCTCTTCCATAGTTAATGTCCAGCAAAACCTCTGACAAACAACCGAGGAAAGGTCAAAACGTCCTTGGTGGACTTCCTGCGATCTCTTCCATACGGGTTAATGTCATCGAGCAAAAGCTCTGACAAACAACCGAGGAAAGGTCAAAACGTCCTTGGTGGACTTCCTGCGATCTCTTCCATACGGGTTGCGTCATCGGTAAACCACAAACACAACCGGAAAGGTCAAAACTTTGTACTACTCCGCAGTTGCGTCATCGGGCAACACTCGACAAACAACCGGATAGGTCAAAGATCTCCGTCGACGTCGACTTCGCCGACCATGCGTCGACTTCGCCCGACCACCGTCGAAACCTGCGATCGGTCACCCGTAGCCGTTCGTCGGCCGGACCGCCGACCATCGCGCAATCTCCGCCGGTCACCATATCGGCGTTATCTCGCCCGACCACTTGCAAGTCACCATCGCCGACCATGTAATCCCATCGCCGAGCATCTTATTCGCCCCGTCTCCGGTGATCGCCTCCTACGGACGGTCCGGCGTGGCCGTGCCGGAACCACGGCGTATCGTGGGCGCGCCTCTCAACGGACGGTCGGCGTGGCGGAACCGGGCCACGGCGTATACCGTGAGCCTTAATCGCCTCCCGGGCGGTCGGCGTGGCCGGTGGCGGAACCCGGCATTATCTGGTGGGCGCGATCCTAACGGGGCGGTCCGGCGTGGCGGTAAACGGAACCGGCGTATCGTGGGCCTTGATCGCCCTCGCAGACGATCAGCGTGGCGAAGCGGAACCACGGCGTATCACGTGCCTTGATCGCCTCTAACGGACGGTCCGGCGTGGCGAATGCCGGAACCACGGCGTATCACGTGGCGCTTGATCGCCTCCTAACGGACGGTCAGCGTGGCGATGGCCGGAACGGCGTATACCGTGGGCCTTGATCGCCTCTAACGGACGGTCGGCGTGGCGGTGCGGAACCACGGCGTATACGTGAGCGCTCGCCTCTCGGACGGTCCGGCGTGGCGTCGCCGGAACCACGGCGTATCTGGTAGGCGCGATCGCCTCTAACGGACGGTCAGCGTGGCGGTGCGGAACCACGGCATTATCGTGGCGCGATCGCCTCTAACGGACGGTCGGCGTGGCGGTGCGGAACCAGCGTATACCTGGGCCGATCCTCTAACGGACGGTCCGTGGCGTCGCCGGAACCGGTATCTGCGTGGCCTTGATCGCCTCTAACGGACGGTCGGCGTGGCGATAAGCGGAACGGCGTGCACCGTGGGCCTTGATCGCCTCCCTAACCAGACGGTCGGCGTGGCGGTAGCCGGAACCACGGCGTATCACGTGGCGCGATCGCCTCTAACGGCGGGGCCGATCCGGCGTGGCCGGTGGCGGAACCACGGCGTATCTGGTGGGCCTTGATCGCCTCTAACGGACGGTCGGCGTGGCGGTGCGGAACCACGGCGTGCAGTGGGCCTTGATCGCCTCCCTTGATCGCCTCCGGACGGTCGGCGTGGCGTCCCCACGACGTATGCAGGCGGACGCTCTTGATCGCCTCCTCACTCAAGAGAGAAGGGAGGGAAAGGTGTGCCTCTCCCTCATCTGGGGGTATTTATAACCCCCATGCAAAAGTAAAACCCCTCAAAAGCGGTTCAAAAGCGGCTCAAAACCGCCCAAATTCTCGGTAGGGCCGTGGGTCGTCACACCAGCAGCGTATGTATGTGCTGACGTAGCCAGAGCAGTATGACTGTAGAGCTGTGCAGCATATGGCCTATATGACGACCTCGGTATTGACGGACATTCAGACGGCCGCGTTCTGTGAATGCGATACCGCTGGGGAATGGCATGACGAACCATCTGGGAAGCGAGACCGAGCAGATCCGCAGCGGAATGCAGCCCGACCCGGCACGGTAGAATGTGCCAGCGGCGTAATACCGCCACCGTTCAGCGATCGTGGCCATGCGACATCAGCTCCGACCGCACTCCATCGCCCGACCGGCCAGCGGCCGCCGCTCCCAGATGCGCGCCCGCCTCGACCCAAGCTTCTGCGCGTAGCGCCCAGCGCTCAGCGCGTAGCTCGCTTCTGCGCCAGAGCCGCGGCGCCCACTTCACGTCAACTTCCGTTATTTTTTGAATATTTAGCACATATATTTTTGGATGATTAAGCTAATGTCATCCAAAAATAGAGCAGCGATATAGCTCTCAAAATACCAGTCAACAAATCTTGATGTTGAAGTTATATGATTTTGAGTCAAAGCCGTCGAGATCAACTTAAAATATCATTAGAATCTTGGGACATCAATTAAATCCCAAAAGCTCTCAAATATGAAGTGTTTATAGTCAAATCGGCGTCTCGACGGCGGATCTAATGAGCCTAAGATCTCATAATTCGACTTCATTTGGGCATCAAATGCTCAAAATACATCAAATGATCGAAGGAGTCATCGAGCCGTCCGTCGAGGGGAGTGGTATGGGCCTTGAGTTTACTAGAATACCCCTCCTCCCATCTATAAATAGGCCTCACTCCTCACATGGAGGGCCTAAGCTAAGTGAAGTGAAGCAAGTGAAGAAGAAGGAAGGCTGACAGTGAAGAAGAAGGAAGAGCGAAGAAGAAGAAGAAACGAAGCGAGGAAGAAGAAGAAAGAGTCCAAAGCAAGTGAAGAAGAAGGAAGCTAGATCGAGGAAGAAGAGGAAAAGTGAAGTGAGGAAGAGAAAGCTCTAAAGCTTGAAGATCCTGGCAAGATCCTTTCATTCGGCCTTCATGTGTTAATTATCCGGCATTTCCACGCTCCAACATTCGTAGTATTATAAAGCTGTTATTTTGTTTTGTCTCAAATATCAGAATCAGGCGGAAGATTTTGTACTCGAAAGGATACATAGTGGAATCTTTTTTCTTGAGCCAGTGGTTTTCCCTCTTTTGAGGTTTTCACGTTAAAATGCAGTGTCTCATTGTTCTAATTACATATTGTATTTGGACTAATCAAACAAGGCTAAAATTAAATTTTACTCTGTTGGTTTTCAGTAAAAAAAATAAAAATAAAATAAAATATAAAATAAAGAATATTTTTAAAATAATGTTATTTTTTAAAATAAAATAAATTACATAAAAATATTCTAAACAAATATATATTTTTTAAAACAACATAAAATAAAACAAAAATAAAAAATAAATTGATCCCAAGAAACACTAAAAATTTTAACATAATGAGAAAATGAAAAATAATAATAATAATAATCTTAGGAGCTGTTTGGGATCAATTTATTTTTATTTTTTTAATTATTTATTTTAATATATTTGTTTAGAATATTTTTCATATAATTTTATTTTTTAATTTTAAAAATAAATAACATTATTTTTAAAAACATTCAAAAATATCTCAAAGATATTTTGAATAATTTTAAAAATAATAAGCACAATAAAAAATAATTTTATTTTTAAGTAAAATAAAATAAAAAAAAAAAAATCTAAAAAAAATAATAAAATTGATCTAACTTGCAGTACGCATAACAAGTTTTTTTTTATTTTTTAATTATAAATATCGTTCAAATTCTATTTTTATTGCATATTTCTACGATCTTTTAATGATGTCTACTTTTAAATTTTTTTTTTAATACTAATTTTATTTTTTTTAAATGTCTTATTTTAAAATTTTAATAAAATCTATAAATAATATATTCTTTAATAAAATTAGATAAAGATAAAAGCGAAAATCCCAAAATATCGTAAGATAAATAAATCACATCAATATTAATCATCATTAAATAACCGCGAATAAATACTATCAATATGTCATTGTTGATCATAGAATTCTCACATATATTTCAAAATTTAAAATCTCATTGTGTATCAATTATTTTATCACTATATTAATATTTATTAATTCATTTATCTAAGTTTTTCTTGTGACTAATTATTTATTATAAAATTTTATTGATTTGATTTTTTTTATAGTTTCGAATCATGTAATCCGTTATAAAAGCTTTGTACTGAAACTAATATATAGTGAAGATTACTAGGTTAGACTTAATTTTTTTCCTTGAGGGATTTTTAAATTATAAAAATTTTTATTCATTCTTAAACTTTATTGTGGATTATAACAAAGTTAAATTACTTCTACTCTACACTGGTTTTCAGCTCACAGCAGATTATATGAATGAAAAAATAATAAAAATAATTTAATTAAAATTTAAATTAATAAGAACAAAGTCATTAAACTTTTCTAAAATAAATATAATAATTTTTTCATATTACATTCATTCTAAAATAAATATAGCAATTTTGAAATCCACATTAAAACTTTATTCACAACATTCTTTTAATTATTTTTTAAATATTCCTTGTAAAAGACTATCATATTATTTTCATAAATATTTTATTAACTCCTTCAAAAATGCCAAATAATATTTTTAGTTTATATCTGCATTCAGTTTAGGCATTTAAAATATGCTATTTTTATTTAGGCCAAAATATTACTTATGGCAGTGAAATATGGGAGTGTCTTTTCCATAAAGCACCAAAGCCATTTAAAACCCTAATGCATATTATTAATAACGGGGCTTTTACATACAGTCACTATTATTCTATATTTACAAACTAACTATCTTTAATTTTAATTTTTTAAATTAATTTTAAAATATTGGAATTCTTAACAAATGTTTAATCAATGTTTTTATTTTTTAAAATTCATAATAATTTAATAGTGATATAAAATACATAATTAGATAATTCAAATATAAAATAATTAAGTTATATATATATATATATATATTGGATGATTAATTTGTAAATATTCCTAAAATAAATAATCAGTTCCCATTTGACGCTCATCCGTTTCTAGCGTCCTGACGGCCACTGCTCTTTTCGTGAGATTAAGCGATTGGTCCCCGGCCATTGGCAAGGTTCTTTCCTCATCGTACTACTCTCTTCCTCTCTCTGTTTAATCCATGTGCGGATTGGAGAGATTTATGATACTTGCTTGCACGTGTGATAACTGATAATATCAGAGATGGTTAATGTGTGAATTGAAAAAGAGGAATCTGTAGGGATCTTAATTGAAGTTTGTGAAGTTTTAGCGGGTGATGGTTTTTTTTTTTTTTTTGGAAAGAGCGGGTGATGGTTATCTAACATGATTTTGTTCGTTCGCTGTCTGCGATGTCTCCATCACGGGATATGGTGAGAGAAAATCTTAGGGATGTCTTTGGTATAGTATGCTCTTTCTACTGTTGATTTAACTATCTTTTAGTCAAGCCTTTTCGCAAAGCTGAACTGGTTTGTGCCCTTGTCCGCACCAAGAAGTGTTAGCAAGGGAACTCGGTTTTTGAGTTTTACCGTAAAAATAGCTGTTATTCATTATGAGTTATGATAAGTTGCTCCGAAATCACCTATGCTTTTACAGTTTTTTTCTGATTTGTTTTATAGTTAATGATGTTAAGAAAATATATATAGATTTTTGAATAATTCTACTTTTTAAATACAATAATGATTCCAAGTGACTAGCTTCCTCTTGCCTTGTTGAACTGTAATTTGTTATTTTCTTTGGTAAAATGATTCACGCTTTAAGCGACACTTCACTGTTTGGTTTAAGATCTTAAAGGAATTATAAATCAAAACAATTTGTTTTTGTACAGAAGGGAGCATTGGTTTACTGTTTCCTTATTGATTGGCAGTGATTAGGGCTAAGAGGAAGGTAATTTTCAAAGTAGAAGATGGTGGCAGATGCTACATCTATAGAGGTAGATGCTCCTACGGTAACAGTGATACCAAGGCAAATGAAATATGTTTTGGTGACCATGTCGTGAGTGGTTTAGGGAAGGTGTGACTGCAGTAGCATTGGTGTGATACTCAAAGCTTGAAAATATTATTTGTCTAAACGCCACACTAAGGCTTCATTTGGAGCTTTATTAGTCGTTTCTTTTGAGGCGTGAATTTTAATTTTGATAGTTTGAATAGTGTCTTTTGAAGCTGCGTTTAAAATAAAAAGTTTTAGCTTTTTAAAAGGCAAAAAAAATAGTTTTAGAAATCTTTAAATTTTGATGAAAAGCAGTCAAATAAAACTAATTCTATAGCACGAGTATTATAACTATGTTTAGGGAAACAAACAATATGTTTTGCAATGGTTTTATCTTAGCTCATGCAATAGTAAAGTAATTGAAAAGAGTTATGTAAAGAGTGAAGCTATGTTATCAATCTATTAATAATAAGATGCATTCTTATTATGGGTTATGGCATAAATAGTGCTAAAAAACTTCACTCATTACTCTCCCCAAACTTTTGATTTTTTTCCTTCACCTGACACCTCCCTCTCTCTCTCTCTCTCTCTCTCTCTCTCTCTCTCTCCTTTTAGTATTTCTTGCTCATATATTTATTTTACTATATATAAAAATATGTCATAAAATTTAGTGTTTTCTTACTCATATAAAATTCATAAAATTTATACCATAAATATAACTTCTTGTTGTCATATAATAACAACATGTGATGCTTATGATATAAACTTTATGAATTATTATATGCAAGAAACTCTAAATATAATGGTGAAAAAGTATGAACGTTGATGCTTTTTCATATTTGAAATTAAGAAAATAGAGTAGGCAAAATAGAGAATGATTCATTATAAGGTTGCAAATGAGCAAATACAAGTTACTGCTCGATTAGAGCTCGTTTTGTTCATTTAACTAATCGACGAGCTTGATCACTTTTGTAATACTATGCTAAATGAACAAGTTTGTTATTCATTGATTTATGTTCATGAACAATATCATATAAAGCTGAGAACAAGCTGGTTAAAGCTCGATAATTTCGATTAAGGCTCAATTAAGTTTATTCATAAAGATCATTTAAATTTTTTCGACATACGCTTCGTGAGCAATCTGATAAGGCTCGTTTATTTCATTAAACATACTTGTTAATTTCATAAGCTTAATTTGAAGCTCGAAGATTTTTTTAAGCGAGTTGAGCTTGAACACCATCTAAAAGCTCATCGAGGCCGATTCGAGCTCAATAATGACAAACGAGCTTGAATTGAGCGAGGCTCACATCATTTCATTCTTTTGCACTAATTCATTGTAGAAATTAATTTTGAATTTATATTATTTTATCAATTAATTTGTGGCTTATAGTTCTTTTAATAGTAGAAATATTATGATGTCATGCATTAATTTTCATTATCATTTAAAATAGTTTTATATTTATTGATTTAAATATTAAGAATTAAAATTTGGAGGTAGATGATAAAAGATGTATAAAAATTAGTAGATTTATTCTTCTAAATAAATAGTATAAGAAGGAAATAATTCCATACAATACATATGAGATTAAAAAATTATTATTATTATTACTATAACTATATGGTGATTGGATAACAGATATCATATAAAAAAACTATTTTTTTTCATTAATGTTCGAATATGCCTCCTTATCATTATAGTTTAATGATATACCGTAATTTCTTTTATTTAAATGGAGCTTTCCTTCAATTGGCCTCCCTTTTAATAATACAAAATTGCCTTCATTTAATAATAAAATATTTATTTATTTATTTATTTATTTTTTTACTTTTATAAATTATTCTATAATATATTTATTTGTTTACTTTTATAAATTATTATATAATATATTTATTTTTACTTTATAAATTATTGTTTCCTCTCACTAAAAAGTAAATATAAAATATAAAATCTTTTAAAAGCTACACATCTTTATTTTGAAATGGAGCTCTTCTTTCTTGTAATATTGAAATTTTTTACATCAAAAAAAAAAATATTGGATTTTAATCTGATTTTTTTTAAAGTAAAATCAATGTGAGGTTAAATACTACATTTTATAATAAAATTGATATAATATAAAATGTAGAAAAAATAATTCACGCAATAAAATGGATGAAATTGATAATACTTCCATTTAATAATACAAACTTGCCTTCATTTAATAATAAAAAATATAATATATTTATTTTTTTTACTTTTTATAAATTATAATATAATATATGTATTTTTTTTTTACTTTTTATAAATTATTATGTAATATCTTTATTTTTTTACTTTTTATAAATTATTGTTTCCTCTATCTAAAAAGTAAAAAAAAAATTGTAGATATTTCTATGGATGTAACACTATAGTTTTATAAATTTTGATGAATCCATGAACTATTTATAAGGGCTTGATAGTAAGCCCGTGTGGAGTCTCTTAGAAGGCTATGGGCTGCTTTCCAATGTGCTGCTTTCTATTGTCTGTTTGGGATCACTTATATTTTATTCTAAAGTAAAATATGAATGATTTTTATTATTTTTAAAAATATTTAAAATATTTTAAAATTATTTTGAGCATTTTTAAAAATTATGTTATTTATTTTAAAAAAATAAAAAATAAAATACATAAAATATATTAAACAAATATAATTTTAAAATAGTATAAAATAAAAACAAATCATAAAATAAATTGATCCCAAACAGCACCTAACAATTTTAATCACTTTTTTTTTTTTTTTAATTTTCAGTCAATGTTAAAGAACCTTCTAACTCCAATTTTTTAAACATCATAAGAAAAAAAAATTATGTGAAATGTTTTGACGCTTTTTTAAATATATTTTAAAATCATGATATAAGATCTGTTTTAAGAAAAAAACTAATTTTTTTAATGACTTCTATATCATCATTTTAAATCTCTGCATTATATATATATATATATATATATATATATATATATATATATATATATATATATATATATATATATATATATATATATATATAGAGAGAGAGAGAGAGAGAGAGAGAGAGAGAGAGAGAGAGAGAGAATATTTATATAATTTATTAATATTTTCTATTCAACATCTATAGTCACAATTAAAGTTGATGCCCATTATAACTAAGAAAATCAATACTAAATTCACTACAACTATCAATAACATTAATGCAAATTATGAAAACTTACTTTGATGTTTATCAATAATAATAAGTATAAGTATAGTTTAATTAATTAATTAATAGAGTGTTGCGTCTTGAGAATTTTATTACGAGATCAGATCTTGTCTCAAAAATTATCCAACACCTGGCGGGGATATGAACACGGGGTTATCATGGAAAACCCGTTAAGGAAAAAACCACGCCTTTTATCAGAACTTTATGTGTTCAAAGATCTGGTCCGCTTCGTTAGTTAGGAGAAGAAGGTGTTCTGGGAAACAATATTAGCATATCAACTCCGGCCAGGAGAAGTTTCCCAAATATCGGCGACGTCTTAAGCAACCTCTTGATCTTGGGAGAAAGAGCGGTGGCCAGTCTTTTCTAGTCCGGAAGCGATCTCACGATCTTGGTATCGGTGGTCGGTGATGATAGATCGTCGTCGGCGTCGAGGTGGCAGATCATTCTGCAGTGCATTTAGTCCTTTAAGGTAAGAATGAAGCTATTTATAGATTTTTTTGGGAGTGGCAGCTAAATTATGGAAAACTCAAATCCCATACGGCAGCGATCCCGATCAGGTGTATTTTGATGATCGGGTGCCTTAATGATGCCAATTGGGTGATCTTGGATTCGTTGGATTCGTCTTGGCGAGCGCTCGATCGACTATAAATATGTCCGTTTTGTGACCATTTGGCGGATCGATCCATTTTATGCTCGATAAACGATCCGAGTCGATTGAGAAGATATGTTTGATGTTGTTATGTTCGTCTCATCGAGGCATCGGTTAATAAGTTTTTGAAATTGCTTAGATCGGCGTTTTGAAAATGCCTTGAGATTCGTGCTTGATATTAATTTTAGACGTATCGGTTACTTTTTTTGGGTGACATTATCTGGTCATCCAAAATATATATCTTGAAAATAAAATGAAAATTAGAGTCCATCCAACAAATCTTCATATACAATATTATAACTTTGGCGTCAGGATCGTAAATGCGCGTAAGTATGTGTGAGTGTGATATTCGATATGGCTCTCAAAATATGACTAGTCAAAGCACAAATCTTCTTGATGTTGGCGATATGATTTTGAGTCAAAGCCGTCGAGATCAAGCACTTAAATATCATTGGAATCTTTGGGACATCAATTAAATCCCAAACAGCTCTCAAATATGAGTTTATAGTCAAATCGGCGTCTCGAGGATCTAATGAGCCTAAGATCTCATAATTCGACTTCATTTGGGCATCCAAATGCTCAAAATACATCAAATGATTGAAGGATTCATCACGAGCCGTCCGTCGAGGAGTGGTATGGGCTTTACATGAATTTAAGAATATCCCTCCTCATCTATAAATAGACCTTCATTCCTCACATGAAGGGAGGCCAAATAAACCAAGTGAAGTGAAGTGAAGAAGAGGAGTGTCAGGAAGTGCCAAGGCGATCCAGTGAGAACAAGGAAGAAGAGGAAGAGTCAAGCAAGGAAGAAGAGGAAGAGCCCAAGGAAGAGAAAGAGTCCAAGCAAGGAAGAAAAGGAAGAGTCCGGCGAGGAAGAAGAAAGTGAGGAGGAAGAAAGCTCAAGCTTGAAGATCCTCCAGAGCAAGATCGCATTCTTGATCATTGTTAATTATACGCATTTCCACGAAGCTACCGCATCTCCAACATCGATTACAACCGATCGTTGTTACGCTTGTTATTCCTTCTCAAATAGAATTACAGAATCCCATCGGAAGATTTTGTACTCACGAAAGGACATAGTGGAATCTTTTCTTGGTAGGCCAGTGGTTTTCCCCTCTTTTGAGGTTTTCCGCGTTAAAAATTCAGGTGTCTCATGTTCACTCTTTAATTACACTGTGTCTTTGGACTAATCAACAAGGCTAAGGCATAAATTTTACTCTACCATGGTTTTCCAAAGAGCGGTTTGGCGTGTCTGGGAAGTAAAACCCTTCAACCTCAATTTAGTGAACATCCGCGTTATGGCCAATAGGCCAACACTCGTCATAATGGAACCTCCGCTCCAACTCCGTCATTCTCAAACCCATCCCTAAACCAAGGGGCCATGTTGAGGCGGGCAGAATCTCTTTGGAAGATCGTGTCCGAATGGAGAGTCTCAAAATAAGATGATCCGACTTTTGCAAGGACTACTGACGGCCTACGACAAACATATCTCCCCAAGATCGGTCATTGCGGGAGGAGGTCAAAAGCGCTAATCCTCCAGGAGTTCCTCCATGGAGGCGTAGCAGATCTCCTTGACTGCTAGTTCCACTCATCCATCGTGCGGCTCAAGGTTACTAATCCACCGATCGTTGTTGATAGCTTCACACATGCTCATCTCATTAATCCCATCATGACATTAGCAGACGCTTAATACAAGATGAATTTCACCTTCAAGATAGAAATCATCTTCACCCACACCGGTTATGAGGAGTCCTCACCTTTATTTGAAGCCATTCTTGACATCCAATTCCGTAGGTTTCAAGCTTAGAGCATTGATTCTATGATGGCGACCCACGAACACATCGACCATTACGGGACTATCATGCATATCCAGCGAGCTCGACACCTTTGCTTTGTCGGTCTTTCCTGTTACCCTCAAAGGGTGCTTCGCGCGGTTCTATTCTCTTCCAGGGGATCCATCCATACCTTTAACGAACTTCGCCGGGTTCTTTGTGGAGCAGTTCATTGCAAATCGGAGAATCATTAAAGATTCCTCCCATCTTTCCGATTGACGAGCGAGGGTGAATCACTCAAAGAATACTTCCGAGGTTCTCTTTAGAAGCTCGCCAAATACACAGGGTAGACCACGAACTATTAAGAGGAGTTTTCCTTGGAGGACTCCGTCGGGCTTCTATTAGTCATTAATGAGCGGTCGCTCATATGCCGACTTAGTTCATCGTGTAGAAGCACAAATCTCCGTAGATGAAGCTATTAATGCTCATCATGAACAATTTGAACAATATCTGGGAAGCATAAAACACCCGAGAAATGTGGACCGGCAGGCCCATCAAAAGCGACAAGGTAGTCATGATCTCCCTCCACCACCCCATATCAACAAGCGTGAACCTCGAGGAAAAGACATACACACGCTGAACACATCTCGTGTTAACCTCGATGGCTATTCGCAATGAAGAACATATCAAGTGGCGCATCCATTGAAACCGAATTGAAATCGGGAGCAATATTGTCATTTTCATCGGCCGTGGACATACTTCGAAGCATGTATACAACTCAAGGAAGAAATCGAGACTCATTCAACAAGGATACCTACGTTTTATGAAGAATCAACCACCTCGAACAAACACACCTCGTTTGGGGGCAACCGGGACAAACATCACAAAACAACCAAATAATCATCAAATAATTGGAGAAATCGAAACAATCGCAGGAGGATCGATACTACATAATCAAGTTCTCGTTCCTGCCTCCAAAGAACCAGAGTTGAAGAAGTCTCATTGATCATTCCATCACTTTCAAAATTTCGGGACTTAGAAGGTCCATCATATCCTCATCAAGATCCACTTGTCATCGGCGATGGTGATCCTTATAACGTTAAAAGAATTTTGATCGATAATGGGAGTTCGATGTCTTATTTTCAACTTTTCTCAACATGGGCTAGTAGGCAAAGCTCCAACCATCGGACCCTATATGGGTTTGATAATCACCCTGCAGGCGAAGGTACAATCACTCTTCTGTTACCCCGAGAATTCCCTCAAGTGACTCATTTACAATTCATGGTGGTGGTCAGTTCGCATATAAGCAATCTTGGCCCCTCAATCAATTTTGGTCTTTATCACTTGATTGCCTCATCGAAGATAAAATTTCCTACCCGGTGGAGTTGGGGTGGTTTGTGGAAATCAGCAGGCGGCTCGATCATGTTATCTCGACAAGCTCAACGCGCCCTTCCATCACCTTGACGAAGATCTTAACTTTGAGATGAAAGAGTACCTCAAGCTTCCCACAGAAGATTTACTCTCAAAGTATTATCGGATGACCAACCATTACGAGCGTGCAAGTGGAATCTTTTCTTTACAGTGGTTTTCTCTCTTTTGATTTTCCGTTAAAATGAGTATCTCGTAGTTCTTTAATTACGTGTGTCTTATTTGGACTAATCAAAGCTAAGGCATAAATTTCTACTCTAATGGTGGTTTTCCAAGCTTTGGCGCCGTCTGTGGGGGGCCAAAGTGAAGAGGCTGACAAGTGAAGAAGAGAACCAGCTGACGGTGATCAACCACCAGACCACATGGTCGGTGATCCTAGTCAATCACTTGCAGGAAGAAGAGGAAGAGCACAAGGAAGAAGAGGAAGAGTGGCAGGAAGAAAGGAAGAGCATAGGAAGAAGAGGAAAAGCCAAGTGAGGGAGGAAGAGAGCTCGAAGCTTGAAGATCCTCCAAACAGATCCTTTTAAACAAGATTGCACTCCGCGTGACCATGTCGCCATACCGGTGTATCATTGTGCTTGTATTCGCCAAGTTCGCATTGAAATTACACTGATCGTTGTTACATAGCTATTTTCCTCCTCATATGCAATTCATAATCTTGTATGAAGACTTTGTACTCAAGCGGATATATAGTGGAGCTTTAGGCAGTGGTTTTCTTTTGAGGTTTTCCGTTAAAGTGCGTGTCTCTTGTTGCTCTTTAATTGTGTGTCTTTGGACTTCACAACAAGGCTAAGTAAACTTTCACTCTCTTATGGTTTTCCTACGATATGACTCTCAAAAATATGACTAGTCAAAGCACAAATCTTGATGTCAAAGCGATATGATTTTGAGTCAAAAGTCGAGATCAAGCACTTAAAATATCATTGGAATCTTTGGGACATCAATTAAATCCCAAAATAACTCTCAAATATGGGTATTTATAGTCAAATCGGCGTCTTTGGCCGGGATCTCGAGTCTAAGATCTCATAATTACTTCATTTGGGCATCAAATGCTCAAAATACATCAAATGATGAAGGAATCATCACATTTGTCGTCGAGGGAGTGGTATAGGCTTTACATGAATTTACAAGGTGCCTCCCCATCTAAATAGCCTTCATTCCTAGGAGGGAAGCCAAGTAAGAGAGGCTGAAAAAGTGAAGAAGAGGAGCCACCTCGACGATTGTCAACCACCGCAGACCCGAGTCTGATCCTTATGCAGATCAATCACGCCCAAACAAGGAAGAAGAGGAAGAGCAGAACAAGGAAGAGAGGAAGAGTCAAGCGGAAGAAAGGAAGAGCGATAAGGAGGAAGAGTGAGGAGGAAGAGAGAGCTCGAAGCGAAGATCCTCAAACAAGATCACTTAAACAGATTCTCACTCGTGACCATCAACCATATACCGACCCGTCTAATTGTACTATTCCGTAGGAAGTTACCCATCGTGAACATTCTGACGATGGTTGTTTAGCTATTTTCTCCCTCATATGCAATTCATAATCTTGTATGAAGACTTTGTACTCAAACAGATATATAGTGGAAGCTTTTCTTGGGTAGGCCGTGGTTTTCCCTCTTTTGAGGTTTTCCACGTTAAAATTGCAGTGTCTCTTGTTGCTCTTTAATTACACGTGTGTCTTTGGACTTCACAACAAGCTAGGCGTAAACTTTCACTCTGCGTGGTTTTAGCAAGGTTTGGCCGTCGTGGGAAGTTGATTCCCATTATTTCATCTTGTATGATCAAGTTTTTAACAAGATCAAAACCACCGTGGAGCATTCAAGCTTTTAAAGCATGGAAGAATGAAGATTCATCAAACTTTGTTCCTTGATTCTGCAGGCGGGGCAACTCTTAATCTCAAAAGATAAGCAATTAACGCAATGAAAAGGCAAGATCAGTCAACTCACGGCTCAAATTTATTTGACCTCTTCCATGCGGGTTAGCGTCGCCGGTAAACACTCGACTAACCCGGGATAGGTCAAAGTCCTTAGTGGACTTCGCGACCTCTTCCATACGGGTTAACGTCATCGGTAAAACTCGACTAACCCGGATAGGTCAAACGTCCTTGGTGGACTTCTGCGATCTCTTCCATGCGGGTTAATGTCATCGAGCAAAAGCTCGACAACAACCGGAAAGGTCAAAAAAAAAAAAAAAAAAAACTTTGTACCTTAGTTAATGTCGCCGGATAACACTCGACAAACAACCTCGGATGGGTCAAAATCCCATCGTCGGTCACCGTGTAAATACCGTCATCGATCGCCCGGAATGGCCAATCTTAAGCGGTCATCACCATGCGCCGGTCGGCGACTACCGTCGGTATGCCGTCATTGTCGCCGATTGCAGCCGACCACCCGTCGACGCCCGACCCTTGTAGCTGCCAGCTTATCGCGCAATCTTGCCGGTCATCACTATGTCGCCGGTCATCGCGCGACTACCGTCGCGGTCCTGGCTGCCGACCATCGCCCGTCAATCTTAGCGGTCGCCGCCATATGTCGTGCGGTCATCCGCCGACTAATCGGCGCGATCGCCCGTCGGCCTCGCGGATTCAATTTGACCTCTTCCATGCGGGTTAACGTCGCCGGTAAAACTTCGACTAACAACCGGGATAGGTCAAGCGTCATGGTGGACTTCCGCGACCTCTTCCATACGGGTTAACGTCATGGTAAAACTTCGACTAATAACCCGGGGAAAGGTCAAAAGGTCGAGTGGACTTCCGGCCTCTTCCATCACGGGTTAATGTCGCCGAGCAAAAAACTTCGACAACAATTTCGGGGAAAGGTCAAAAGGTCCGGTGGACTTCCGGCCTCTTCCATACAGGTTGCGTCGGCGAATAATACCACAATAACCAGGAAAGGTCAAAACTTTGTACGCGCTCTTACAGGTGCGTCGCCGGGTAACACGACAACAACCGGATAGGTCAAAAATCCCGGCGGATTCAATTCGACCTCTTCCATACGAGTTGCGTCGTGGGTAACACTCGACAAAACCTCGGGCCGAAAATCTCGCCGGTTCAATTGACCTCTTCCATACGAGTTGCGTCGCCGAAGCGCGATGACAACCGGCGGGTAAGATCTCGGAATTATTCGACCCTTCCATCGAGTTGCGTCATGAGTCACCTCGACAAACAACCGGATAGGTCAAGATCCCGTCGGCTTAACCCGTCGCCAATTCGTGCCATTACCCGTCGGCCGTGCGCTGCCGGTCCGCGCGACCAATCCGGGTCCGGCCAGGGGCGATCCAGCGGCGGTAGCGGGCCCGACGTCTGGAGTGGGCCTTGACCTCCCCAGCTGAGCGATGAGCGGGGCGATGGCCGGAACCACGTGCAGTGGGCGCGATCGCCCTTGCGACGTCAGCGGGACGATGCGGGCGATCAGAAGCGGAACCCTGACGTGTCGTGGGCGTGATCGCCTCTAACGGGCGATCCGGCGGGACGATGCCGGACGGCGGGAAGCGGAACCCGCGGCGTCGTGAGCGCCAATCGCCTCCCCAACGGGCGGCCAGGCGGGGCGATGCGCCGGGGCGAGCGGAAGCAAACGGCGTACGTGGGCGCATAACCTCTAACGGACAATCGGCGGGACGATGCGGGGCGATCGGAAGCGGAACCCGCGGCGTATCGTGGGCCTTGATCGCCTCGGGCGATCCGGGGACGATCGCCGGGGCAATAGGAAATGAGTCCACGGCGTCGTGAGCGCCAATCGCCCTCAACGAACGATCCGGGACCGATCGGGCAGGCGGAAGCGGAACTCTGACGTATCGTGAGCCTTGATCGCCAAAACGATCGAGCGGACCGTCCGGACGAGGTCGGAAGCGGAACTGACGTCAGATGGGCCTTGATCAACCTCTAGACGATCCGTGACCGATAAGCCGGCGAGTAGGTGCCTCTGACGTCAGGTGGGTCTTGATCGCCTCTCGATGCCTCTTGATGCCCTCTTGATGCCTCAGGACCCTCACTCGAAAGAAGGGAGAGGAAAGGTGCCTCTCCTCTCATCCTAGGTATTTATAACCCTCAGGGCAAAACGGTAAAACCTCTCAAAAGCGGCACAAATGGCTAACGGCACAAAAGCGGCATAAAGCGGCTCAGCGGCTCAGCGAACGCGGTTCAACGGCTCAAAACCATAAATTCTCGGTAGGACATGGCGTGCGAATGGTAGCCAGTATGGCCTTGTACGTGTATGGTAGCAATTCTGGCCCCTCCATGAGATCCGACAGATATCCTTCACCCAGAACCCATTGTGACCGAAGTCGCGACCGGGATCGTCTTGGCGTGTACGACTCAGGCGCCATGGCCTTCTTAACGGTGGCCTTCAGCCATGATCATGAACCCAGCGAAGACCCTGAGTTTGAGCCGTTTTTTGAGGATTTTAGCCATTTTTAGCCATTTTTTGGTAGTTTTTGCCATTTTTAGTGGATTTTCCATTTGTGAGCCGTTTTTGGTTTTGAGCCATTTTTGAGAAATTTTACCCTTTGCCCCAGTGGGGTATAATCTGGGTGGGAGGAGAGGCACACCTTTCCCCTTTCCCTTTCTTCTTGAGTGAGGGTCCTTTGGAGGCGATCGAGAGGCGTCGAAGCGATCGGGGAAGCGATCAAGGCCATGATACGTCGTGGTTCGGTTTTACACCTCGTCCGGTTCTGCTCCGTCGGACCGTCAGGTTAGGAAGCGATCAAGGCCCGCGATACGTCGTGGTTCCGGTTTCCGACCTCGTCCGGTTCTTGGTCCGTCGGATCGTCGGGTTAGCCGATCGAGGCCGATGCGTCGTGGTTCCGGTTTCCGACCTCGTCGTCTTGCGGTCCGTCGGATCGTCACGGGTTAGGAAGCGATCAAGGCCGATGCGTCGTGGTTCCGGTTTCCGACTCGTCCGGTTCTTGGTCCGTCGGATCGTCACGGGTTAGGAAGCGATCAAGGCCACGCGATGCGTCGTGGTTCCGGTTTCCGACCTCGTCGGTTCTTAGTCCGTCGGATCGTCACGGGTTAGGAAGCGATCAGGCCCGCGATGCGTCGTGGTTCCGGTTTCCGACCTCGTCCGGTTCTTCCGTCGGACGTCACGGGTTAAGCGATCGAGGCCACGATGCGTCGTGGTTCCGGTTTCCGACCTCGTCCGGTTCTTGGTCCGTCGGATCGTCACGGGTTAGGAAGCGATCAAGGCCCGCGATGCGTCGTGGTTCCGGTTTCCGACCTCGTCGGTTCTTGGTCCCGTCGGATCGTCACGGGTTAGAAGCGATCAGGCCACGATGCGTCGTATTCCGGTTTCCGACCTCGTCCGGTTCTTGTCCGTCGGATCGTCGGGTTAGGAAGCGATCAAGGCCACGATGCGTCGTGGTTCCGGTTTCCGACCTCGTCCGTTCTTGGTCCGTCGGATCGTCAGGTTAGAAGCGATCAAACCACGATCGTGGATTCCGGTTCCGACTCGTCCGGTTCTTGTCCGTCGGATCGTCAGGTTAAAGCGTCAGGCCCACGTCGTGGTTCCGGTTTCGACCTCGTCGTTCGAGCCGTCGGCGTCGTTAGAAGCGTCAGGCCGATCGTCGTGGTTCCGGTTTACCTCGTCGATTTCCGTCGGATCGTCGGGATTGAAGCGGGGCCGGATGGTTAGCGGCCGGGGTGGTCGGCGGAATTAGCGGCGTGGTTGGCGGCCGGGATCTTTGACTATCCGAGGTTGTTTGTCGAGTGTGACTTCGATGGCGTTAACGTATGGAAGGGTCGAATTAATTCGGAGATCTTTGACCGTCGAGGTTGTTTGTCGAGTGTGACGATGGCGTTAACTATGGAAGAGTCGAATTGAATCATGAGGATTTTGACCCGTCAGGTTATTTGTCGAGTGTTACGATGGCGTTAACATATGGAAGAGGTCGAATTGAATCGGGAGGATTTTGACTATCAGGTTGTTTGTCGGTGTTACAGATGGCGTTAACTTGTGTGGAAGCGGTACAAAGTTTTGACCTTTCTAGGTTATTGGTGAATATTATTATCGGCGCTAACGTATGGAAGAGGCGTGGGAAGTCCACCAAGGACCTTTTGACCTTTCACGAGTTGTTTGTCGAGTTTTTGCTCGATGACATTAAGTATGGAAGAGGCGGGAAGTCCACCAAGGACCTTTTGACCTTTCACGGGTTATTAGTCGAGTTTTTACTCGATGGCGTTAACGTATGGAAGAAGGTGGTGGGAGATCCCTGGGGCGTTTTGACCTATCTGGGTTGTTAGTCGAGTTTTACTTTCGATGGCGTTGCCGTATGGAAGAAGTCAAATTGAATCCGTTAAAGGTAGTCAGCGTGGCGTAGCGTCGGTGTCAGCCGGATAATGCAAATATGCGATAGCCGGCGGATGCCAGCGATAAGTGGCAGCGATGGCCGGCAACAGTAGTCAGCTGATAAGCCAGCGACAATAGTGATAGCCGGCGATGCCGGCGATAGTCATAGCGATGACCAGCGGCAGTAGTAAGCGGTGGCCGGCAAGTGGTTAGCGGCCAAACGAGTGGTCGGCAGCAGCGGTAATAGTTGTCGGCAGTAGCGGCCAGCGTCGATATCAGCCGGATAGCCAGCGATAATGGTGATAGCCGGAGATGCCGGCGATGGTCGGCAGCGATGGCAAACGATAGTAGTCAGCAGTGGTGGCCGGCGGCGATGAGATTTTGACCATCAAGGTTGTTTTGTCGAGTGTTATCCGATGACATTAACTGTCTGGTCGAGTTTGACCTTTCACAGGTTGTTTAGCCGAGCTTTGCTTTCGATGGACGTGCTGCGTGTCGTCGCGGGGAGATCCACAGGCGTTTTGACCTTTCTGGGTTGTTTAGCCGGGCTTTGCTCGATGACGATGCTGCGTATGGAAAGATCGCGGAAATCCACCAAGGGCGTTTTCGGCTGGCCGGCGTCGGTAGTTAAGCGTAGTCGAGTGTTTTCGATGGCGTTAACGTATGGAAGATGGCGGAAGTCCACCGGGGCGTTTTGACTATCTGGGTTGTTGTCGAGTGTTTACTCGATGGCGTTAACGTATGGAAGGTGATCCGTTTTGACTATCTGGGTTGTTAGTGTTTCGATGGCGTTAACCGTATGGAAGAAGATAGTTGTATGAGCATGTAGCGACTATTGATCTTTGCCTTTTCATTGGTGTTCTTGACTTGCTTATCTTTTGAGATTAAGAGTTGCCCCAGTTCGAGCAGTCGAAGGAACAAAGTTTGATGAATCTTCTTCATTCTTAAACTGCTCTTTAAAAGCTTGAAATGATCCACCTCGATGGTGGTTTTGATCTTGTTGGAAAACTTGGTTGTCATATAAGATGAAATAATGGAATCGACATCCAGAGCGTATTTACGTCTTTAACCGGTAGAGTGAAAGTTCGCAGCCTTGTTGTGAAGTCCGGCCCAGTAATTAAAGCGAACAATAAGACACTCAATTTTTAGCGTGGAAAACCTCGAAAGAGGGGAAAAATCACGGGCTGGTGATAAAAGCTTCACTATGTATGCATTTGAGTACAAAATCTTCGATAACGATTCTGATGCATATGAGAGAATAACAAGCGTGTAACAATGATCGAGGTTGTAATGCTTGATGGTGGAGATCGGGGCTTAGGGAGAATCTGAGGGTACAATTAGTGATAGCGGTGGCCGGTGGCGATGGTTGATGGCCCGGCGGAGTGCAATCTTGCTTGAGGTCGATCTTGCTTGGAGGATCTTGAGCTCTCTTCTCTCCTTGGGCTTTTCCTCTTCTTCCCAGCTCGGACTCTTCCTTTTCTTCCTTGCTTGGACTCTTCTTCTTCTTCTTCGGGCTCTTCCTCTTCTTCCTTGCTTGGATTGGCGGCAAGGATCGGCAGGCGGTGGCGTGAGGGTGGTGGACGGCCGTCGGCGGTGGCTCCTCTTCTTCACTTGTTTCAGCTCCTCTTCACTTGGCTTGGCCCCCCTTCATGTGAGGAATGAAGGTCTATTTATAGATGGGATGAGGCATTCTTGTAAATTCATGTAAAGCAGTACCACTCCCTCGATCGGACGGCTCGGGATGATTCGCCGATCATTTGATGTATTTTGAGCATTTAGATGCTGAAATCGAATTATGAGATCTTAGGCTCGTTAGATCCTCGTCGAGCGCTCGATTTGACTATAAACACCTCCATATTTGAGAGCTGTTTGAGATTTAATTGATGTCCCAAAGATTACTGATATTTAGTCTTGATCTCATATTATTGAAAATCATATCGGTTTTGACGTCAAGATTTGTGCTTTTATAGTGGTATTTTGAGCCATATCAAAGTAATTTTGATTAATAAATGTAATTTTTACATTAATAATGTATAATTTGTTAATGATTTAATTTTAAAAGTTACACAACAACAATCTTAACATAAAAAAAATAAATTTAGTACGAAACAATATATATATGCATGATTTTTTTTTTTAAATTTCAAAATACAAATTTAGAAATTTTATAAAATAAAATTAAGATAAAATTAATAAATAAAATAAATAATAAAAAAATAATAAATTTTTAATTAAAATTTAATCTTGTAAGAACAAAAGTCATAAATATTTTATTGACGCCTTCAAAATATATAATATTTTTTTAGTTTATAGCCGCGAATTTAAAATATATTATCCTTGTTTAGGCCAAAATATTACTTTTGGTGGTGAAATGTGGGAGACTGTCTTTTCTATGCAAAGCACCAAGCCTTGGTTAAAACCCTAATGCCACAAAATATTAAAATAATGGGACTTTACATACAATCAATCATTCTTCTATATTTATAAATTAGATATTTTTAATTTCAATTTTTTAAATTAATTTTAAAAAATTGAAATTCAAAAAAATCTAATATCAATTTTTATTTTTTAAAATTCATAATCATTTAATGTTGATATATGTAAATACATAAATTCAATAATTTAAATATAAAAATAATTACGTTATATATATATATATATATATATATATATATATATATATATATATATATATATATATATATATATATATATATTGGATGATTAATTTGTAAATATTCTAAAATAAATAATCGAGTTCCCATTTGGAGAAAATTACGTCAAGTCCTTTTATGCGTCGCGGTCCGATCATGACAGCGTGTCGGTTTTCGTTTTAGCGGTTAAGCAGGCGATAACATGGGACGGTCTTTGTAAAGACATTTCCTCTTGCAGGCAGGCAGTAAAGTTCAAAAGTGGGAGAAGAAGAGCGAAAAAATATTAGGCGTTCATTCTTCATCACATGCGGTTTAGGGCTTTCTTTGAAGGATTTTTTCTCGGCTTAGCTCAGCTCTCGATGCGCCGCGTCCGTGCCTTCGATGATATAGCAAATCAAAATTGAGGTATTGTAGGTTACGTGAGATATTTACCATTGAACTTGAATGAATTTAGGGTTTTCTCTCCTGTATCGGTGAAAAAATTGGTTATTTTTATATGTTATTTTGTATCTACTCTCTCTACCTCTCTAGAAATAATATTTAGAATTTTTTTTTAGGTTTCCTTGCTTTGTTCTTGAGATTATGTTCATTATATTCAATGGAAGCATTTGGAGCGGTTTGGATGATTGGGTGGTGATACTCTTTCATGCTCTTTGGAGGTGAGATCATTTTGACCTTTTTTTCCAGTTTATTTTTGCTTCTTATGATTATATTTAGAGCATTCAATGGAAGCATTTGGAAGCGGTTTGGATGATTTTGGTGGTATTTTGCATCATCTCGTGTACCTCTTTGGGAATACAGATTTTGACCTTTTTTTATAGTTTATTTTATCTGCTTCTTATGATTATGTTTAGGGCATGCCAATGGAAGCATTTGGAAGCAGTTTGGATGGTTTCTGGGTGATATTTTGCATCTGTACCCTTTGTGTACCTCTTTGGAGGGTACATATCATTTTTGACTTTTTTTTCCAGTTTATTTTGCCTGCTTCTTATGATTATATTTAGGGCATGTCAATGGAAGCATTTGGAGACAGTTTGGATGGTTTCTGGGTGATATTTTACATCTGTACTCTCTATACCTCTTTGGAGGGTGTAAATTATTTTTGACCCTTTTTTCCAGTTTATTTTATCTGCTTCTTATGATTATGTTTTGGGCATGCCAATGGAAGAATTTGGAGCCAGTTTGGATGGTTTCTGGGTGGTATTTTACATCTGTACTCTGTATACCTCTTTGGAGGATCTGAGATCATTTTACCTTTTTTTAGTTTATTTTGCTGCTTCTTATGATTATATTTAGGCATTCCAATGGAAGCATTTGGAAGCTTTGGATGGTTTAGGGGTATTTTCATGTACTCTATGTACCTCTTTGGAGGTATAGACCATTTTGATCTTTTTTCTAGTTTATTTTGCACTTCTTATGATTATGTTTAGGGCATTATGGAAGCATTTGGAAGCATTTGGATGATTCGGTGGTATTTTACATCGTACTCTGTATACCTTTTGGAGGTACATATCATTTTGACCTTTTTTTTGAGTTTATTTTGCTTCTTATGATTATGTTTAGGGCATTCAATGGAAGCATTTGGAGATTTGGATAGTTTCAGGGGTATTTTGCATCTGTACTCGTGTACCTCTTTGAGAATTCTGGATCATTTTGATCTTTTTTTGATTTATTTTTGCTTCTTATGATTATGTTTATGACATTCAATGGAAACATTTGGAAGCGGTTTGGATGATTTTATGAGTTTTTTTTGTACTCTGTACCTCTTTGGAGTGTCTGAGATCATTTTTTTCCAGTTTATTTTGCGTGCTTCTTATGATTATGTTTAGGGCATGCTAATGGAAGCATTTGGAGGCAATTTGGATGATTTCTGGGTGGTATTTTGTATTTGTACCCTCAGTGTACCTCTTTGGAATCTGAGATCATTTTGACCTTTTTTCCGTTTATTTTGCACGCTTCTTATTATGTTTAGGGCATTCCAATGGAAGCATTTGGAGGCGGTTGGATAGTTTGGGGGGTATTTTGCATCGTACTCATGTACCTCTTTGGAGGGTACAAACTATTTTTGACCTTTTTTTTCCAGTTTATTTTGCCTGCTTTTTATGATTATGTTTAGGGCATGCCAATGGAAGTATTTGGAGGTAGTTTGGATGATTTCGGGGTGGTATTTTGCATATGTACCCTCTGTGTACCTCTTTGGAGGGTACAGATCATTTTTGATCTTTTTTTCCATTTTATTTTATCTGCTTCTTATGATTATGTTTAAGGCATGCCAATGAAAGCATTTAGAGGCAGTTTGGATGATTTCTGGGTGGTATTTTGCATCTGTACCCTCTATGTACCTCTTTGGAGAGTACAAATCATTTTTGACCTTTTTTCAGTTTATTTTGTCTACTTCTTATGATTATGTTTATGACATTCCAATGGAAGCATTTGGAGGTAGTTTGGATGATTTCTTGGTGCTATTTTACATCTGTACCCTCTATGTACCTCTTTGGAGGGTGCAGATAATTTTTGACCTTTTTTTTCAATTTATTTTGCTTGCTTCTTATGACTATGTTTAGGGCATTCCAATGGAAGCATTTGGAGGCAGTTTGGATGGTTTCTGGTTGGTATTTTGCATCTGTACTATCTGTACCTCTTTGGAGGGTACAGATCATTTAGGGACCTTTTTTTCTAGTTTATTTTGTCTGTTTCTTATGCTTATGTTTAGGGCATTCCAATGGAAGCATTTGGAGGCATTTTGGATAGTTTCTGGGGGGGGGGGGTATTTTGCATCTGTACTATATGTACCTCTTTGGAGGGTACAAATCATTTTTGACCTACTAACTTTTCTTTTTGAAGTTTATCATGTTTGGGAAAAGGATAACTTCGAGATGTAGGCCTACGTGGAAGCGTGTTGATAATACATCACGCTTCATGAAGCCCTGACATTTAAAGATCTCCATCAATTCATTAGACTCCACAGAATTAAGCAAGACTCGGTTGCCATTGCATTGATCCTGTCTTGCTGGGACATAGAAAAGCAAGCTTTCTTGTTGGGTGAGAAGTGCATTCCTTTCACCCCCGATGAAGTTGCAGTGATGACAGGGATGCGCGAGGAAAAGGTCTTATGGTAATCTCATTTATCATTTGTTGTTCATACAAGAATCAACGAATTGAGATGGCTCGTTGCACGTAGCACGGTTTATGCGGTTTAATACATTTTTTTCATCTATTTTTTGTAAATCACAATTCTAGGGTGGCATCGAATTGATTTACTGATGACATAGATATATTCTTGACAATGGCGGCCATTTGGGACTTCTAATTTCCCAATTTGATGTTATTGCATCAAAGATTGATCCAGGCGGCGGTTATGAGTGGCTTTGTCGCTCTTGATGGTATGTTTTATATCTCCGGAGTTAATGTGTTGATGTTTCTTATTTAAAATATTCATTGTAGATATGGGCGGTAAGCATCATAAGCATCATCGAATCACATGAAGCCGCATTATCTTTGCGATGGGCAAAATAGAGTTTCCAAAAAATGCTTTCCGATTTGGGAGGACACTTGGGACATATAATAATATCACTTAGTTCATATAAGAATGTCTTTATTTATGTTGTATATCTTCACATTTTTTTATCTTTACCACGGGTATGCCTTTCATTGAGGACATATTAGAAGAGGAACGCTCCTTGATCGGTGTCCCCTTGACAATCTAGACATGTGGGCAGATGTGTCCCATTTTAAGTCTAATTAGTGTAGCACTGACTCTCCTTATGTCTCTCCTCGATATTCTCCCGAGGTGTTTACAGCGCCTTTCACCTGAGACTTTCGGTGGAGAGGATACTTGCAGTTTCAAGGACTTGAAAGAGCGTATCTTCTTTTCATGCAACAATGTGGGAGGATGGATGGGCTTGATTTGGTGGCTTTTATGAAAGTTCTTGCCAGGCGTGGTCAGACCACCCCAAATGTGGGGAGGTTCTGTGGAGGGTACACAGGGAGGCTACCACGTGAAGCCCAGGAGGGTAGTGAGGTGACTCTTGTGGAGGCTATCCGAGCTTCCATTGAGTTGGATACTTAGGGAAGCCATGTGGAATTGAGTGAAGAAGTTCTTGTGGAGGCCACCATTACACATGGATGCTCAAACTGTGACATTGGTGTTAAAGCTCGATATAAGAAAGAGGAAAGCATTACTTCTCCCTTCACACACACTTACGAAAGTCTCGGCGAGCAGAAGTGATGTGGTGGCCTCCACTCAAGATGAAGCACGGCAGGTATTAAAATACTTTCTTTTAAATTTGAGATAATAGAAATATATTTCACTAAATTTTTTATAGGTTAGCAAAGATGAGCCAATAAAGGTCGATGACCCATGGTACTATTGTTGTGGTGGAGGAGCATCAGTCGGAGGTATGAATCATCTCTGTAGATCGATCATTTACTCATAGTGAAACTTATTGACACGTCATCAGTAATTTCTTTGCAGGCATCAGAGGCACTTCATGTTGTTGAGTTCTCATCGAGCTATTTTTGCCTAAGCGATGCTCGATCTTATTGACACATCATGCTCCGGTTTGAGGAAGTAAGTCAATCCTCAATCGGTTCCTTCATACATAAAATAACATAGCAATTGAGATCACGTTAAAATATTTATCACTTGCGGGGTGATACTGATTGGTGGGAATATCATTATTGGGCGAGGCGGTCGATGAGTTCGGCGATCAATATCTCGAGATACACATTGATGCCTTCGCTTCTTCAGAAGTACTCCCCATGGTTGTATGTCCCATATTTGCACATTTCATGCTTGCATTGGGTATGTTACCTGACAGGAATGTTGGGTATTACGATTCAGTTCTTGTTTATTTAGATAAAAGCTATAATGTATAATCGTTCTCTTCTTTGCCTGCAGAGTTATGCCAGGTACGGCCTAAAGATGGAAAGCAAAATGTTCATCGACATGTCCTTGCAGTGTGTCGGTGAGTTAATCTTACGCGGTTATAGATAATCGACCGGCCTGTTGCATATTAAGTCGAGGGCACTATTTTTGACTCATTACCCAAACCCATAAGAGCATTTTTTTAAGATTGTAAAACGATTTTAAATTTGGTTCTTCATAACTTTTTTTTTCCAACTTATTGAGATTTTGTTACGGCTATTATCAAATTACTTGTTGAAGATCTTGTGATCTTTTGTGCGATCGAGAAAATGGCCAATCGAAATGGTGAGTGGGATACTAGTCCAAGAAAATAGTGTCGACTGAATGTTTGTGTAAATACATGGAGCGTGATCACAAACCTCAATGGTGGGTAGACCACCGGATTGGCCAAAAAAAAGATGAATATATTTAGAGGAGTTAAACGCTACATTTTGTTTGGGACTTAAAATTCAAAGTGAGAATAATAGTATTTAGTTTGATATAGGATTTTGTATAATGCATCGGTTTGGTGGCTTCGAAGACTTAGCTGTTTTTGTTGAAGTGCATGGATCGTTTATGGATCTGGGATGATATTTTACTCTGCTTTTTGTAACTTCTTCTCTCTCATTTCATATAGTTTTATTTCACTGATATTTTACTCTGGGATGATATTTTACTCCAGCAATCATATTTTTTATCTTATGGATTTGGTTTTTGGGGGCTATACTCTTGAAAGAAATCTGCATTTAAAATCATTTTTTTGGTATAGTCATTTTGTTATGGAGAAATGCATAAAATTAATCTGGCATAATATAAATGTTATCCAATGAGAATGCATAAAATTAATGCATAAAATTAAATTAGGTATTCTTGGCCATAAGGGATTATCTTTTTTTAAAGGTTTTATTATAAAATTGTTGTGGTTGGTGTAAGTAAATTTTTATTTGTAAAATCATGATATTTTAGAGTTTTAATTTTAAGCGATATATATTAAAATAAGATTATGATTATTGTTAGCTATTTTTTTATTATGAAAATAAAGCAGTTAAAAAAATTAGCTTATATGTATTCTTAGTATGCTCATAGTCGAGTGAAATGAAGTTGAATATTAACTTGAACCTTATCAGACTGACTTGTCTATTTATTTAGATGAAACAAAAATTAAAAAAGTTAATTTATTATGAAAAAATTTAATTTTGTCATAACTCTAATGAAACTTGTCCGAAAGAGATAACTTATAACATTTAATTATATAATAATTATTTTCAATTACTGAATATTATAAATAAAATAGATTAAGAGGCTTTTTAATTTTGTCACCACATTATGATAGTGCAGATGCAAAATACCACCCATAAATAGGCCTTAAACATAAACTCCATAACAGAAAATAAAGAAAAAAAGGTCAAAATGATATGCCCTCTAAAAGTGCAGGCTGAATGTAAAATATCACCCATAAATCATCCAAACTGCAACCAAAAGCTTCGATTGGCATGCCCTAAACATAAACTCCATAAATAGGCAGAAAAAACTGGAAAATAAAGGTCAAAAATGATTTGTACCCTCAAAGTACCTGATACATATGCAAAATATCACCGAAACCATCCAAGCGCCTCCAAATGCTTCCATTGGCATGCCTAAACATAATCGTAAAGCAGCAAAATAAACTAAAAAGGGTCAAAATGATATATACCTCCAAAGAGGTATGAGAGTCTGATCAAATACCACCCGAATCATCCAAAGCCAGAATGCCTTTGCTGCCAAATATAATCATAAACAAATAAATAAAAAAAAAGGTAAAATGATATGTACCTCCAAAGAGGAATGCGATTAGATGCAATCAATCCCAATTCCAAATCTTTGGCTAAAAACATAATCATAAAGCAATAAAGCGGAAAAAAGATCAAAATGATCTCAGAAAGAGAACGAGAGTACAGATGCAAAATACCACCCAATTATCCAAAGCTCCAATGCTTCCATTTATGCTAAATATAATCATAAAGCGGGAAATAAACGGAAAAAAAGGTCAAAATGATCATGCCTCCAAAGAGGTACATAAAGGGAATACTATACAAAATCCGTCAAGCCTCCAATGCTTTTCATTGGCGCCTTAAACATAATCATAAAGTAGCAAAATAAAATGGAAAAAAAGGTCAAAATGATATGTACCCTCCAAAGAGGTACCAGAGATACTGAGATGCAAAATACCACCCAAAATCATCCAAACTCTCCAAATGCTTTTCATTGCCTACAAACATAATCGTAAGCGGGAAAAATAAAGGAAAAAAAGGTCAAAATGATTATCCTCCAAAGAGGTACATAGAATGAGATACAAAATACCACCAACTATCCAAAGCTTCCAAATACTTCCATTGGCGTCCTAAATATAATCATAAGAAGCATGCAAAATAAAGCGAAAAAGGTCAAAATGATGTACACTCCAAGAGGTACAAAATACAATCTGAAAAGCTCACAGAAATCATCAAAGCAGCTCCAAGATTGCTTCCATTGTAATGCCCTAAATAGAAATCATCCCAGTTTGGATGATTTCTGAGTGGTACAAGAATATCACTAACAAATCGTAGAAAAATGCATGAAGCGCATAGATGAATTTCTATTTACATCCTCTAAATTGGTTGTTATTTTCTCAACATTCTTCATCTTCGTAGTTCTTTTGTAAAGGAAATGAGATTTTTATTATCTTAGCTCATTTTCTAAAAAAATAACCTCAACCTAAATTTGTCATATATTTCTTTTAAATTCTCACGCACTCCATCGGCTTACGGGCGGGTCGAGCGTGGAAATATCTTTACAGGCCGTCGTTATGTTACTACTCAGTTAACGCTAAAATGGGGAAAAAAAGCGGGACATCGTCGATGGATTGGAGTCCATACGTAAAATACGTCGGACTGACGTAATATTTTCTCTCCCATTTGACGCTCATCCGTTTCTAGCGTCCGCCTGACGCCACCACTCCGCTTTTCTGGCGCTCGTCACAGATTATAGTGATTTTTTCTCGGCTATTGGCAAGGTTCTTCCCTCCTCATCGTACTACTCCTCTTCCCTCTCTCTGTTTAATCCGTGTATGTGCGGATTGGACAGATTTATGATAGTTTTCTTTCTTGCACGTAGTGAAAACTGATAATATCAGAGATGGGACTTAATGTGTGAATTGAAAAGAGGAATCTGTAGGGATCTTAATTGAAGTTTGTGAAGTTTTAGCGGGTGATGGTTTTTTTTTTTTTTTGGAAAAGAGCGAGTGATGGTTATCTAACATGATTTTGTTCGTTCGCTGTCTGCGATGTCTCCATCGCGGGATATGGTGAGAGAAAATCTTAGGGATGTCTTTGCTATAGTATGCTCCAACCCCTTTCTACTGTTGATTTAACTATCTTTTAGTCAAGCCTTTTTCGCAAAGCTGAACTGGTTTGTGCCCTTTGTCCGCACCAAGCGGGGGGAAGTGTTAGCAAGGGAACTCGGTTTTTGAGTTTTACCGTAAAAATAGCTGTTATTCATTATGAGTTATGATAAGTTGCTCCGAAATCACCTATGCTTTTTTACAGTTTTTTTTTCTGATTTGTTTTTATAGTTAATGATGTTAAGAAAATATATATAGATTTTTTGAATAATTCTACTTTTGTTAAATACAATAATGATTCCAAGTGATTAGCTTCCTCTTGCTTTGTTGAACTGTGATTTGTCCCAAAGTAGTGTGATATTTTTTATTCTAGTCAGTTGGCGTTTAGATGCTTTCTATTGGCTGACCTCTACAAGGGGCACAACTGGTCTTAAGATCCTGAGTATAATTAGCATTTCCCTTTCCACACCAGTAGTTTGTTGTTTTTCTTTGGTAAATGATTCTGATCACACGCTTTAAGCGACACTTCACTGTTTGGTTTAAGATCTTAAAGGAATTGTAAACCAAAACAATTTGTTTTTTGCTGTACAGAAGGGAGCATTGGTTTACTCTTTCCTTATTGATTGGCAATGATTAGGGTGAAAGAGGAAGGTAATTTTTCTAAGTAGAAGATGGTGGCAGATGCTACATCTACAGAGGTAGATGCTCCTACGGTAACAGTGATACCAACAAAGAGGCAAATGAAATATGTTTTGGTGACCGACGGAGTCATGAGGACTGCGAGTAGCTTTGGTGTGATACTCAAAGCTTGAAAAATATTATTTGTCTAAACGCCACACTAATTTTATAGCCTAAGAGTATTATAACTATGTTTAGAGAAGCAAACAATATGTTTGCAATTATTTATGCTTAGCTCATGCAATAGTAAAGTAATTGAAAAGAGTTATGTAAAGAGTAAATTGCGTGCTAGAAAACCAGGTAGAAGAAAAATTTTACTTTTGTGAAATAAAACACAATACACATATATTTAAAGAGTGAACAAAGAAAACTTGAATTTTTACGTGAAAACCAAAAAAAGAGGAAAATCACGGCTATAAAAGCTTCCACCACGATCTGCTTTGAGTACACGATCTTCCGATAACGGATTACATAATTGTATATGAGAAAAGAACAACGCTATGACAAATGATCTAGCTGTAGTAGATGATGGTGAATGTAAGCAATCACCGGTAGAAATGGGGAATTATCACGAAATGGGAACAATTAGCGAAATGCGAACAATTAATCGGAAAACAGGAACAATGGTAGAAGTCCTCATGATGGAGACCGAGATTGACGACAAGGATCAACGGTGGCATTATGGCGGCGTGGTGATGACACCGCCGAGTATGACTTTGGAGGATCTTTATCTCTCTCTCTCTCTTAGCTCTCATATGAGGGCTATTTATAGATTGGAGGAGTGGCATCTCTGTAAATACATGTAAAACCCGTACCACTCTACTTCATCGGACGGCTCCAAATGATCCCTTTGATCATTTGTTGTATTTCAAATATTTGAATGCCCAAATGAAGTCATAATTGTAAGATATTTGGCTTGTTGGAACTGGCTCGTCGAGACGCTCGATTTGACTATAAACACTCCATATTGGAGAGCTTTTAGGAATTTAACTGATGTCCCAAAGTTTCCAATGATATTTTAAGTGCTTGATCTCAACCGGTTTAATTTCGACTTGCTTTGCAAGAAGATTCGTTTCTACTAGAAATTTTCGGGTCATATCAAAGCTATGTTCTCAATCTATTAATAATAAGATGCATTCATCTATTATTGGTTATGGCATAAATAAATAGTGCTAAAAACTTCACTCATTAATACTCTCCCCAAACTTTTTTTGATTTTTTTTCCTTCACCTGACACCTCTCTCTCTCTCTCTCTCCTTTTAGTATTTCTTGCTCATATATTTATTTTACTATATATATAAGAATATGTCATAAAATTTAGTATTTTCTTACTCATGTAAAAATTCATAAAATTTATACCATAAATATAACTTCTTGTTGTCATCATATAATAACAACATGTGATGTTTATGATATAAACTTTATCCTTTATGAATTGTTGTATGAGCAAGAAACTCTAAATATGGCATATGGTGAAAAAAAGTAAAGATGTTGATGCTTTTCATATTTGAAATTAACAAAATAAGAGTAGGCAAAATAGAGAATGATTCATTATAGGGTTGCAAATGAGCCAACAAGCAGACTGCCATTAGAGCTTTTTAAATCGAACAAGCTTGATCACTTCGAATACTCATTATACTCGATTGCTAAATGAACAAGTTTGAATAAGTTATTATTCATTTATGTTCATGAAACGATCGTATAAAGCTTCGAACAAGCTCATTAAAGGAACGCTCGATTAAGGCTCAATTAAAGCTTGTTCATAAACAGTATCATTTATATTTCTCAACACGTTGCTTTCGCGAGGAAGGTCGATTAAGGCTCGTTTATTTCATTAAGCGAAACTACGTATCATCGCGATAAGCAATCGAGCACGAACAAGAAATTTTAAAGCAGTTGAGCTTGAACACTAAAACTCGAATCGAGCTTTGAATGACAACGAGCTTGAACTCAACAAGGCTCGGCTCTCACATTGATTTCTCTAATTCATTGTAGAAATTAATTTTGAATTTACATTATTTATCAATTAATTTGTTGCTTATAGTTCTTTTAATAGTAGAAATATTATGATGTCATGCATTAATTTTCATTAATATCTAAAATAGGTTTATATTTATTGATTTAAATATTAAGAATTAAAATTTGGAGGTAGATGATAAAAGATGTATAAAAATTAGTAGATTTATTCTTCTAAATAAATAGCATAAGAAGGAAATCCCAAGTCTCCAAGCCATGGGAAGGGGAGTTCAATCGAGCCAGCATTGAAGCAAACTTTGATCGGTTGGAAGATCCACTACAAATTGAACCTTGAAACCTTCAACAGGGCTTCGTCTTCACTAGATGAAGCTACCTCAACTGTTGGAAGCACTAGTGATAGCCTCCAGCGAGGTATGCCTCAAAATTGAGCTCTCATTGAAAAATGCTTGGTCCTTTGTGAAGGGAATTATAATCCCATTGAAATTCAACTGTTGGATCTTATTCTCTATGCTTCTTGATGGTGTGGGTTGAATCTCTACCTAATATGTGCTCAAATGAGCTCATCAAGCCATGGAGGATGGGCGGTCTCGTCTCCCACAGATAAAGGTAGGGATACTAGCTAGGCTTTTCTTCACATGGTATAACCTTCGAGTGGATAATCCAGTAAAGATAAAGATAGATAGAGCTATGTGTAATTCCTTCTGCTTGGATATTTACCCTTTCTCCTCTTACAAGGTGCCTCCTTCTTTATCCTCAGATCACTCTCCGTTGATCATATCTCTTAGCAATCAGTGTCCAATGAAACACCGTTTTATCTTTCAAAATTATTGGGTCCATCTCCCCAATTTTTAGTCTTTGGTAAAGGCGGCTTGGTCAAAATTCGTTTATGGGGATCCTATTATAGTTCTATTAAAAGTTACAATTAGTTAAAGAGGCCCTCAAAATCAAAAGGCGGATTCCCTCTCTTGAGCAAGAAATTAATCTAAAAGGTGATCAAGAGATGTATAAGCTCCTAAAAGGGAGCCCACTAATACTACTATATTTATAACATGAATGAAATCAATTCTAAATACAAAGAAATTTAGAATGAAAAGTCTTTGGGTGAAGCGGCTAAAATATCTTGGATTTCCATTCCGATGCTAATCTCAAGTTCCTTTACTGCTCTATAAAGAAAAGGAGGAATAGCAATCAGATTAACTCCTTCTTTGTGGAAAGGGGTACTATCACCTTGCCTTCTGAAATGGTTACTGAAATTTGTCTCTACTATTCAAACCTCTTCAACAAACATTACCCTGATGATTTATCTTGCTCGGACATCTCGGCTGGCTCTACCATTAATCCCTCTCTTTTGGATGAAATAGGTGGCCCAATCACTAACATGGAGATTATTAAGGCCGTTCATAGCATAAATGAAGATAAAATACATGGCCCTAATGGTTTTATTTCTAAGTTTTTCATTCACTATTGGGAAATTGTTGGCAAATAATTCTTATTAGTTGCTTATCACTTTTTTAGTACTCAAAAACTGCTTGAGGCTTTCAAGCATAGCGCTATCACCTTAATCTCAAAGATTAAACATGTAAACACATTAGCAGACTATAAATCAATCTCTCTTTGCATTACATTGTACAAAGTGATTGCCAAAGTCATTGCTAATAGGCTCAAGCCTTTCCTCCCCTCTATTATTCATCCTGCCCAGTTAGCTTTCATTAAAAGAAGAGATATTGTTGATAATATTACGGTGGCCCATGAAATTTGCTCGATTTGAGCGAATGGTCTCCAATCATACGTGCTAGATTGACCTTCACAAGGCCTTTGGCGTGTTAATAGAAGAATTGTCATCTATAGGCTACTTGGGGTTTCCCAAAGTGTTTGTGGAATGGATTGATGGATGTGACATCCCATTTTATCATCTTGAATGGTCAATTAGAGACTCTTTAAATCTTCCAATGGTTTAAGGCGGGATGTCCTCATTCCCCTTTTTTTGCTATTATAATGAATATCTTCTTACTACGAGAGGAAAAGTAATTCTTTCTTTAAACTGATCGTTGCAAGTAACTGCTTCATCTCTCATCTTCTCTTTGCTGATGTTTAATTGTTGGTGAAGTTGAGCCTTCATCTTTGAGGCACTCAATGAAATCTTGGGGAGTCTTTCTTCCCTAACTTGGTCTCGTGAACCACCAAATCTCTATGTTTTCTTAATTCATATGGGGTTTCAAGTAATATATGTAATATCACGAACATGGAGTAGAAAATTCCCCTTCAAATATCTTGGTCTCAGTAGTGGGTCCTCTCAAATCTATTCACTTTTCTACTCTTCACGATAAGCTAACAAATTGGCTAGTAGGTTGGAAATCAAAATAGCTTTCTTATGGGGTGACTCCAACTCATGGTTCCTCCATAAATAACTATCTTTCCTACTAGCTCCGGGCTCTTGTGATTCCGAAGCGTATTCTCAAAAAAATTACCTCTCTTACAGCTAAATTCTTTTATTATGGGAACGTGGTTAAAAAGAAGCATCCCATCTCGTGATTTTGGACAACCTTACCTAGAAATAAGGGTGGCACTAGGTTGGTTTCTATCAACACCCTCAATGTCTTATGCAAAACTAAGGTCTTGTGGAAATTGCTCCATCATTCTTCATCCTTAGCTGTATGGAGCAGGAATAAATATGGGTTTATTTGGGAAAAAACATAGCGCTCCTCAGCACTATGGAGAGAGCTCCATCTTTGTGCCACAAGATTTAAAAGAAATTTACTTAATATGTTGGTGATAGTAGCCACTTCTCCCTTTTCTTTAATCCCTGATGCAAGGGTAAATCTATATTTGAGTTGTGTGGGTGAATATTTTGATCAACCTTCCAGGACTCCACTCTTAGTTAAATGGTGCTTGGGTAATACTTGACTTATTCTACGAGTTTTTGGATTTGCACAAATCATTAAGCAAATTACCCATTACGTGAGACACTATACGTTGGAATGGCAAGACTGGATTTGGGAATAAACATGTCCTGAGGAATATTTTTTTATTCTCAACCATTGGTGGATTGGTCAAATGATATTTGGTTTAAAAGTCATGCTATAAACTTTGTTGTTTTTTGCTGGATGGTCATTCAAAATGGTCTCAAAACTTTTGATATGCTAAATCGAAGATGCATTAGCTCTATATTGGATTGTACTCTATGTAATTGTAAAAAGGATTCACATGCTCACCTATTCTTTGGCTACCCATACTTTTTAAGCATTATAAAGTGCCTAATGGTAGTTTCTTTCTTTTCCACCCGACACTTCATACTGTTCTATCAGTTGCTTCTCTAATGGATCATAAAGTCTTGAAGAAACTTTACTTGTTAATTATGACTATCTACATCTATTTGGTGTGAGAGGAATAAAAGGTTGTTTGCTACTCAATGTTGTTCTCTTAATACCATCTCTATTGCAATTAAAGTTAAAGTGATAGCAAAAATTCATCATTGGCCTGTTAAAGACTCTTGGCCTCTTGAGGTTAGAAGAATGCTAAACTTGGACAAATTTTGGGAATTCTGTTATTCTTGATCATCCCCCATAGTAGGGGTGTCTTTTCTGATTTCTGCTTCCTTGCTTTTGGCCTTTAAATGATGTTTACGTATCTTATTGCTTTGGCGGGTTCTTTGCAATGTGCTTGTTGTTATTTTTTTTTTTTCTGTAAATTCTTGTTGTTCTGGAGTTTGGTATGGAATTCAGAATGCCATTCTTTGATTTGGTCTTTGATCTTGTTCATGAGCCTTTGGGTCTTCTTTGTTTGGTGTCTTACATTAAAGCTTTGTGGTGTCATGCTATTTTATGGTTTTATATGTGCTTGATTTTAGTGATAATGTGTTGTCTTGAGCTCTTGTATGGCCTTCAGGAAGACAATCATTGGTTGGGTCGTTGATCTAGCCCATGCGTCTACTGGGCCACTGCTATTTTCGGGCTATTTTTGTTGCTATGCTCTGTGTTCTGGTAATGTTGAATGGTGTTGGCTGGTGCTTATGGGTTCCTACGAAGCTAGAAGATTTTTTGAATGGACGATGATAGAGAGTCTTCGGTGTCTATACCTTTTTTAGACTTTTAGTGCTCCCCACGGATGGTATCTCAACGGCAATTTCTTTATCCTGGCTCCCATTCTTGGATGGATTTGGTTCCATTGGAGGCGGTCGTCAAGCTGGTAGCTCTTTTTGGGGTTAATTGATTTGTGTTTTTCATTTGCTCACTTTTGTTTTTTGATCTCGAGTTGAGCTATTATACTGCTAGTTATTTTTTAACTTGTTCTGAGTTTTCTTTTGACTAATGATTTTAACTTATTCTTGTAATTGTTATCTTACAATTGGAATGAAATTGGGCATCGCCCTCAAATTTTTCCATATATATATATATATATTTCTCCCAAAAATGCACTCATAAGGATATATGAGTCATGTTAAGAATGATGTTTAATTGTATGAATGTTTTAATGATATATTAGAATATTTAAATTTAAAATACATATGAGATTAAAAAAATTATTATTATTATTATTATTATTATAACTATATGGAGATTGGATAACAGATATCATATAAAAATTCTATTTTTTTTTTTCATTAATGTTCGAATATGCCTCCTTATCATTATAGTTTAATGATATACCGTAATTTCTCTTTTATTTAAATGGAACTTTCCTTCAATTGGCCTCCCTTTTAATAATACAAACTTCCCTTCATTTAATAATAAAAATATTTATTTATTTATTTATTTTTTTACTTTTTAGAAATTATTCTATAATATATTTATTTGTTTACTTTTTATAAATTATTATATAATATATTTATTTTTTACTTTTTATAAATTATTGTTTCCTCTCACTAAAAAGTAAATATAAAATATAAAATCTTTTAAAAGCTACACATCTTTATTTTGAAATGGAGCTCTTCTTTCTTGTAATATTGAAATTTTTTACATTAAAAAAAAATTATTGGATTTTAATCTGATTTTTGCACTAAATTAAAATCAATGTGAGGTTGTAATACTACATTTTATAATAAATTGATATAATATAAAATGTAGAAAAAATATTCACAATAAAATGGATGAAATTGATAATACTTCCATTTAATAATACAAACTTGCCTTCATTTAATAATAAAAAATATAATATATTTATTTTTTTTACTTTTTATAAATTATAATATAATATATGTATTTTTTTTACTTTTTATAAATTATTATGTAATATCTTTATTTTTTTACTTTTTATAAATTATTGTTTCCTCTCTCTAAAAAGTAAAAAAAAAAAAAATTGTAGATATTTCTATGGATGTAACACTATAGTTTTATAAATTTTGATAAATCCATGAACTATTTATAAGGGCTTGATAGTAAGCCCGTGTGGAGTCTCTTAGAAGGCTATGGGCTGCTTTCCAATGTGCTGCTTTCTATTGAAGATATTGCTTTCTATAGAAGAGCCTGTTTGGGATCACTTATATTTTATTCTAAAGTAAAATATGAATGATTTTTATTATTTTTAAAAACATTCAAAATATTTTAAAATTGTTTTGAGCATTTTTAAAAATTATGTTATTATTTTAAAAATAAAAATAAAATATATAAGAATATATTAAACAAATATATTTTAAAAATAGTATAAAAATAAAACACAAATCATAAAATAAAATTGATCCCAAACTCCAACAATTTTAATCACTTTTTTTTTTTAATTTAATTTTCAGTCAATGTTAAAGAACCTTCTAACTCCAATTTTTTAAACATCAACAACAACAACAATAACAAGCCTTAATCCCCAGGTGGGGTTTTATGAATCTCTTTGTTGTCTATGTGTAATTCTCATTAATTCAAATACTAAGATCATTTTTATACATCTTAACCAAGTCTTTTTTAGGTCTACCTCTGCCTTTCTTAACATAAGGCAAATCTAATGCATCTCTCTCCATTGGATGGACGAATGTGGCCAAAACCATAGGCGACTCTCCCTAATCTTATCTACCCTTTACTCCAACTTTTTCCCGAACATACTCATTTTGCATTCTATCTCTAGTAAAGCCACTCATCCACTAAGCATCCTCATCTACGTAACACTTAACTTAGTCTTATGCTTCTCTTTTATTGGTAACATTACGCACCATAAGTCATTGGTCTTACCACCATCTTATAAAATTTTCCTTAAGTTTAAGTGGAACTTTTCTATCACATAATAGGCGGATGCATTCCTCCACTTCAACCATCCAACTTGAATTCTACTAATAACATCTCCATCTATTTCACCATCATTTTGAACAATAGAGCCTAAATATCAGATAGCTCACTCTTATTAATGACTTGATCACCTAAAGTCACTAAAACTTCACTAAAATTACACTCCATATATTAGTTTTAGATCTACTTAAGCGAAAACCTTTAGTCTAAAGTTGACCTCCATAATTCAAGTTTACATTTGGACTCCCTCTCTGTCTTATCAACAAGAAGAATGTCAAAAAGCATACACCAAGGTACATCTTCTTGTAAATGCCTCGTAAGAACATCCATAACTAAAGTAAAAAAAGATAAGGGCTTAATGTTGATCCTTGATGTAATCCAAGCGAAATAGGAAAATATTTTATCAATCCTCCTTGTGTTTGGACACAAGTAATAGCTCAGTATACATATCCTTAATGACTTGAATATGACCAATATTAACTCCTTTCGTTCTAGAACTCTCCAAAGAACATCTCTTGAGACTTTATCATAAGCTTTCTCTAAATCAATAAATATCATATGTAGATCCTTCTTACTTTCTCTATGCTTCTATTAAACCTCTTAACAAATGTATAGCATCCATAGTAGATCTACGGCATGAAACCAAATTGATTGTGAGAAACTTACGTATCACATCGTAACTATGCTCAATTACTCTCTCCCATAATTTTAATGTATGGCACATTAACTTAATTCCTCATAATTTGCACACTCTTGTGCATCACCTTTATTCTTAAATATAGGAACCAAATAGACTCTTTCTCCACTCGACATCTTTTAGTCTTTAAAATAACATTAAAAGATTTATATGCCAAGAAATTCCTTGATCTCTAAACATTTCCACATCTATTGGAATATTATCAGGTCCTCTTGCTTTTCCACATTTCATTTTCTTTAAAGCTTCTTAGTTCTAATCTGACGATAGAAATGAAATTCTCTATTTTGTTTAGTATTAAGGTTGCTAAAATCAATCGTTACTAGATCCTTCATTGAAAAGTTTATCAAAATATCTCATCCTATTTTCAATATCTTTTTCTAAGAAAACTTTATTATTTTCATCCTTAATACCCTCACTTGAGTATGTCTTTACTTCTCCTATCTCTTTGCTTTACTTCTTATACATACATCTTTCACCTTCTTTGGTATCTAATCTATTGTATAAATCAAAGCTAAATTTTTTGCATCATATATTACTTTCTTAGAATCTCTAAACCACTTTATATCTTTCCCAATTCTCAGTTTTTACATCTAAACCAAGTTTTATAACATAATGCTTCTTATTTCTTATCTTTTCTTTATCACTCACTCCACCAACTATTCTTATTAAAAAGCTTTTCCTTTTGATTCTCAAGCATCTTTGACTTGCTTAATTTCACTTGATATTTTTCCCACATAATTAGCTTCTTTATGAACACCAAATTCTAATATCTTGTAGCTTGCTCTTAAAATATTTTTTATTTGTGTTCTTTAAGTGTCATCTAATCTGGACAATAATTTAGTTTATTTTTTCTCTTACAATCTTTCATCTTAAAATCTAAAACTAATAGTCGATGTTGGGTACTTAAAATTTCACGTATGGTACAATCTTTACAATTTAAGCGATCTATTTTTCTTATCGAAAATAATCAATCTGTTTCTTAGATCCATTTTATAAGTAATAATATGTTCATCTCTTTTCTTAAAAAAGTATTAGCAACTACAAAATCATAAGCTAAAACAAAATCTAATATAGTCTTCTTCATTAGTCATCAATTATGAATACTTTTAAAATCTTCTACTATCTACCATGTCCATTTAAATCTCTCCAATAAATACTTTTTTCTTGAGATATCTTTGTATTAATTCTAATTCATTCCAAAATTTTTCTTTTGCTCCAAACTACTTGAGAGCAGACACTTATAACATTGATAATCTTAGTATCAATGATAATCTTTAAAACATAATTATCTCCACATCTATTAATACTTATAATATTATCCTTCAAACTTTTATCACATAATCCTTTCTGTTAGTTACTTTTACACGAATACCAAAGTTTAAAACCTAAACTATCAATCTCTTGGCCTTCTCACCCATTTAGTTTCTTGAACACATAAAATATTTATCTTTCTATGAACCATATATTAATTAATTCCATTAATTTACTGTAAGAGTACATATTCCCAAGATCCTAACCTAATTTTAGTTTCATGGACTAACTTCTTTGCCGCATCCAAAATGTGGGAACCTTGCTTATTACACGAGCCGTCTGGACTAGCACATTTTCAACGTATTGTATCACGCGATAAACGGGCCTTCCCAACGCTAACACAATGATTTAAAGGATTCATGTCATGATTATTTGACAAATTTTATTTGTTGTCGACTACCTAACGCAACTCTCCACTTTTTACATCCGGACTTGGGACAGACAATGATAGTGTTTCCAATTTTTTAAACATCAAAAGAAAAAAAAAATTATGTGAAATGTTTTGACGCATTTTTTTTAATATATTTTAAAATCATCATATAAGATCTGTTTTAAGAAAAAAAAAAAACTAATTTTTTAATGACTTCTATATCATCATTTTAAATCTCTGCATTATATATATATAAAAAGAGAGAGAATATTTATAGACATTAATATTAATACTTATCATCACCATCATCAATAATGCTGCAGTCAAAACTAACACAGACTATTGTCATTTCTATTAAGGTCGATGCTCATTTTTCGACCACTCGTGTCCTCTCTTATAAGAAAAAAAATAGCAGATTAAATTCAAATAAAAATAAAAATAGGAGAAGAATGGCTATAATTAGGCCAATAAAAATAGCATAAGAATGGCTATAATTAGGCTATATAACGAAACTCATCCAATCCCATAATCACCAACAAATATCTCGATATCGTATTGATAAGCTCTCTCCTATCTTCAGATCTCTCGCTCTCTCTTCGCTCCTTTTCTTTCTCCGAGGGTTTCGTTTTTTGTTTGAGAAGAAGAAGAATGGCCCCGGGAAATGCTAGACATGCTGCTGCGGTCATTGCCGGATTCGCGAAGCCAAATGGAATCCAGCGAGGTGCTTTCGTGACGTTCCTAGCCGGAGACGGAGACTATGTTAAGGGTGTGGTGGGACTTGCGAAAGGACTTAGAAAGGTAAGATCGGCTTACCCACTGATAGTGGCTGTGCTGGCCGACGTTCCGGCGAGCCATCGCCGGGAGCTCGAGTTGCAGGGCTGCATCATTCGCGAGATCAACCAGGTGTATCCTCCAGAGAACCAGATCAAGTTCGCAATGGCTTACTACGTCATCAACTACTCCAAACTCCGAATCTGGGATGTAAGCGCTCTCAACTTTAATTGACTATTCCTTCTCAAATTTTGACTACAATTGACTTCTGATGTTGGTCTAGGTCTGATCTCTGTTCACAGTTTGTGGAGTACAAGAAGATGGTTTATCTCGATGCAGATATCCAAGTGTTCGACAATATCGACCATCTCTTCGATTTACCCGACGGCCACTTCTACGCGGTGTTGGATTGCTTCTGCGAGAAGACCTGGAGCCACTCGAAGCAGTACGAGATTGGGTATTGCCAGCAATGCCCTGATCGTCGGACGTGGCCTGTCGCCGAGCTCGGCCCCCCTCCATCTCTTTATTTTAACGCCGGTATGTTCGTTTTTGAGCCCAGCGTCACCACTGGCAAATCCCTTCTTTGCACTCTTGAAATCACTACCCCAACCTTATTTGCCGAGCAGGTAAAAATCGAAATCGAGATCAAAATCCCGAGAATCCCAATTCTAACTCTATCCACATTCTCTAACTTCGATTCCCCATTTATAGGATTTCCTCAACATGTACTTTAGGGATATCTACATGCCAATTCCACTGGAGTATAATCTGGTAATGGCTATGTTGTGGAGGCACCCTGAGAAGGTGAATCTACAGAAGTTAAAGGTGGTTCACTACTGTGCTGCAGGGTCGAAGCCTTGGAGGTTTACAGGGAAGGAGGAGAATATGGATCGGGAGGACATACGAATGCTTGTGAAGAGGTGGTGGGATATCTACAATGACAAGAACCTCGACTTGAAGCCGCGGAAGCTTCACACTGGAGCCAGGGAGGTTGGTTCGCCGGCGGCAACCAGAGGCGTAAAGAAGCCGCTAATGGCCTCACTGTCGAAAGCCGGGATGGGGCAATTCGTTAGGGCACCCTCCGCTGCGTGAGCGGCATGCGCTGTGCATGTGCGCATTCGGGAAAGCGACTGACCAAGTGGCGGTTATTTTTTGGGACAGCCCTTGTTCTGAAGTGTCGCTTCCCCCTTTTTTAGATTTATATACATACGACATAATTTTTATATATTTAATATTTATTTATATAATATTTCAATTTATAATATCAGATCAAAATTAATAATAATATTATTATAAATTATATATATATATATATATATATATATATATATATATATATATATATATATATATATATATATATATATATATATATATATATATATATATATATATGTAAATATCAAAATTTAAGTATTTGATATGTAAATAAATAAAAATTTTGTGGAATGTAAATCAATGATTTGTATTTAAGACTATAAGTGGTGAAAAATACTTCAAAACTTAAATTAATATAGTTGTCGGTATATTTGTCAAGTTTCTGTGAACATTATATTAGTAAAGTTAAAGTTATGCATATTTGTTTAAATTTTTTTCCCGTTATACTTAGAACTGTAGTAAGCTTTCATACGATTGTGCATGCTTTTAGTCGCTTGATTTGATAATCGATAATTACTTGGTGGAAGAGTTCATTTATCATCTTCATGCATATCAACCTTGCAATGTTTAAAATGCATCATTTACTTATTTAAACAAAATGTAGATTCATTTAAGAGAAAAAAAAAATCTAGTGGTACAATTTATTTGAAATTTTTTACATTAAAAAAAAATTATTGGATTTTAATCTGATTTTTGCACTAAATTAAAATCAATTTGAGGTTGGTACATACTACATTTTATAATGAAATTGATATAATATAAAATGTAGAAAAAATATTTCACGCAATAAAATGGATGAAATTGATAATACTTCCATTTAATAATACAAACTTGACTTTATTTAATAATAAAAAATAAAATATATTTATTTTTTTTACTTTTTATAAATTATTATATAATATATGTATTTTTTACTTTTTATAAATTATTATGTAATATCTTTATTTTTTTACTTTTATAAATTATTGTTTCCTCTCTAAAAGTAAAAAAAAAAAATTGTAGATATTTCTATGGATGTAACACTATAGTTTTATAAATTTTGATGAATCCATGAACTATTTATAAGGGCTTGATAGTAAGCCCGTGTGGAGTCTCTTAGAAGGCTATGGGCTGCTTTCCAATGTGCTGCTTTCTATTGAAGATATTGCTTTCTATAGAAGAGTCTGTTTGATCACTTATATTTTATTCTAAAGTAAAATATGAATGATTTTTATTATTTTTAAAAACATTTAAAATATTTTAAAATTATTTTGAGCATTTTTAAAAATTATGTTATTTATTTTTAAAAATAGAAAATAAAAATATATAAGAATATATTAAACAAATATATTTTTAAAAATAGTATAAAAATAAAAACACAAATCATAAAATAAAATTGATCCCAAACAGCTCCTAACAATTTTTAATCATTTTTTTTTTTTTTATTTTAATTTTCAGTCAATGTTAAAGAACCTTCTAACTCCAATTTTTTAAACATCATAAGAAAAAAACAATTATGTGAAATGTTTTGACGCATTTTTTTAATATATTTTAAAATCATGATATAAGATCTGTTTTAAGAAAAAAAAAAACTAATTTTTTAATGACTTCTATATCATCATTTTAAATCTCTATATATATATATATATATATATATATATATATATATATATATATATATATATATATATATATATATATAGAGAGAGAGAGAGAGAGAATATTTATATAATTTATTAATATTTTTATTCAACATCTATCACAATTGATGCCCATTATTACTAAGAAAATCAATACCTAAATTCAACAGCTACAACTGTCAATAACATTAATGCATATTATGAAACTCTTTGATGTTTGATGTTTATCAATAATAATAAGGACGATCTATCAGCATCAATGCTAATGTAATTTTTATTAGCATTAATTTCGCTCCAACAAGACTGTAACACGATCAACACCAATATAAATGCTCACAAATACTACTGAGATTATCATCCATTATTGGCACTAACATCAACATTTAGTATATCGCTAAAATTAACACTTACTATCACTATGAGGTTGATTCTTACCATTAAGGTAAACGAATCTTGACGCTAAAAGCAAACCGATCGTAAGTTGAATCTGATCAGACTTAAAATATCCTAAAACGGATATCGGTTAAATCTAAATAACTCTCAAACATGGAGTGTTTATATAAATTGAAAGTGTCTCGATTGGATCAATCTAACGAGCAAGATCTATAATACCTCATTTTAGCATTCAAATACACAAAATACATCATATTATAAAGGGAATCATCATGAGCCAATGGAGACAGTGGTTGATGTGTATTTAGAGACGCCTTCCTCCAATCTATAGCGTATCATTCCTCAGTATGGGAGAGCTAAAGAAAGTAGAGCTAAAGCTTGAAAATCCTCCAAGATAATGTCGCCACCTGACGGTCTGACACTGTTACCTGCTAACTCCGCTGCCGATACCACCGCCGTTAGCCGCCGGTGGATTACCGCCAATCACTGGCTGGCCACTCGCCACCATCATTATTATCTCACTACCACCATCGTTGCTATTATTCTCACACCATTACCGCAATTATTGGCCATTATCCAAGCATACCGATGCAACACTGTCTGTATAGCTTTCGATCGGATTTAACCACTGCCATCTCCTACGCATTCTCATCCCTACTCTAATCATCATGTTACCACATGATTGGCGTGAATGTGTCATCCAACCATCGCGTCACATATCGCTGACCACTGACGCGGCCATCATGACATCGCAATTATCTTCATTTGGTCACCATCATGTTGACTTCATGCCGATCGTTTCACTATTATCTACTACCACTAAGAATTGTTAAGAACTCAACGCCACTATAGTTGTTGTTGATTCATTTTGAATCATCTCTTATATACAATAATCAGTGAAACTTTTGTACTCAAATATACATAATGGAAGATTTTACTAGGTTAGATCCATGATTTTTTCCTCTTTTTTTTTGTTGTAAAATTCAAGTTTGTTATTCCTTTAAATATAATGCGCAATTTCACAACAAAGTACAGAACTTTCACTCTAATGAATTGATTTTCTAAGACTCAACACAAACAATATAAATATGAATGAATTTTTTTTTTAAATTTCAAAATACAAATTTAAAATTTTTATAAAATAAAATTAAGATAAAATTAATAAATAAAATAAATAATAAAAAATAATAATAAATTTTTAATTAAAATTTAATCATAAGAACAAAAGTCATAAATATTTTATTAACGCCTTCAAAATATGGGCCGCAAATAATTTTTTTTGTTTATAGCCGCATTTAGTTAGCCATTTAAAATATATTATCCTTATTTAAGCCAAAATATTATTTTTGGAGGTGAAATATGGGAGACTGTCTTTTCTATACAAAGCACCAAAGCCTGGGTTAAAACCGTAATGCCACAAAATAGTAAAATAATTATATTTTTATATATAATCATCATATTCTTTTATATTTATAAATTTGATATCTTTAAATTTGATTTTTATAATTAATTTTAAAATATTAAAATTCATAATAAAAGTTTAATATCAATTTTTTATTTTTTTAAAATTCATAATAATTTAATGATGATATATATAAATATATAAATTTGATAATTCAAAAAAAATTAATTAAATTATAAATAAATAAATAAATAAATGATGATTAATTTGTAAGAGATATTTATAAATTAATTATCTAAAATATATGTATTTATAATTTGATTATCTTTATAATTTTTTTAAATTATGAGATTTATGTATTTGTGATATAATTAAATTTTTATAAATTTTATGAAAATAAAAAAATATGAATTAAGTTTCTGTTATGAATTTTAATATTTGAATGTAATGAGGTTTAAAATTTTGATGTTAAAAAATGATTAATTTATAAATATATAAGAATTGAGGGTAATATATATGTAAAAGCTCCAATTTGTAAATATCCCTAAAATAAATAATCAGTTCCCATTTGACGCTCATCCGTTTCTAGCTCTGCCTGACGCCACCACTCCTCTTTTCCGGCGCTAGTCTCAGATTTTAGCGATTGGTCCTCGGCCATTGGCAAGGTTCTTCCCTCCTCATCGTACTACTCCTCTTCCCTCTCTCTGTTTAATCCGTGTATGTGCGGATCGGAGAGATTTATGATGGTTTTCTGGCTTGCACGTAGTGATAACTGATAATATCCGAGATGAGACTTAATGTATGAATTGAAATAGAGGAATCTGTAGGGATCTTGATTGAAGTTTGTGAAGTTTTAGCGGGTGATGGTTATCTAACATGATTTTGTTCGTTCGCTGTTTGCGATGTCTCCATCACGGGATATGGTGAGAGAAAATCTTAGGGATGTCTTTGGTATAGTATGCTCCAATCCCTTTCTACTGTTGATTTAATTATCTTCTAGTCAAGTCCTTTTCGCAAAGCTGAACTGGTTTGTCCGCATCAAAGCGGGGGAAGTGTTAGCTAGGGAGCTCGGTTTTGAGGTTTAATTCATTATGAGTTGTGATAAGTTGCTGAAGTCACCTATGCTTTTTTACTGTTTTTTTTTCTGATTTGTTTTTATAGTTAATGATGTTAAGAAAAAAAAAATTTTTAAATAATTCCACTTTTGTTAAATACAATAATGATTCCAAGTGACTAGCTTCCTCTTGCCTTGTCGAACTGTGATTTGTCCCAAAGTAGTGTGATATTTTTATTCTAGTCGGTTGGCGTTTAGATGCTTTCTATTGGCTGACCTCTACAAAGTGGCACAACTGGTCTTTAAGATCCCGAGTATAATTCAACACCAGTAGTTTGTTGTTTTTCTTTGGTAAATGATTCTGATTACACGCTTTAAGCGACACTTCACTGTTTGGTTTAAGATCTTAAAGGAATTATAAACCAAAACAATTTTTTTTGCTGTACAGGGGAGCATTGGTGTTACTGTTTCCTAATTGATTGGCAGTGATCACGGCTAAAGAGGAAGGTAATTTTTCAAAGTAGAAGATGGTGGCAGATGCTACATTTATAGAGGTAGATGCTCCTACGGTAACAGTGATACCAACAAAGAGGCAAATGAAATATGTTTTGGTGACCGGCGGTGTCGTGAGTGGTTTGGGGAAGGGCGTGACAGCGAGTAGCATTGGCGTAGTACTCAAAGCTTGTGGGCTTCGAGTTACATCAATCAAAATAGGTTTTTCATCACACCCCTTTACATTTGTATGGGCATTTCATTATTATATTGTTCTCCTTTTTGGCCCTTTTTATATATTAGGATAATGATTTCGGTTATTGTTTAAGGGTTAATAGGATGGAACAATTCTATAAATTATGTTACCTTTATGTTTTTTGGCTATTTGGCTATGAACATTTTGATAGGAGTCTTTTAATATGTTTCAAGGGTGAAAGATTTTGGTTTATTTGTATTGTTTTCGATTTTACTTTCTTTATTGACTCCTCACTTGTCATGATTAATTTTAGTTGATGTAAAGTTCATGCTACTAAGGTTTCATTTTGGTTCAACTTTGTATGTACTGTGAAATGAAATGAAAACAACCATAGGGGTCGAGTTTAATTGGATGAAATTGAACAACTTTTTGTGTTTTTTGTTTTTCCCTTATATTGTTTTAACGAGTTGTTTTTTGAACAACAAAACTAAGATTAATGCTCCTAACAAAAAAAATTTGAATGTTCTAACTAAAAAAAAGTAGGTAATCATAAGCTGTGCTGAATAAAGTCTTACTATAGTCTCATCCTATACATTCATTCCTAGTTTAACTTTTTTTGCCAACAAAAGCACTTTCAGGTCTTTTGCACTATTTTATCCTTTTTTAGCTTATGGTACTTTGATATGATAATCTGATACATTTTTATTGTTCTCACTGCAATTTTGTTACAAGATAAAATGATATGTTTATGACTTATGAAGCTTGAATAACATTCCTATGGCAGTCTATGACATCCGCATCAATGAATTATCTACATTATAAGGTTAAATATATACATTGTTGAAGTCTCATTAGTTTGCCTCATGGTTAAGGTTTCTTAATATTAACATGATCAATTATCATTCAGTAGGATACTATAAAAAATCATAGATGGCCACACAACCTGGCATCAGTAAATGTGTTGCACAATGCCACTTTCCATTATATGTTTTCAACCTTTGAAGTGGTGTTTACACCTTCCATAAGAGAAGCACATCCTCAATGAAGCTATAAGGAGCTGACACCATTACATATGATATATTTCTATCTTCATGGGGAATCGCCAAGCACTAATAGCCTTGATTTATGTACACTAGCAATCATAGGTCAAACATCTTCACAACTCTCTCATGTTGGAACTCAACATGCTAACAAGAAAATATAACATAAACGTGTCATCATTTTAAGTTCACAAATTCCCACTGTATAGATCCTAATACTTTCTGCTTATCAATGAAGTGACTCCTCTATCCATACAATGAAAGCACATCACCTCATGGACTTGAATGCGATTTTTGGAGATCAAAAATAAACATCTCAATGCTAACCTAGGGTTAGAATAGTCCAAGTGGTACAAAATGCTCAATCTTATTTTCCTTTCGTGCTCGTACCCATGAAACTTCATGACGATGAGTTGGCATTGATTTCTTGAACTTGTTAGTGGATCTTTATTTTGTAGTGTAAATGGATTATGGAGAATTTGGTATATAGTTTTGATGGTATGGGAGTGGATTATGGAATTGGGGCTGAAATAATGGAAACTTGCTTGAAGGTTGCACTTGTGAGGAGTTGGTTATGGTGTTGAAGATAGCTATAGGGAATGTCTGTGGTGAAGGAAGTATAGAGTATTAAGAAGTTATTTGATTTTAAGTATTTTGAGTGTAGAACAAAATGAATGCAAGGATTTTAAAAATTTAGATGTTCAGTTGGATGAAAAAATAAATTTGAAGTAATTTTTTGATGCATTTGGACTTTTTCCTTTTGTTCATTTTTAGTGTATCCCAAAATTGTCAAATTTGGGTGATTTTTTATTAGACTATATTACCTTCCCCACCTGTGTCTATTTACTCCTTGCTTCCTCCACGGTCTACTGGCCATTGGCTTGACTGACCACCTAATGCACTCTTCGTAGGCTACCTCTCCACGGTCATCACTAGTCCACAAGCTAGATTTCTGAAATACATTCATTTAAAATGCGTCATAACAAACAATACAAATTTTAAAAGTATTACATCAGATATAGGGTTGAGAGTTGTTGGGTCATCTTTTATTACATTGTAAGGTATTTTACAAAATAAAATAAGATTTGTTGTTGAGTGGGTAGAGTTTGCATGACTATCATCAATGTGCATGTCAATTAGTCATGAACTTACATGTGTAGTGGTTAGCTTCATGCTAATAATAGTTCTTTCACATGTGATGATGGTTGTTTTCACTCTTGACTGCAACAAGCTTTGTGCAACGATGGAGAACTTGGGTGATTAGGGATGGCAAAATGGAAATGTGATGATGTTATGGTGTGGGATTGTAATGGACTTTCGACAAAGAACTAATAATAGAACTCAAGCAATAAAATAATAAATTAAGTATGTGTAGGTGACCAAATAAGTAATAATGCCCTGTTGCCTCGAGGGATGAATGTCTCGAAGGGCTGTCAAGTGCAGATCCTTATAATTAAGTGGAAAGTTGTTCATTCACGAGTACTCGTGATGTCCATTTATGATAATTTCATGGGTTGGGCATAAAGATAGCACAATGAACATATATATTGTTTTCATTATATAATAATAGTATGCTTACCATAGATGTCTTTTTTGCTTTTCAACAAACTATTTCAATCTTATTACATTATTTTTTGTTCACATTTTTAATACTATTTTCTTCCTAACATACTCTAAAGACACTATAAGAGTACAAGGTTTTTTCAAAATGGGTTCGTTAGTAGTAAGAAGTCTTAATGTTGGACTAAGCATTATATATATTCATATCTATTAGTCTGGACATTTGCAACTTTATTAGACCCCATAAATAAAGTTATTAGAAAAGAATAATGACACTTTGGTTTGGGTTGGCTTGAGTTTTCTTGATCTTAGTGGAATAAATTGAAATGCAACTTGTATATATTCAATTCAAAGTAGTAAAGAGGTATAGTCATGGAACTTATTTTCTTTTTAGGTTTTTTTTTTCCTCGAATTACATGTAGTTATGACGATTCATTTTTCTATCTTTCAAGTTAAATTGGTGTAAACTTTACTAATCATTTTGCATATACTTCTGGTGAAATCAGGAGTCGTATATTTTGTGTTCTCCAAATTCGATTTTCCTAAGAGTCTTTTCTTTTGTGATTCCTCATTTATTAATTTTGTTATGCTTAAATTTATCTAACGTAAATTTATATGCTGCAGACCCTTACCTAAACACAGATGCAGGGACCATGTCCCCTTTGAACATGGGGAGGTTTTGTTCTTGATGATGGTGGAGAGGTTATCATGTGCCTATTTTATAATCAGCAAGTCATGCAAGAATTATATCATTAAAGCAACTTTTCTACATTCAATATCAACCTCATATTTTTTGTTACTAGTACAATGTTTATTGCACAAGCATAAGATATTTATTGAACTACTTTGTATTATGCTTGCTTGTATATTCTTTCGTATATCTCTTGCTTAATTAAGTTAGGTGTTTAAAGTTCGCATGCTTTAATTATACAATTAAAAGGTTGACTTGGACTTGGGAAACTATGAACGGTTCTTGGATATTACTCTTACTAAGGAAAATAACATCACTACAGGGAAGATATATCAAGTAAGTGAAGTTTATGCATTAGTACTTTTGAATGCATAGAATTTTTACATAACTTTAGATGTCTTTTCTTGTTTCAGTCTGTTATCAACAAGGAGAGAAGAGGTGATTATCTTGGAAAGACAGTTCAGGTTATTTTCTTTAGGCACTTCTTCACTCAAGCAAATCTAGTCATAAAAATTCTTGCTATGTGTGATTTCATGTGTTTATTTATTGTAGGTTGTGCCTCACATAACTGACGCCATAAAAAATTGGATTGAGTCAGTCTCTTCTATTCCTGTTGATGGAAAGGATGGCCCTGCTGATATTTGTGTGATAGAGTTGGGTGGAACTGTAGGTAGGATTATAAACTCTATAGACATTAATCATATCAACTGATATGGTTCTGCAAATGTTAAAGTTATGCTAGATGTTGTCATACTTATTTTTTGTCTCCTCATTAAGGTGATATTGAATCAATGCCTTTTATTGAAGCTCTGCGCCAGTTGTCATTTTCTCTCGGTAAGTCTACTAGACAATTATGCCTTAGTTCTTCTAAGAGGCATTCTAAATTTGTGCTTGGTCTACTTATTTCCTTTAGACTTGAAAAAATGGGTCTTGTACTATAAATTATGTTGTAGTTTTTTATTATTACAATGTGCTATAATGGGCATTGTAGAATTTGTTAATTGTAGGCGGTGTTTTCATGCAAGGATTAACAATCTTGCTATATTCTTTTTAAACTACTTTAAGCGTTTTATATTGTATGGCTTTTCAAAGTTGTGACACTTGATCTATATATTTCTATTTGCACGATTTTGGAAATATATTATGTTGATAATTGTTGATTATTTCATATTATGGCTTGTGTGTAGCCTATTTGTTTTTGTATTTTTTATTCTAGAATTTAAAAATCTCTAAGTAACCAAAAAAAAAAAAAAAGTAACAATAACGACAACAAGTCTTAATCCCACTACATGGGATTTGCTACATGAATCCTTTTTCTACATTATGCTCTATTAAGTGTCATATTCTCATTTAGGTCTAATAAATAAGGTTATTTTTATTTTTAATTAAGTCCTTTTAGGTCTACCTTTGTCTTTCTTAACGTAGGCATAATATAACACATCTATTGTTCTAATTGGGTTGGACGATTGATGTTTTATGTGATCAAACCATCTAAAGACGATTTTCTTTAATCTTATCTACCACTAGAGCTACTCCAACTTTTTCACGTATATATTTGTTTCACATTTTATCTTTAAGAGTAAAACCACTCATCCACCTAAGTATCTTCATCTCTGCAACACTCATCCAACATTCAATGTCAAAAAGCATTGCAGGTTTCACCATCATCTTATAAAGTTTTTCATTAAGTCTAAGCGTTACTTTTCTATCACACAATAGGCCCAAAACATTCCTTCCTTCAACCATCCAACTTGAATTCTACTAATAACATTCCCATCTATTTCACCATCACTTTGAACAATACTAAACTTGAGATGTTTAAAACTTTCACTCTTTTTAATGACTTATCCATTATCACCCTTCACCATCATCTTATAAAGTTTTTCATTAAGTCTAAGCGTTACTTTTCTATCACACAATAGGCCCAAAACATTCCTTCACTTCAACCATCCAACTTGAATTCTACTAATAACATTCCCATCTATTTCACCATCACTTTGAACAATACTAAACTTGAGATGTTTAAAACTTTCACTCTTTTTAATGACTTATCCATTATCACCCCGTAGATCTTCTACAACTAAAATTATACTCTATATATTTGGTTTTAGATCAACTCAAATAAAGTCTTTAGACTCGAGGTTGACCTCTATAATTCAAGTTTGTATGGAACTTTCTCTCTAGTCTTATCAATAATAAGAATGTCATCAGCAAAAAGCATATACCAAGATGCATCCTCTTTTAAATATCTAGTAAGAACATTCATAACTAAAGCAAAAAAGATATGAGCTTAAAGCTGATTTTTGATATAATCCAACTCAAATAGGAAAATACTTTGTCAATCCTCCTTGTGTTAAAACACAACTAACATCTCTAGTGTACTTATTCTTAATGACTTGAATATAGTCAATATTAATTCCTTGTCTAGAACTCTACTAAACACTTTTCTTGGAAGTTTATCATATGCTTTCTCTAAATCAACATATATCATATGTAGATCCTCCTTAGTCTTTCTATACATCTTCATCAAATCTCTCAATAAATGTATATCATCCATAGTAGACCCATCCGACATAAATTCAAATTGGTTTTGAGAAACTATTGTATCACATTATAACCTATGCTCAATTACTGTCTCCCATAATTTTAATATATAACACATTAATTTAATTTTGTATGTTTAACAAACTTTTGTGCATCACTTTTATTCATTAAGCATTATAAAAAATTAAATTTTTTTTGAATTGACATAATTTTAAGTTATGTCAGCTAAATGTTATTGTATCTGTTGTGCACGAGGAAATAAAATTAGTAGAAAATTATAGGTATTTAAAAAATCAAGAACAATATTACACACACACACACAAATAGCTCTATTTTTAACACCATAAACCTTAAATTTCATTAGGTTGAATGGTGTGATTGATTGGTCTCATTTTAATTAGTTGATGGATTAAATTGATTCTTTTGATAGTCTTAGCCAGTTTGGGTCCTTCATAGATTATCGGAGATTATTTTGATCGTTTTCTCCAAATTAAAGTTATGCTAGAAAATAAATTGAGGCAAATCCATATAGAGGTTGTGCATTATATTAGTTCACTAACATTTGATATATATTAAATGGGTGAATGATTAATTACGAGGTCCCCTCAAATGATCTAGATATCCATTTTTTCAGGAAACCTTTTTTAATGAGAGAAAAGCATATATTCTTTCATCCCTTCACTGAACTTTTTTCTACTTGAATGGCACATAGCAAGTGGTAGTTGTTTTAGTGGCCAAAAAAACTGTTCATACGAGGAGGGGTGCATGTCCTCTGGTGGTTGGGGATGGAGGTGAGGAGAGGCTGTCTGTTACTTTGGCGTAAAAATTGTTGGTGTTCTAGGCAGATGTGATGACCTAGTGCTTAGTGAGTCTTGAGACCAACATTGAGTGAGGCATGATATTGGGAGGGTGGAGCAAGGAAACTACTTTTCCTTCTGTCTTAGTGATGCAAGAGAATGACCGTGCAATTGGGTTCTCCTTTTTGTTCTTGTGGACCGTATTTAAATATAAATAAATTGCATGATAAATATTTGATAGCCTTAATAGAAAAATGAAACAATTCATGCAGACTTCAAAATTTAAAATTATAATTTTGGAGCAATGAATGGAGGCTAGGGGCGGGTAGACAGTGGAAAGAGTTGATACGGCTGGAAAGAACAGAAGTTACTATGTCTTGTGTCCAGCATATAAGTCTTTTGTATTTCTTCATGCTAACTTTCAATCTTCTTATGTGAGCTTGGTTTGGTTTGCAAAAAGGGAGTTTAAATGCATTTTCTTGTAATATAGAGTTGTTGTAACCTTCTGCTGCTAATGTTTCTAAATGCTAGCAGGCAATGAAAATTTCTGCCTTGTTCATGTGAGCCTTGTACCGGTACTTGGTGTTGTTGGTGAGCAGGTGATTCCTACTTTTTGTCTATTACATTTGCAGGCATGCTACTTTTTTTCTTTTCCATAAGAACATATCACACACAATATCTTCCCTTTGTAAATGATCTTTTTGAAGATTTGTAATTTGTCTTACATGTTTCTACATCTTTATAACAAAGATTTTATTTATGGATGATACTTCATGTTGAATTTGCTCTCAATAATTTTGGCTTATAGAAAACAAAGCCAACACAGCATAGTGTTCGTGAACTAAGGGCATTGGGCTTGACACCTGACCTATTAGCATGTCGGTCTACTCAAGTAAGCCCTCCCTTTAATCATAATTTTTTGAACTATTTTTCATGTAGTACAAACAAACATGTGTGGATATTAAATGACTAGCATTTAGCTCTACATTGAGATTATTTATTTTCTTTCTTTAGGGTGGTAACCTTCGTTTAGTGTTGATATATTATTTTCTTTATTTTGAAAGATACTGTGTTGCACACTTTCACTAAGCAGTCTAGATTTCTCTGCCTTCTTCATTATTATTTAACCCTTTTCACTATATAATCAAATGAACCATTATCTTCACAAGTCTAATTAACTCATAGGATGATATGTATGTTTTTTTTCTCTTGGAATTTTCAGCCTTTAAGAGAAGGTACCAAGGAAAAACTGTCACAATTTTGTCATGTCCCGGTGAGTCATGTTAATTATGATTCATACAAAGCCAACGATTCTATTTGGTACTGAAAACTTTGTCTTTGTTCTTTAGGTTTCTAATATTCTCAATATTCATGATGTGCCAAATATCTGGCATATCCCACTATTACTTTGGGTGAGTTAAGTTTTCAATGAATGTATTTGATTCTGTGCTTCGATTATGAGGTCTATACACTTAAGCTGGTCTTGCAAGAAGTTTGAAATCCCATAAACCCACTTCTAATTAGTTTATATGGTGATATTCTAATACACATTCTCCATCTAGAACCAAAATGCTCATAAAGTTATATTGAAGCAACTGGATTGTCTCAGGTAGACATTCTACTGAAAACTACGTTTTTCTTTGTCAGCTAGTCTTCTATTATATCATATACTGATTAGGAAGCTTTTGTTGCAGCATCTGTAATGCTCCAAACTTCCAGAGTTGGACAAAGATGGCAGAGTCATATGACAACCTGACTAGCTCTGTCAGTTTTATCAATTGATCGTGTTAATTTATGATACATCTAATCCCATTTTATATCATTTGAAATCTTCTTTTTTTTTGCAGGTTAAAATTGCTATGGTTGGAAAGTACGTTGGACTATCAGATTCTTATCTATCTGTGATCAAGGTTTGTGAATAGCTTTGTATTCACAGCATATTGCTCTCTGCAATTGTTGTTAGTTTTTGAGAACCTTGTTTTGTAACATTGTGAAATTTGTATTTGATTGCTTAGGAGTAGCTTTTTTGAGGTAGATCGATTTATTTAGATTTGGAGACTTTCTATTGGCTCAAGTTCCTATAGTTAATTATTTATTTCCATTTACAAGATAGTACTCTAGATTGAGAAGGTTAATTAGGCTTAAATTTACACTTAGTTTTCATGTTTATGGTTGAATTTAGTTTTTGAGTAATGTTTCGGGGATAAAGGTAGATCTAATTAAGATTCAATTGGTCCCTTTATCCTAAAAATACTAGAGGAACATTACGTAGGCTTCCAGCCATAACATTCAAAGAGCTTGATTAGAAAGTCATATTTTACATTCTCTCAAATATTTCGAGTAGATTATGATTGAAGTGTGTATCAAACGTGTGCTTTCAATGTTGATGTTAACTCAATTCACTGGAAAAGGGTTTGCCGTACTAATTCCATTGTATAGCTCATAGCCATACAATAGCTTGCTTGCAGTTTAAAGGTACTTGGCATAATTGATAAGTGCTTAGAGGCAATGATATCACGAGTTTTATTTAGCTTGAAGAAGCATATCTAAGACACATGTGATTGAGTTTGATTTTGATTAATGGGCTCATTAACACAAGAGTTGAGCTGAGTTTAGTTTGGATTGAGACTTATGTTCATGAGAAGGCTTGAAAATTAATTTGTTTTGGTGAGCTTGTTAACACGAGAATTGGATTGGACTTTTATTTATGGGAAAGTTTAAGAATTAAGCCTAATTTAACTGTTGAATCGATTCAGTAATTGGGAGAAGGTTTGCATTCATGGGAAAGCCCATATATGTGACTTACAACCTTAAGGATGAGGAAAGCTCAATAATGGTTCTTAGAACCTTGATTGCATTTAATTAAGTTGGTTCGATGGGCTCAGTAGCTTTGTCGGAATCTAATTAATTACTTTGTATGGGCTTGTTATGAGGAAGTCTCATTAAAAATAATTTGATTTTTTGATGTAATGGGTATTTTAGTGCATTTACCAAGTTGACTTTTTCTGGATTTTCAGATCAATTAAAAATCAATAAAGTCAAGCTTGATACCTTGGCTTAATTGCAAGGCCAACTAGGTATTTCACTATTGTCTTTCTAGCATGGGTTTTGAACATTGACTTGGTGAACATATTTGCCAAAGGCCATCTCATTATGAAGGAAACAAGTGGAAGGAAGGGGTTTAATGATAAACATAAAGCTTTATCCTATCTTGGGGAGGTATCAGTCGCAATTTTAAAACATCCCCTTTGTCCTTTATATTATTTTAGAAGTCTTAATATAGGTATATTATTTCTAGATCCACCTTGAAGATCTTTTTGACACAAGGACTTCGTCTCCACATGATTTGGAGGGAATAACTATGCCATTGAAGCGTATTGCCTCTAAGGTGTAAAGTTTTGTTTATTTGTTTCAATAAATGATATTGATTTTAGACGCATGTTTTTAGGAGGGTGTTATTAGATATCTTTTAATGTTCTTTGTCAGAATGAGACATGGGAGAATTGATTTCAACTTGCCATTGGTGAGTGTTAAGATGTGTTATAAATTTTAAATGCAAGATGGGTTAGCTTTACAATTGAAAATTTGTTTTCAAAGAGGATTATTTAGTAATCTTCCCTTGCTTTGCATGAGGGAACTCTACTATGGTTAGAAATCTCTTTGGGGCACCTTGTTGGCCCTTCACTGTTTTTTCTTTTGCTTCTTCTTAGCTCCTTCACTTCTCTTTTTTTTATTAGTAACATCTGCCTCAAAACTGTACATAGATTCTTTATCATTGGTACTTTCTCACCTCAAATTATTTACTCTATCTCGATGCCCCTCATTGCACTAAATAACATTGATCTCTCTTCTCTAAATGACAACCATATAATTGTTCTCTTTCTTTCTAGGCTTGCCCCTGTCCTTGTTGAGCCTCATTTCCCCTCTCCACATTCACTTACCACACTTAGCTCAATTGGAAAGCCACCTCACTTACGATACTTTAGCTCCATTTGATCCAATATATGCGGGCAATATTGAGAATGTTGTTTCATTCACTTTTAATGAATTTGATTCTAGAGCTAAGGATTGGAGCTTAGCATGGGTTGAATATGTTGTGAGCGTGATTTTTGTTTATAGATTGCTTCTTGTGGATGTCAGTAGGCTTTGGAATATGAAATGTAACTTAAATCTCCTAACTATCAATGAAGTTTTTTTTTAATTATAAATTTAGCTGTGTGGAGACTTATGTGTATGTTTTGTTTGTTGGTCTTTTGTTTATCATTGGTAGGCCTTTCATCTTGCAAAAATGTTAACATACTTTAAGCCCTCTAAAGAAGCCTTCTTTACCATTCATATATGGATTATGCTCCTTGATTTGGTTGAATGTTGTTGGAATGACATATTTAAGATTATTAGTAAATTGGGAATAGCTTTGGTGATGGATCAACTCACTTCCTCTAAATTTAGGCTAACATTTTTTTGCATGTGTTCAAATGACAATTTATCTCTTTATGATACTATTCATATTTATTTGAATGGGAACAAAAGCCTTCAATATTGTGTTTATGATTAGAGGCTTATTGCTTGCTCCACTTATGGTATTTTGGTCATGACCTACAAAATTGTTTGCTTTATGCTCCTAGCCCTTCTTAGCTTGCATATATCACCCTTGCTTCCTAGGGTTGAAGGAGCTAACATAGGGCTAAGATTCATTTTGTTGCAATTAGCAAAATTAATAACACAGTCGTTGTCAAGTCACAAGTCTTATATCATAAAAATGGAGGGTTGCGTTAGGTAGTTGATAATTAACTTAGAATTTGTCGAAAAATGATGATATGATTATTTCAATATATTGTGTCAATGCTAGGGCATTCTTTGGAAGTGACACTCTTTATGACATGAATATAGTGAAAAGTGTGCAGAGTACCTGGTGTTGCGGTTAAATAAATAAGGCCATATTATGGATGGATATGGGCAAAGAAGTTAGTCCATAATAAAAAAATTAAAATCTAGGTACTCTTACAGGTAAATTAATTGTATTAATAGATATTATGGTTCATAGAATGATAAATATCTTATGAATCTAAATAGGTTGGAGAAAGGTGGCGATTGATAATTTAGATTTTAAACTTTGATATTTATGTAGGAGCATTAGAAATTATGTAGGTATGATTATAAATAAAAATTTGTAATAATATTTTGGAAATTGGAGAGATAGAATTAAATCTTTAAATAATGTTGTTGATTCTAATTATTAATGTTATAGGTGTTTATGCTCTTTAAGTATGTTTGGATGTATATTCAAAGGAAATTTTTTGGAATGACATAGAAGAATTAATACAAAAGATACATCTTGAAGAAAGAATATTTATTGGAGGAGATTTAAATGAATATGTTGGTAGAATAACAAAAGATTTTAAAAGTATTCATAGTGCTTATAAGTTTGGAGTGACTAATGAAGAAGGGATCATATTGGATTTTATTTTAGCTTATAATTTTATAATTACTAATTTTTTTATTTAAGAAAGATATTAATATATATTTACTTATAAGAATTTACTTTATAAAATACTGATTGATTATTTTCTTATAAGAAAAATTGATTATAAGATTATTTCAATTGAAAGTTTAAGAACAATATCATGATTTTTTGATTTTAAAATGAAAGGGTTCAAAGTTAAAAAATAAAATGAAACATTAATCCTACGATTAGATGGGGCACTAAAAAAATAGTAATAATAATATTTTTAATAGTGTAATATTTTAAGATTTGGGATGTGCATGAGGAAGTTAATATTATGTAGAAGAAATTAGTAGGTGATAATTAAGTAAGTTGTAAAATATGTGCTTGGAGAATCAAAAGGAAAAACTCATATTAGTAAAAATAGTTAGTGATAGAGTTAAAATGTGCAAGAAAAATTCAAAATTAAGAAATTAAACTTAGTTTAGATGTAAGATCTCATAAAATTGGGAAAGATAGAGTGGTTTGTAGGGATTTAAAAAAAGCAATATATGTGATGCAAGTAGTGACCTATATAATAAATTAGATATTAAAGAGTGCGAAAAATTTATATATAAGTTAGGCAAGCAAAAAGATAGAAGATGTAAATATTTAGTTCAAGTGGAGTATAGATGAAGATCAAAAGTACTTTTAGAAGAGGATATTTAACATAGGTGGATAAGATATTTCGATAAATTTTTTAAGGAATGTTATGTGAAACAATTGAATTTAGCGACCTTAGTCTCCGAAATGAAAATAGAGATTTTGTTTATATCGATATATTAGTAAAATTGAAATTTGAGAAATTTTAAAGAAAGTGAAGTGTGAAAAAGCAATAGGATTTGATGGTATTTCAATAAAAGTGTGGAAATGCTTAGTAGATCAAGAAATTTCTTGGCTTATTAAAATTTTTAATATTATTTTAAAGATTAAAAATATGTCCGATGAGTCATGAAATGAGTGATGAAATAGTTTGTTGTTTCTTATTCTTAAGAATAAAGGGGATGCTCAAGAGTGTATAGAGGAATTAAGTTAATGTGTCATTCATTAAAATTATGGGAGAGAGTAATTGATTATAGGTTACTACGTGATATAAAGGTTTGTCAAAATTGATTCTAATTCATGTAGGGTAGGTCTATTATAGATGATATATATTTGTTGAGAAGTTTGATGGAGAAGTACAGAGACAATAATGAGGATCTACATATGATATTTGTTGATTTAGAGAAAGCATATGATAAAGTTTCGAGAGAAGTGTTTTGGAGAGTTCTAGAAAAGAAGGGAGTTAATATTGCTTATGTTCAAGTCATTAGGATATGTACACTGAAGCTGATTGTGTTCAAACACAAGGAGGATTGATCAAGGATCGGCTTTAAGACCATATCTTTTTGCTTTGGTTGTGGATGTTCTTACTAGACATTTTCAGGAGAATGTACCTTGGTGTATACTTTTTTGCTGACGACATTCTTATTGTTGATAAGATTAGATGGGAGTTTCATAAAATCTTGAATTATAGAGGTCAACCTTAGAGTCTAAAGGCTTTTGTTTGAGTGGATCTAAAATCGAATATATAGTGTAATTTTAATTGTACATGATTTGTAGGTGGGATTGTGACAATAGGTGATCAAGTTATTAAAAGGAGTGAATATTTTAACTATCTTAGGTTTATTTTTGATGATGAAATAGATGAGAATGTTATTAGTAGAATTCTAGTTGGATGGTTAAAGTGGAGGAATGCATTGGGCTTGTTGTGTGATAGAAAAGTACGAAATAAATATAAAGGAAAATTTTATAAGATGGTGAAACCTGCAAGCTTTATGGCGCAGAATGTTGGCCAGCAAATGAGAATCATAAAATTAAGTGTTGCAGATATAAGGATGCTCAGATGGATGAGTGGCTTTACTCTTAAAGATAAAATACGAAACGAATATATCCGTGAAAAAGTTGGGGTAACTTCAATGGTAGATAAGATTAAAGAGAATCATCTTAGATGGTTTGGCCCCGGCCGTCCAATGACCTAGTTAGGAGAGTAGATGTATTAGTCTATTAGATTTGGCTTATGTTAAGAAAGGCGGAGGTAGACCTTAAAGACCTAGTTAGGAAGTATTAAAAATGATCTTAATTTCTTAGAATTAAATGAGAATATGACACTTAATAAGACAATGGAGAAAAATGATTGATGTAGTTGACCCCACGTAGTGGGATAAAGGGTTGTTGTTGTTGCAAAATTGATTTTAGATTCTTTGTGGGATCAGAAAATTCGCCACCACATCTTTCTAAAAAAGGAAAGAGAAGTTGTTTAAGGAGAAGGCAGATGAATAATAGTAGATAAGACACTACCAGAGATTTCGCTTCATTTGGTGAACTTTTATATCCTGTTCTGTGTTTCCTATAGGCAAGCTCTATAGTTAATTACCCTCCCAATACCGAGAAAGCACTTTCGACAAATAACAAATCACAAAAGAACGAAGATATAATCATAGCAATAACTTAACTTAAATTTATTATTTTAACTTAAAACTTTGGGAACGACACGCGCCATCAAGATCCCATGGTTCCGCTATCCCCGCGTCCCTGGCCCCGCGCAATGAGGATAATGACCCAACCGACCGAAGGATCCTCACAAGAATACACGGGTTACGCCCAAGGTGTCTCAGACTTGGAGTTTTGGGACAAATATAAGTCACCTATAACATAGCTTTTGCCCAACCAAATACATTCTACATTTCACGCTCAAAGAGAAAGCTGGAACATATACCGCCGCAATAATTTGCATATCGCTGAACCACCGAGGCTCAGTCAGAACCGCCATTTACACATATCAGGCAAAACCACGCCGACAGAGGACACGCCACGCCCACGCTTTTGAATATTTGAGTGTGAAGGTAGATTTAATTTAATTTTCTTAAAAAAATTTTCTTAATTTGTCATCCCAAGACAAACAATCATGGATTAATTTTTTTTATTTTTATTTATTTTTAATTTAAATAATTCATTTTTTTTATTTATATTTTGTTATTTTCTTTAATTTTGATCATTTTACGATTTTTTGATTTGAATATATGATCATTTATCATCAAATTTTAATTATAATTACCCTTCTCATGTGTAATATCAATCGATAATTGTCACTGGCCCCGCCTGCAGGACGGATCTAAATTATTATCTCAGCAAAGATAATCCTTCAAAACCTCATCACTCTGGGCCAACATGTGACGCTGACTTTTCTTCGAGTTTGAATTTTGTGTTTACGTTACGGCTGCTCATTTATACGTATTAGCTTCTCGATATTATTAATTAAATTTTATAATATCAAATTTTTTTTGTTAACTTGACCCCCCAACCAAACCGGATGAGAAAGATTTCTTTCAGATTGACTTTATACTCCAACACGCATACGACATTCTGTTTTGAAAATGCATGACATTAAGATGTCTAATGTCAGTTTTCACGCCAAATTTTGATTTTGAGTTTGTTAACTTGATCCGTCCAAGACCAAACCGACAGAAGATCTTTTTTTTTTGATTTATACAATGCAATGTCTATCAGATCTTAACTTGACAAGATCAAACCTAATAATAAGATGTTTCTTGGAAAATAAGATGTATTATTTTTTTTTTTCTCACAAAATCGAGGGTATGAAATAAATAAATCATTCAAGCTTAAATTTAGAAAGATAATTTAAAGTTTTGGATGGATTTTTTTGAGCTCAAGATCACCTCAAATAAAATCAAGAAACATATGAAATAAATTGATTTTCATCATATATAAAATAATGCTAAATAAAGAATTGATTTGTTTAATACCCTTCTCCCATCCAAAATCAAGATAAGATGAAAATAATTGATTTGGCCCATATGATCATAGTAGGTAATGCCTAAAATAGTTTGATTTGATTGAGCTAATAACCTCTCCCATGAAAATCAAAAAAGCATAAGAGGTCTGAAAATAATTGATTGGAAGCCTATACGATCATAAGAAGTGAATGCCTAAAATAGCTAGATTGATTTGAGCAAGATCACCTCCCAACAAAATCGCAAAGATAAAATAATATTGCTATACGATCATGCCCATTTATTTCTCTTGAAAAGGAGAGGAATATAAAAATACGAATATTTCATTTAAGAAGTGATTAATTAAAATCCACCTTCACATGCAAACTCATAGTGGGACACAAACTCATTAAATTTATTAAAGAGGATGAAAGACTTACTTTCCTTTTCAAAGAAAGGATAAGGATGCACAAGGACGCCACATGTCATGACGCACATACATGCAAGATCACCTGGGATTCCCTCAGACGCAATTTATGACAAAGACCTTATGTGTCAAGATGATACCATATGAGAAAAGAGGGCTAAAAAATCTATAAATAAGAAATTCTTCTCATAAAATCCCACCTTCCTCTCATTTCTTTCCCTCTCTCCTCGATTTCAGGTTTGAGTTCCCGCTCAGAAGAGCCATCATAAAGATTAAAGCTTTTACCCTTCTCCCTTCCTTTAACAATTTTTTTTTTTGCCATGTTTCTATAATCATGCATGTAGATCAATGAAAAAATGGACATATGGAGTAAAAGATAACATGTTAAACATGTATTTAAGCATGTGTTCTAAGCATGTAATAAAGATATCAAGCTAAGTAGGTATTAAAACCAACATCAACAAATACATGTCACAAGTACAAGCATCCATTTGTATTCTATTTGTCACACTTCATACACATTAAGAAAAGACTAGAAAGATTCAACATTCACCAAACTAAGCATGAATAGATTTGTCATATATACGTGAAAAGTGAGTTAAACACATAAGATATGCACATAAAAATACTTAAGCATTTTTTACCTTTCCCCTTTTTTTAAAATTTTTATTTCTCCACATCCCCCACTTAAGGGTCGCCGAGACTAAGTTTTCCCACCACGCCAAGAAGCATGGTAGTGTCGGAGACACCTCTACCGAAAGTTTATTTACCACCACGCCAAGAAAGGCGATGGGGTTAGAAGATAATATACAGCTAGCTTTAATTAATCCTTATCTCCGCTTATCGAAGTTTACAACTCCTGCCTCCCCAGGCTACGAGATCGAGTCGCCCACCACGCCAAGAAAGGCGCTGCATTGGTGTCGAGACACCGCACAAACTGATAACCAAGATTTCGTTAATATGATCACATATGCAAGTATGCAAGAATAACTCATGATAATAAATAAAAGATAACCAAATCCTTTTAATTTCGATTTCAACTTGCATATGAAAGAGGCATGATATATATATAATTTCCTTTATATGAAATAAATCAAAGTAGAAGCATGAAATTCATAGGAGAATAGCATCATATCTCATCAAGCAGCAAGCTAATTGATTTTTCCCTTAGATAAGAAAGTTTAGCAAGCCTTATATTCATCAAATAATATATATTAGCTGATTTCCCCTTAGATAGGAATATTTTCAGCAAGTCTCTTGGTCATTAAATAACAAAATGATTGATTCCCCTTAGAGAAAATATTTTCAGCCCTTGATAAAGATAGTTTCCAGCAAGCACCACACTTAAAACAATGCAATTCCATCTAGATAAAAGAAATTTCAAGCCCTCATGCCTCTAGATAACAAGCTAATAGTTTTCCCCTCCATAAAATGCTTTCAAAGATGTATCACATTTCTGGCCATTTCATAAATTTCCCAATATCTCAAACCCATTTCCAGCAAACTAGTAAGATCTAGGCAACTAAATCCTCCAAATAGAAATTTCAGCCAACACATGCTTGCAATTTCATAGATAACAACAAAACATAGGGTTTAGGCCATACAACATCCCAAACCCTTTTCCAGCAAGCTAGCAAGTGAGATCTAGGCAATATAGCTTTTCCAAACGTAAATTTCAGCAACCTAGATGCATGTAATCTCATAACAAACAAACATGTTTTAGGCCATACAACATCCCAAACCCCTTCCAAAGAAGCTATCATGAATTTAAGCACAAAATAAAGCTCACTTTGCCAAGCCCTAATTTTCAGAATACCCAAATGCACAAAAAGAAAATTAGGGTTGGAGAGAAACGACCTGGAGGTGTCGATTTACTAAAAGAGAGGGAGAAGGAGGAGTTTCAGTGGGGAGCCAAGGCCGAGCTCAATGAGAGACGAGGGCTCGTGCGTTTACGGGAGAAGCCGAGAGAGACGAGGGCTCGTGCGTTTACGGGAGAAGCCGAGAGAGACGAGGGCTCGTGCGTTTACGGGAGAAGCCGAGAGAGACGAGGGCTCGCGGCTACTGAGAAGCCGAGAGAGACTCCAGGTCGAGGAAGTCAAGAGGGAATGAGAGTTGTGCGCTCATGAGAGAGGGAGAGTCGAATCGCGGGAGCTTCGTGCGTGAGGGAGCCGAGAGATGCCGAGAGCAGAAAACCAGAGAGGGATCGTGAAAAAAAATGAGGGTCAACGCAGGGATAACCCTCGTTTCACGCTTTAGGGCCGCCCGCGAGAATGAAAATTTTTCCCCTTTTTTTTTTTGTTTTAGGGCTTAGTTGGCACATCTCGATTGGTTGAGTGGGGCTACAGTAGAGAATTAATGCGTGATTAAGAGGTAATTAGCGGATTAAGCTGCTGTTAATCATTTTAATTATGATTTTATTACTTTTGACAAACCCTAACAATGTCAATTTAAGTTGTTTGCCAGTAATATAATGGCGCTGATCATCATCGAGTCGTTAAATAATGTCGGCGATTCAAGTCTAAATTGCCGCGCGCTTAAATTAATCGACCGACCAGCGATACTTTGTCGATTCGACCGCGAAGGTGTCGATGATGTTTGACATTTCGTGACATGCGATGCTAACGTGCAGAGACGCAGGCTTCGAATTTCGATATGCGACAATTTCATGATAATTTGATTTTAATTACCCCTTAATTGATTTAAAATTTTCCGATTAATTTATTTTAATATATTTGTAGCGTCAATAATTAAAACGAATTTGATCGGTCGATCGCGATTTAAGGGATTTTAAAATCCACCTTATTTATTTAATTTAATGTGGCACATAGTTGTAGGTCAACAATTGCATGTAGTCTTTAGTGCACCAATAGCTTGAGAAACTATTGGATTTGTGCCCTTTGAGAAATGTAACTCCATAAGGCCTCTTATGGATGTTACCTTTGTTGTTGCTAACCTAAATCTCCTCTTAGCTTTTTTCTCAACCTCCATAAGGCCTCTTATGGATGTTATCTTTGTTGTTCCTAACCTAAATCTTCACTTAGCTTTTTCTCAACCTTCAAATTTGATACTTAAATCCATTTCCTAATATACCTCCCAACAGTCTTCCAACTTAATAGTTTTGGTCATTTTCTCCCAACATTTTTCAAAGCATCGGCACACACAACCTTCCTCTCCAAACTCTGTCAATGCTCATAAGTCGATGAATCTAACTAATATTCTCATGTGGGAATGCCAGTTGGTGCACAGTTGTCTTGACTATCATTGCTCTCAATCCCTAATCTGACACCCTTTACCTTTTTATTGTCTTGGCTTGTCTAAGGTCTTCATAAAGATGATTGAATCCTACACTATAAGTATGTAATGTTGATGAATAATACTAAACTCATATGTTAGCTTCAAACTAAGGTTAAATCAACAAACTTTCTTGATTAGTAGCTCAATAGGTGCTATCTTTTTCTTCGTAATAAAGGCGACTAACATAGTTTTTATTCCGACCATGATGGTAGGATTTCAATCAAATGGGATGCATACAAAATCTTTCTCCCGTGTTATTACCAATGCTTAATTCATCCATGTGAAGCCTCTTTATTTTATTCCATTAATTTTCTTTTTGAGATATGTATGCTTTCAATTTCACATATGAGAGAAAAAATTGACAATGTCTCATGAATATTGTTATGGAGGTGATTGAATTTTGCTTTGCGATTAATGATTTCAATTGTATCAAATTTTAAATGAAAAAATTGGAAGGTCTTTTTAATAACTTGGCCGATTTTAATAGTTGTATTTGCCATTTCTAGCTTGATGGATTTACCTAGCTATGGATTATTCTTTTTTTGGTTCAACAATCATTTTGAGAACCTATTAGGGCCAAGCTTGATCAGGCTCCTTCGTGGTTAGACATGTTCACTTATTCCTCTTCTAAGCTCTTGTTTCCTCACTCTCTCCATTTCTCTACTGGTTGTCTTTGATTGCTTCTTTCATCATGATAAGCATATGTTTCTTTATAAGAGTATTTGTTCTTTTCATCTTGAATATGTGTGTATTGTCATCAATGCTTGTTACACTTTTGTTTCAGGTTACCCAATCTTCATCTGATACAAAAAATTGAAGAATGTTAAAGAAGATATGCAAGATTTGTTTCTTAGGATAACATTGTTCACTTATCCAAGTCTTTTAATGCTCTCAAGGAGGGGCATGCTAAAATCTTTTTTTTAATGGAACTATCTCTTCTTGATCTGTTTCATTCATATAAAGCTAAAAATATTCAACACAACCTTATTATTGCTACTAATTTTAAAGCAAATGGCATTTTTAAAGAATTGAAGCTAATTTGCTATCCAAGGTGAAGATTGTTTAAAACTCTTATATCTCAAGATTAGATGTAGAAGGAATGGAAATCTTTTTTAAAGAACTATCTTCCCTTTCTGCTTCTCTTACTATCTTTGAAGTTATTATTCTTGAAGCAATAAATGTCTTCTCTGCCTTTTATAATCAACATCACACTTTATTTTTCTAGTTCTCCTCCTGGGCATGCAAGTTGTCTTGGTCTTGTCTTCTATACATGTATCTCTTTCAATTCATATTATTTGATTGGTATTCAAGTTATTGTGGTTGCTAGTCATTTCTTTCAATCTAGTAAGCATGTAAATGGGGCAAAGCTTTCTATTAATACTTTGGTTCCTAAGAAATTACATGTACCAAGAATATATTGAGTTACATGCATGTATCTCTTTGCAATACATTTTATAAATTGTTTGTTAAGCTATTGGATTATTACTTAAAAATCTATTTATATATGAGATCACTTAGTCTGCGTCTAGATGTGAAACCCATATGAAATTTATGGTTTAACTTATTTTTAATATACGCTTTGCCTTTATCAATAAGGACAGTCTATAGTTGACAAAGTCTTGAGCCCTGGAAAGTACATGAGCACGGGTAGCTTTCTTATTCCAGTGTTATGTGCCTATTATATAGCTATTTTGACATCTTTATTAAAAAAGGGCATAATCCATGTATAAAACTCTCGCCATTACAAGGTCTAGAAAGGGTTTATGTAGATGGCCTTTATATTATAGGAAGTCTATTTCTATGATCTTATCGTGCAGAATTACTTTTTTTATAACTTTTTCTTGTGATATTCGTTATTTGATAGGCCCTTCTGCATGCCTGTGTTGCTTGTTCTATGAAGCCATCAGTTGAATGGGTTGCTGCTTCAGATCTTGAACATGAAAGTGCAACATTGGTATGGTTTTTTACAGACATCTCAAGCTCTTGTTTAACATATATGACATGTAGAAGTATTGAACCTATCGTCCTGCATAATTAATCCTTAACTTTTTATTCTTAACGCAGACTCCAGAAGCATATGCAGCTGCATGGGAAACCATCAAGGTGAGATTTCGTTATTTGATTATAACTTTAAAAATAGTTATTTTCCCTTGTAGAAAAACTAGTAAGAATACTGCAATGTTTTCTTCCTTATTCCATTTGGTAGAAGGGGTATAATATTTATAGGAGATACAAGGTCCAAACCAGGGCACCCATAATAGGAAGAATAGAACTCCTAATCGGGCAAAATATACAAAAAATAGGAAATAATGAATGCAAACAAATCCATGATATTACTTTTCTTTACAAGGGAAAACATGGTCATCAAAATATGATAATTAATATTTCTTTGCTTGTGAGCTGCGGTTGGATCTTCTGAAATGAAGCATGCGATATTTATAAGCTGCAGAGGATGTTGAAAAGTGCAGGGATGAATCCCAGGATTGATTGGCAGCAAGCCACGAGTTACTTGGAAGGTTCCCAGAATGATAGTTTGATGATGCTTGTTGAGGTTACCTGAAATGGTTTTCACTACTGGCTGTTGCTCGTGATATTAACAGAAATGGCTCTAATATATTTGGACTCTTCCTCAAGATAGGAATATGTGTTGATGATTCTTAGCTTGAAAGTAAGGTTATCAAATTGTATGATTAACATATTTTAGTAAGGATATCAACAGTTTGATGTTTTATTGGAGTGTAACTAACTTGAATAATCTCTTGTTCAATTTTCTTTTTTATAAAGTTTTCATCAATTCCACATGCTTATTATCTATCATGATGGGCAGGATTCTTATTAATATTAATGATTTGATTGTTACGTTTCATTATCATTACTTATGTAGCAAAAATTTCTAAATATTTAAGAAGCCGTTTAAACCATATATCTTAACAAATTTTATGTCATATCCTTGAATTTTTGTTTAGTATTGCTTTGAGCAACAATAAATTATTTTTTACTTTGCTATGTAACTAAATTTTCTCATATAAATGAGCAATAATCAAATGCGGATTTATGATCATTTACAAATTCAACTAGGTAGCATAAGTGAAGATTTTTATCATTGTGTTAAACCCTTTATTGAATAATAACTCTTTTTCTAGTGTCATTTTAAGATATATTAGTTTCCTTTATGCAATATCAATGTACTTTTTTTGTGGGGTTATTCATAATCCGACTAACAACACTAACAATATAGCAAATATCAGGTTTAGTGTGAGATAAATTGATAAATTTTTCTAATAAATATTTGTTTCTTCTATTGTTAATTTGGGTTGAATCTTCTATCATCCAACTTTGTTGAATAAACCCATCCGTGTGTTTGCGGGTTCTTAAGCATATTAGTTTCTTTCGTAAGTCCAAAGTGTATTTATGTTGTAAGACATGTATCCCCTTGCTTGATTTTCGTATTTTTATGCTTAGAAATTTTACTAAGTCAAGATTCTTGATTTCAAGTTTTTTAGTTATGGAATCGTTTAGCCTGTCTATCTTTTCTTCATAAATCCTTGTTAAGTTGATATCATCAACATATACAATCAAGATCAAAATTTTACCTTTAGAAGATTTTTTAATAAAAAAGTGTGGTTTAATTGTCTTTTAGTCTGTCCATGCCTTTTAATCACCTTGGTGAATCTATTTAAACCAAATTTTGGTGACTGTTTTAAGCTGAATAAAGATTTCTTGAATGTTCAAACTTGATTCATATTGTTCTTGTTCTCATATCTATGAGGTATTGCCATATAGATTTCATCATTTAAGTCTCCATTTAGAAAGTCATTTTATTACATCTAGTTGATAAAGCGATCAATCTAAATTAGCAACATGACAAAAAAATTATCATGATATATTCCTTTTAGCAATTATTACTAAGGTTTTTTTTGCAATCATTCTCATAGGTTTGAGTGAAAACTTTTGCAACTAGTCTTACTTGGTATTGGTTGATAGTTTCATTAGACTAACATTTCACATTGAAGACTCGTTTGTATCCATTAGGTTTCTTCTCTTTGGGAAGATTTTAAGGATTTTACTCACTATTTTTTTCAAGGCATTGGATTTCTCATGTGTTGCATTATTCTATTAAGACGCTTTCAAGGTTTCTTGAATATTATTTGGAGTTTCTACGCTTTAAAGATTTGTTGTAAAGGCATAGAGCTTAGGAGGTTGCTTTCATATGAAATGTATACCTAAGGCATGCAACTCACTCATCAAATCACAAAGCTTAACTTGTACCAAGTCGTCACGTGCCATACGATCAATGGATAATACATTGTAGTTGAGGTGCCACATCCAAGAACGTCACTTTGCCAGAGAGCTCACTGCAACTTCCTCAAGGTGCACACTAGAGGTATCTACTTTTGGGGAACTTGCCCTTGCTACTCGCCTTAGGTACATCTCAACTGGTCTCACCCAACACACTTACTCAGTGCACTCATCCCCTACTTACGCAATGAGTCATCCTCTACATCTAGCTTAGACGACCACGTTTGCAAAAGATCACCTTCACTATCTTATAATACTATTATACACTTGTTAGTTTTATGTGTCTATTCTTGATGCATTTATTTATTTCTTATTTGTTGTCTAGCCTTCTATGTAGCCTTCCTCACTCTGTAAATAAAGTGTTGGTAAGCATATTTGTGGACTATTTGAAAGAAAAGACTATTGAGGTTTTTTTGGATTGTTGACTCTTTATGATGTTAAAGGTTCCAATATAGAATTTTTCTTTCTCTCTCTCTCTACTCTATTGCTTGAATATTTAAGCGTCCACTTTCAACCTCACCGACTAGTCTTTCAAGTAAGGTTTTGTGTTTTCCACAAACATTCTTAGATTCAACATTCTGAAAAGTGCTATAATTGTGGTTTAATGTCGTTGACAAGATGTCGAGTGTTATGAGAGGTGGAGCGTGTACGACTTGAAAAGTACTCCTAAAGGGAAGATTTTTTCACCACACTTCTAATTTTTTGATTTATATGTAAAAAGTTATTCAAAATTTTAACAAAACATTTAGTAAGTGTTGAGTATATTTATTCAAAGTATACTGTGAGTAATAATTAGTAAATAAAGGATAGCTCATTGAAAACTAAGGGAACTCGCCCTATGTGCTTGGTGAGCCACATATTACTTGCCTCACACTCCAAAAAAGTCACTCTTTTTCCCTAAAACTTGGAGAACTCGTACTCTCTTGGCGAGCAATTGTGAGGGAGTCCCCTAAATATAATCTCTACTCATCATTGTTTAAAGCTAATCAACTCCAAGCAATGACGAGTACAAAGATTGTTTTGGAGAAGATTGATTTAATTGGAGCATTCAACTGTACGTGTAAAGCGGACCAAATTGAGTTGCAACATGAGTTAATACTTAAGGCGTTGAGTATATTTAAATCAACAATTTAAAATATGTGGATGACCATTTGAAAATCAAATACTTTTTACATTTGTTTGCTCTACAAGGGCCGACTTAAAAAATTAGAAAGAGCAAAGAATCTATCCCTAGTGAAACAACTCTCTTTTGCAACAAAATTTGTAATGAGTAGCACATTTGTCTTTCCAACCAACTAGTCTAGATTGATGTCCCATGAAGACTATGAGTCTGGTGTAAGGCATGATCCATCTAAGATGACGAAAACCCTTATTTAAAATTATGCAATAGAAAACTCACCTTAAAACAAGCCTTAGCGCTTCTTTGAAACAATTATTTGAGGTTTTCGCCTCACATGATGTGAGGCCAGCCTCAAGACTCTTTGCCTCGCTTTTGTGAGACATGCGCTTTTAGACCTAGGTTTAAAAAATTAAATATAAGTTTTAATTGTTGAAATAACACAAACGTCCCAACACATTCACAACCGATTTTAAGATAAACATTACCTAAGCTCCTCTTTTCTCATGCCCTCTCTGCTCCTCATGCACGATGCTGACCATCATTGTCACCATCTTTACTTTTGATATTCTTACTTTGATATTGGATAATTATAGTAGGAATAAAAACTTATGTTATTAATTTTTATTTTTATCGTATGCTACTTTGATATTAGTACAACATTTCTTACTCTATAATTTAATGTCAAGATATTAATATTTACTTGATATTTTGCGTATTTTATTATTTCCTACTATGTTAAGATGTTATTTTGTTGCATTTTATTATGATCATAAGTTGAGATATTTCTTATTTTGTGCTTTAATGTGTGCACAATACTTTTTATTTTGCACAATTTATTGATTTTGAGGCTTATGCATTGTCTCACGGATGAAAAATGCCTCAATACTTGATTTCCATAACTTTAAACTTTGACAACAACTGCCATAGGGAGCTGACTTCCACCTATGAGATCCATATTAAATAGTGCGTGAGTACCTCTAGGGAGTCGGTCTAGGTGGTTACCTTGACGAAGGTAAAGTTTTGACAAAAGGTGAGGGCCACTTATGGAGACAATTGGACAAAATTATAAATCCACCCACAATATCGCATGTCAATCATAAATATATCAAATACATGTAAAGTAAACATAGATTTGTGATGAGTATGAAGAAAGTTCTCATTTTATTTCATCTTTCAAATTTTTACAAGTTTTCTTTGTATACAAGGAGAAAAAAAAAAGAGCCAAGTTATCTCGTTGTGCTTGCCTCATTGAATTTGACACCAACTCATATAAATAATTTATATTAAAGTATTGGCTGTCAAGTTTGTGCTGGCAAGACAGAACTTGATCTTTGTACTTACACTGAGGAGCTCTTCATAATGGTGACTTCAAGAAGTTAGCCTACCGCTTGTGATAAAACTTTGCTTTACATTGCCGGAAGTCTTCAAGCTCAATTGCTATCATTTTTGTAGGAGTGTCAATTTGAATCAATGGGTCAGGTTTGATTTTGACCTAAATTTGATCAGACCCAAATATGTATGACTTGAATGCATCCAATTTATTAAACGGGTTAAAACCTCTACTAGAACTCGATCCACCTTCAACTCGACTTAGTGGAAGAATTAAAATTTTTTTTGAGGTACTAGAGAATGATGGAGGATAGTGCTCGGATGTCTTGTAGAAAAATGAGGAAGAATATTGCATTATTTTTTCTTATTCCAATAGGTTGAAGTGGTATAATATTCATACGAGATGCAAGATCCAAACCAAGGTACCCAAAAATAGGAAGAATAAAAAAAAAATTTGAACAAAAGAAACAAAAAGAGGAAATAATTAATGCAAAAAATCCATGATGTTATTTTCCTTTTCAAGGGAAAACATGATCATCAAAATATGTTGAATCATGATCTCTTTAGTTTCATGCTGCGGTGGGATCTTTGTAATGAATCTTATGATATTCTGGGTTAGAGAGGATGCTAACTATTGCAGGGAGGAATTCCAGGATTGATTGATGGTAGACCTTTACTAGGAAGGTTCCCATAATTAATTCATGCAACTTTGAAATTGATTGATCGCTCGCTAATAATGGCAAAGTTACCTGATTTCTGCATATGATTCTCTTCTTGCCACTACTTGTGAGGTCACTAGAAAGGTGTCCGAAAGGTGTCCATGATTTCTTCATTTTCCTACCTCGAAGTCCATAGGATTGGATTTATTATGGCGTAGATGTTTGAATGTAGGATCTTGTCCATGACTTTCATTAATATTTTTTAACTAACTAGTTGGGTTTACTTTTTGTGCCTTTATTTATCGACTACCTTTTTCATAGCTTACCTCAAATATGCTTGATTTGGATATGGGCAGTAATTAGTTTCAACTATGTAGTCATATATATTATAGCCCGAATTATTGTTATTTTTAGTTATGAACTTAGTCTGTTTGGTTTCATGGAAACCATGAAGCATGTATTCTACGATAGCACAGTCCATGAAGTGATTCTTTTTGTAAATTCATAAACAAAAGTGTTAGATTGGATGCTATTCCAAGGACTATTGTCTTCCCACATATAACTAGTTTCCTAGTATTGTGTGAAAGTTGATTGTGGCATATTAGCTACATTTTTCTTGCACTAAAAAAGTTGATCTTCGAGTCTTTTTAGCACATGATACACAAAGATTCCTTTTTTCCTGTTTTTTTTATTTGTTCCATATATTTTCTCCAATTAGTTAGAGTTGGTCATATCCAAGTTATAGAGATAACCATGGTTTGGTTGGAGGCTAGCCTTGGCTCTATCAAGCCATGTTTGGACACCAATGAACTTATGGTTGAACATCACAAACATCACATATCTAGGGATTGCTCCGCACCTAGAAGTAGATAACTACACTTAAGAATTATGGTTTATATGAGGCTGGCATGATTAATCAGAGAAATTTTCTGCAAATTCTCAGTATACTTGCATTAAGAGTGATTTCAAGAATTTCTTCTTTTTTTGTGCAAATTAAATGTTTAACACTTGTAGGCATATCTAACATCAGTTTTTTTCACATCAATGATGTTCAGAGTTGTTCATGCATTTTGGTCCCTGGTGGATTTGGCGACCGTGGAGTTCCTGGAATGATATTGGCTGCTAAATATGCTAGGGAAAACAAAGTTCCATATCTTGGGATTTGTTTGGGGATGCAGATTTCGGTTATCGAATTTTCTAGATCTGTATGTGTAAATACTGTTCAGTTAATATTTTCATTTTCTTTTAAATTTGTCTGCATTGTTCTTCTCTCTTTCATTTCCTCTCTATGCTCGCTCTAACATTTGGGTTGAAGTTCTTTAGGTTTTGGGGTTGGAGAGAGCAAACAGTGAGGAATTTTATCCTGAGACTCCTTATCACGTTGTAATTTTCATGCCTGAGGTATTATTCATCTAGCCAAATATCAATACTTGATTGAGAAAGAGTGAGAGAGTAGAGAGAGAGAGAGAGTATAAATTATCATGTTTGAAAACAGGGTTCAAGAACTCACATGGGAAGCACAATGAGGCTGGGTTCACGGAGAACATTCTTTCAAGATTTGAATTGCACTTCTTCAAAACTGTAAGCTCTGAATGGATTGACCTTTTATTATTTAATGAACACGTATTTTTTTGTTGGACAGCGGAGAAATAACAAGAAAAAAAAAATCTCGTTTCTCTTTGTTTGTATTCGCCTGTTTTTCATTAATTAGGAATATGAATGATGTTTTTTTTTACTTCTTTGTGTGAAGTATGGACTAAAATTTCTTCTGATCGTTTTTAGATATGGAAACTCTTCATTCGTTGATGAGCGCCATCGGCACAGATATGAGGTTAGCTGTTCTATAATTCGATTTGCTGTATCATTTTGTTAAGCTGTGACAATATTGAAAGAAAGAAATGGGAAGCTTCTTCTTTATCTTTATCTTGAGACTCTTCATTCGTTGATGAGAACGCCATCGGCACAGATATGAGGTTAGCTGCTCTATAATTCGATTTGCTGTATCATTTTGTTAAGCTGTGACAATATTGAAAGAAAGAAATGGGAAGCTTCTTCTCTTTATCTTTTATCTTGAGTACACAAAAATGAGGTTAGCTGCTTATAATATAAGGCCTGTTTAGAACAGGTCTAGCTTTTTGTAAAAATATTTGAAGATTCACTGTGAAAATATAGATTTTTTTTTTTTTTTTTGTAAAAACTTATGTAGGCATCACAGAATTTGCTTTTAATAGATAATAGCTTTCTCCTATAGATTTGAGGGGAATTTACATACATACCACACAATTGTTATGTATTTACATATCTAACACCTAAATTTTAATTTATATATATATAACACTTTAATCTTCAATTTCACATTAAAAATATCATCGTCATTCACTTTTTAAAAGTGAAATGTACCTTTTTAAGTATAGGAAAGTTTTAGATAAGTAAATATCTAATTTTAAGTGTTATATATGTAAATGCATAAGAATTATGTGGTATGTGTATAAATCTTCCTAGATTTGATTGTGAAAACCTACTCACCATAATTTTTTGAAACTCAGCAACTGAATCATAGAAAGTAATCTGGTTTTTTTTATGAGTACATGTAGCTATAGCTACTGACGTGAACCGGTTCTTGTTTTTGATAGAATAACTGCCAAACTCTTTAACTCTTATCTTTATTAAATATTTTCTAGGCCTCCACTCTAACCAACAACAACAGTCTTTTATCCCATTACGTGAGGTTGGCTATATGAATCCTCTTCTCCATTGCATCCTATTAAATGTCAAATTCTCATTTAATTCTAATAAAATAAGATTATTTTTTATACTTAACCAAATCTTCTTAGGTTTACCTCTAGCTTTCTTAACATAGCTTAAATCTAATATATCTACTCTTCTAATTAGGCCATCAGATAACCGACATTTTATGTGACCCAATCATCTAAAGGCCAAATTTTCAAATTAAGCATCATTAGTGATTTAATTAGGTAATTAGGCAGCATAAAAAAAAATAACAAAATAGCTGTTTAGTCGGACGGACAAATACGATCAACGCCCGATCGCTATTGCATCAATCGGCGCCTCGCCCGTGGCCAGGCGATCTGATTTTTTTTTAAATTAAATTGACGATCGTTTTTGAATATATCGGGTTAAGTGTCGAATTTGGCGTCTTGTATCGTTGGAAAGATAATGAAAAATTCTACAACTTTATATTTTCGACGAATCGCTTGAGCCGCAGTTTTGCATGTGAGATGTGAAGTTGCAAAAATAACAATATTGATCAACCTCATTTTTATCGCCATCATCGGTTGTTTGACGTGTTTAGCATCGTTGGAAAGATAATAACAAATTCTACAATTTTTATGTTGATAATTTTTGACGAATCTCGCTCGATTTTTGCAAACGACTACATGACATAAACTGGTAAAAAAAAAAAACTATCGTCTCGATGTGCGCGGTGGAATCGCTACCGAGTGTAATGAGATGGGGTGGTCGGCGTGCGATCACGAAATGATGTCACGACGATCCTCCTCTCGCCCACCGCCGCCGGGCATGCGAAACATCCCAAGTAATGCATGTCTCGTGAAGCGCGAGATGGCGGCAACCAGTAACGCATATGGTGGTGTCATGTGAAATGACGGTGAAGCATATGGCGGATCGGATGCGCCTGGTTCATTCGAGACATTGCGTCACGATATGAATCGGGATGGATGTGTGAATGGATAGGTGCCCCACGGCGTATATGATGGACCCATCCATCGACGGCATCTGTCGCTGTGCGAAGTGCACGAATGTCTATATCCTTTATTTGCCTCGAGATGTGCGTTCTCCGCTCACATACGCCATAATCGCCGATGGATTTTGAAATTTTTGTGTCACCATCTGTAAATATAAATATATCCGATTCGATGCTACGCCGCAAAGAAAGTAAATTTATATCGGTTTTCTATGAGGAAAGCAAATTGTAATTACGCCACCATCGCGATCTCCAGGACGAGGGTAGATGTGTCGCGAACTGACGCCCGATATAAAGTAAGCTTCAAGATATTTCGCCATGTAACGGTTGATCGGCCGTCATCCGTCAATCCTCCCAACCATCACGTCGCTCCAGTGCTGGCAGTGGTGGTACACGCCCAATCAACGCCTTTTCGCCCATCAACACGAACAAACGATGGATCTATCGGTCAACATCAATCATGGGAGGCATGCCGAATCGTCGACACACGACGGCGTGCCACTCTACCCTCTTCCAACAAATCACGGTACTTTCTACCATATCTCTCCTCGAACATATATCGATCGCATGCGGATCGATGATATGGGTAATGACTGCGCATGTATCATAAGTTACTCTGAAAATTGAAATTCCATGACGAGTAAACAAGTAAAAAAGACAAGAATTCTGCATTGACTCACGAGTCCATCCAACTCATCACTCACTCGATGTTGGATCGGCATTTCGAATAAATCCTTCATTCCGACATCCAACGCTAAGACCATCATCAATGCGGGATAGGGAACACGTAGGTAGGTCTCGCTGAATGTGCTCCCACCCATGCGTAAATGAATACATTCTGCTATGTTCTTTGCTGCGGTTGCCTCATGCAACTCTAAAGATCGCAAGCCGGTGAGCCCGATAAACCCCTAAAAGAATGAATATCCTCTAAGAATGGTAGATCACGTAGGTGGACCTCGAGCGAAGTGTCGGGAAGAAGAAAAGACCCAATGACAAACAACATGTATGCTCTGATATGCATAATAAACTGGAGCTCTGGTAGATCTAAGTATGAATCTCTGTAAAAAGTCCACCTCGCCATTGTAACGGTAGTGCGTGCGTGCACCCATATGAAACTCCGGTGATATGTGGATGGATCGATCACGATACACTGCGCTCGATGCGCTTCGATCAACTCATCGCGGCGGTCTCACCGTCTCTCTGACAATGCACGCCAATAAGAGGGGTCATCTACGCCCGGATCATCGCGAACATCATCCAGTGTGATCGTCTCTCACCAAGAAAGTGGAATGTGTTCTTCTGCGGGTACCCGCTCAACTAATGACGCGATGAGTGATGATCAGCAATATCGCGTCTGCGCGAGACATCAGCCAGACATCTCGCGCGACATGAATCTAGAGGCATTCCAATTGACATCGCAGTGCGGCCTCAAGCAAACCTGTCGAATGGAGCATGCATACGCGTTAGTATAACAAACACGTACATTGGCCTTAAATAACTTCAAAAAATAACGTCAATCGGATCGGCTATGTCTACGTAACATATCTTGGGTGCTGGTGGGATCAGTCCTCAACGGTGTCCTCCGCTTCCTCCTACGTGGGGGGCTTCACCGTGACATCTTAACCGTATTAGAAACAACATAGTCAACATTTCAAAAAGTATTACATTGCATTGTAATTCAAAGTACTTGTAGCTCAAAGGACTAAAATAAATTCCAGTTGTAGAAAGACATACATAAAAATAGCAAGGCATAAAAAATTATAAAAATAGCTGCTATTAATTGAGAGATTTTAGATTTAAATTTTAAATTGATAATTTTATTTTCCACCATGTGTACTTTGAACACTAAGCAAAGAAATATACACTTTCGAACAAGTACAACAAATAAAAACTAATCAAAAGATGCATTGCTTGAAAGTAGACAATATGACATTAAACATAAGACTACAGTAAGTAGACAATATGACATAAATCACTAGTCAAAATAGATGAGACACAAGTACACAGTGGGACTAATACAACAATACAAACACACAACATGACATCAAACAACTAACTTAAAAACATCACACTTTAAATGCGGGACACATTGACCTATTATACACAATAGTCTTACAAACGATTGCCGGAACTTCAGTAATGTTCTCATCCATGATATTTTAAATTTGCTTGCCGCCGCCTTCCACTTTCGCTTAATATTAGGTGGGTTATAAGTTTCATCTTCGTGATGTGATCGCCACTCCCGTCATCACATGAAATTCTCCCCGGTAGGTCTTAATATAATTCGCAAGCTAGTACACGAGACATCGCGTGGTTTAGGTGGCGATAGCTGCTCAATCACGTGTGGATAAGGTAGTGATAAGATTGTGGTTGTCTACACGCATATTCGCATAGTTCTCGAAACTTTACTTTGTAGGTTTTCGACATCAAACACTTGATACTCGGACATGCTAATCCTAACGTTCGTAATCTTCGTCGCTGCGTTCATTAGCAATAAGTGTAGCTTTAATGCGAGGAAAACAAGTTTTCTTGTTGTCTTTCAAGCGGCTTCAAGACGCTTTCATGAAAAGGAAACTATATTATAGTACCGCCGGTCGAGCTTGAATAGGTAAACCACGCATGTTTAAGCACTCGTTAAAACTCGCGCATTTGTCGCCATAGCCGCACTGCTGCTATATGAGTTTGAGTCCATTGTTGAACATCCCTCAACGGTCGTGCCGCCCTTAATATTCTTAATGTCCGACATGCTTTGAAAATTCGGATGTTATCTGTTTCGCAAACGTCATTTTCCACGTGAATTACATCGGTATGCCAAGTTGACGTCGTTCTCTTGAAGTTCTCCTCAAATGGCGCGAGCGATGTCGCCCGGGAAGATTTCTCGCCAACAAGACACGCATGTCATCGAGATGAAGCATAGATCACCCTCGTAAATACTAATGGATCAAGTCACAAGAGTTTGCAAAACCAAATCCAAGACTCGATGCACTCTGATTCAACAATTGCGAAGGCCAGTGGGAACCATTGTTTGTCGTCCCAACATAAAGTGGTACTCTGTATTTACTCGGGGAGAAAAGTCCCATCAAGATACATACGGCAATCACAACCTCGTATTGGCGATCCACGTCGTTGGAATCTTTTCGATTCGTGGTGTACCGATATCTTCGAACCGAGCATAGATGTGCAAATAGAATATAAATTTTTCCAATGATCACGTAAGATTCCTCCCAATCAAAATATTTTTTTTGTCGTGCATCCCAAGCCGCATATAAGACACTGTATATTGAACTTCTCTATAGACTATAATCTCCCGCGGGCTTGAGATCCAACCGACCGATGGATGAAATAACTTATAAATTGTCGCATCTCGTGTCTAAGAATTGAGTGGCTGGTATGAGGAGAACCAACAATTCTCCAAGTTCACCCAACCTCTTAACGGCGGGCATGTAAACGCCATGGTCTCATTTGGTGGAATGTGCAACACAATCTTGATTGGCTTGAGGCGTATGATATATTGTTTATCGAACTCACCACAGAAATTCATCTTCTTATCATGAAAGCATATCTTCCACTAATTCATTCGAGGCAATTCGTCTTGAAGGTTGAATCGATGGGCCATCAAATGCAGTCTTCATCCCATTCTACAGTTGATTTGAACACTACGCGTATAATCATTATTATGTATCAAATGCTCCTCGGTATGACTCGTTCTGAGTAATCGACAATCAAATCTTTGGTATGGGATGGTTCTCACGCCCTTAAATCAGCCAGAGTCAATATAATCATCATCATCCTCATCACTATTCTTATCTGCTGCGTAGTTTATATTCAACATTTACATCGATGGTGGGTTCACATCATTACCTTGAGGGCGGGTCACCTATGAGCGAGTTGTCTTGTAAAATAATCATTTTCTCTGCAGTATATATATTTCCCCTTGAAACTTATCCGAGGAGGTGCGTTATGTAATGCGGTGGTGATTCCACCACTTTGATGGTCGTATGTTGCTAACCAACCTATCTCCACATGGGAGTTCCTCAAATTCGACATACACCGATAGGCAACATCTTTGCAATAATAACTCACAAACTTCATCATCGTTAATGTTTGTCATAATAAATCCAGGTTCAATAGGAAAATGACCCCGAGAATTTTGGATCTCAACGACCTCATAACTCTTTTTTAATTCTCAAATTTAATCCGTGAAATTTGGATTGACGATTTCTCCCACCAATATATGTTGGAATGAACTCATCACTTACTCAGTTCACCAAATAATAAAGAACAATACATATTCAACTCATCACTTGTAATAACGGAACACCGGTATTCAACGCTATTACGCGCAAAAAATCTTGCATTAATATGACAAAGATGGTGAAATACGCATTCAAGCAATCACTGATCCTAATATTTCAAAGATAACAAATGTAATCCAACTATTGATATGACAAATAAAATTCAAATCAGAATGTGACAACAACCAATTTATGCAACACATCAAAGCAATCATTCTCTTTTGCATTAATCGGATCGAAGATATTCAAAAACAAATCTTTATAACACCACGTCTCCTTTGCCAAAAAAAACATCACACACGAAGATATTATTGAAAAGCATCAAAGATTTAATTTTTTCAACGCATCACCACATATGCCTAATATAATTAAAGATCTTCATAACACTAAATTAAACTACACATACACACTTCCTAAATAAAAAAAATTGCGCAAAAAATGAAGCTTTCTAAAATTAGCACACAATTTCGATCGATCAAATCTCCTATGAATATCATAACAATTAGCTTAACTAACCAAATAAACTCATACAAATCGATATTATACATTTCTTTTTTGTTTAGGGTTAGAAATACCTAAATCGGCGAAAATAATCCTTCCAAGCTACTTTCCTGGCCGGCGGTGAGCACCTTGGCCGGCGGGTTCCGCCCGGTGATCGGGAAGTGAAGAACGGAGATCGGATAAACGAGAGCTTGCGACGCTCTCGGGTTTTTCCCTAAATTAGGGAAGAGCGACCGATTGGACTCAAGCTATTGTTAATTTTTTTATGCCAAATTATCTAATTAAATCACTAATGATGCTTAATTTGAAAATTTGGCCTCATCTAAAACGACTCTCTAATAATATTATCTCACTGTATTCCAACATTTTTTACGATATACTTGTTTCACATTTTATCTCTACATGTGAAGCCATTCATCCACTTGAAAATCCCCATCTGTGCAACACTAAACTTTATTTTATGCTTCTCTTTTATTAGTCAACATTTTGAAGTGTGGTTGGTTACACGAATCCTTTTCTCCATTGTGTCCTATTAAATGTCATATTTATCGCTACATTCTCTGAATCCTTTTATAGAGATTAAGTATAATATAAATTTTAACTTATTATTCATATATTATACTCATCTAAAAACTAATATTATGATTGGAAAGTGCATCTAGTGTTATAAATGTTTGCACTGTTTTAGGTAAATCCTGATTATGTTGAAAGACTGGAAAGTGCTGGGATGAAATTTGTGGGAAGCGATGAAAGCAGAAAGAGAATGGAGGTCAAGTGTTCATCTAATAAATCAGAGTTGAAATTCATTGATTTTGTTTCATATGAAAAATCATGTGTTATTAATTTTGTCAAAATGATTTAACACAGATTCTTGAACTACAAAATCATCCCTACTACATTGGTGTTCAGTTCCATCCTGAATTCAAATCAAGACCTGGGAAGCCTTCTGCCTTATTTTTAGGTAATATGTCATGAGGTGAAAGAGAATTTTCAAGATATCATCACTGTTATTTTTTATATTTACATGCATATCATACAATTCTTATGTATTTACATATATGTTACCTAAAATTTAATATTTACATATATATAATATATTCATTGTTTAAAAGATAATAATAATAATATAATATTTTTGATGTGATGTAATAGTTTCAAGTTTTATGAATTTAAATATATAAAAATTATATGGCATGTAGGTAAATTCCCCTTTTACTTTTTGTGAATTAACTTTTTAGTTTGAAAGATTAATATTTTTTGTTCTTGCTTTTCAGGGCTTATATTAGCTGCTACAGGAAGATTGCAAGCTCATCTGAACAAAGCTTAGTGATAATATTTTTAAAGTGTTACTGAGTTTAGTTTTGCTTATTTCAGGTATAAGAAAGGTCAGAACTTGTTCAGAATATCATATTATTTATATATATTCAATTGGTTGCTTGTATAAATCATGTCTTTTTAGAGTGATTATTTTTAGTTTATTTTAATTGTGTTTGTTGAGATTAAATTTAATGTTAATTTATAATAATTTTTTAAATATGAAATGATAAATATAGTAATTTTATTATTTGATAATATTTTTCCTAATTAATTATAACAAATCAGTCCCGAATATATCTAATCTTTTCACTGTTGATTGCAGGGAAGGCAATGCACCTCCAAAATCAGGCGCCACAAAATGGCATTTTCTCAAAGCAACGTTGGGAACTTCGGTGTTCTTTTTTGATGCTCAGAACCTCTTATCTGTATGCCCATCTGTTCTACTTTCTCTGTAGTAAAAATCAAAGGCTGTTTATACAATATTTTCTTCATTATTCTTGCCGATAGTATATATATATATATATATATATATATATATATATATATATATATATATATATATATATATATATATATATATTTGCTTTAATCAAATTATTTAATTAATATTAAAATTGAATATTATTTTAATTAATAGATAAAATAATATAAATATATAAGAAAAAAATATATGATATAATTATATTTATATTATAAATTTAATTATGTATATATTAAAATCTTTAAATTAAAAAAATGATAATATGAATTTATAAATATAAATTAATTTATAAAAAAATATGTAATTTTGAATAAAATTTTATTTTAAAAGTTTTGTTAAATATAAATATATAAGAAAAAATATATGATATAATTATATTTATATTATAAATTTAATTATGTATATATTAAAAATCTTTAAATTAAAAAAAATGATAATATGAATTTATAAATATAAATTAATTTATAATAAAAATATGTAATTTTGAATAAAATTTTATTTTAAAAGTTTTGTTAAATATAAATAATATAAAAATATAATATATAAAATATTTAAGCATATTATTATAAATCATGACATGTATATTAAAAATTTTAAAATAATATAAATTTTAAATATAAATATAATTTATAATATAAAAAATATAAGATTATATTATAAAAAGGTATATTAAAATTTTATAAAATAATATTATGAATTTATATATTTTTTAAAATATATATAAGTTATAATGAAAATATAAAATTAATAATTAAAATATTTTTTTTTTTATTCTTATAGCCCATTTTAAAACACATTTTTGTTCTTACCAAAAATTCTTCATATTTAATTATTTTAATCTCACATCATAAATAAGGCTGTCAATATAAATATAATTTATAATATAAAAATATAAGATTATATTATAAAAAGGTATATTAAAATTTTATAAAATAATATTATGAATTTATATATTTTTTTAAAAATATATATAAGTTATAATGAAAATATAAAATTAATAATTAAAATATTTTTTTTTTTATTCTTATAGCCCATTTTAAAACACATTTTTGTTCTTACCAAAAATTCTTCATATTTAATTATTTTAATCTCACATCATAAAGTGTCAAAAAAAGTCTGCTCAATGAACAGCTGTATTGGCTTATTAAATTATTCATATTCGGTTCATTCGTTAATTAAACAAATCGAACACGAACAAATATTTTAAATTCGATTTATAAATGATTTGTTCGTGTTCGGCTCGAATTAGATCGAAATTAATAAATTTATTAAAATAATTTTTTAATTTTATATAAAATATATTAATATAATCATATAAATAATATATTCTTATTATTTTGTGTTATATAATTAATTTAGTTAATTAATAAGAATTTTTTGAATTAAAATTTAAGTTCAATAAAGATTTTAAAATTAAATTCAGTTAAATTGAATCTTAATCGTTAATAATTTTAAAATTGTAAAATATCATCGTATGCATTTTAAAGATTAAGCATCCATCGATCGATTCACTCTCCATCCCTCGATTAAAACCTAATATCCTATACCTCTGCTTCTACGAGTTGAAGTTCTCTCCTCGAGACTTTGCCTTGCTAGGCTTTGATTTTGGTCATTCCGCCGCAGCGCTACCTCTCATCTTAAAACCTTCGGAGTTCGGAGCCTCGATCATCTCTGTTTATACATCTTCATATTTACTTCTCTTTATTCTTTTGCTCCATTTTAGGGAATTCCAATGATGAGTCTGGAGTTATTTTTCTCAGTATTTCTAATAATGATCATGCAGCCTACGGGTTTTAAGATGCAAACTAGAACGGTTGTATTTCTAGGGTTTGTGGGTTTAACTCCTCTGAAAGTTTCACCTGTTTGTTTGACTGTGTTAAGCAAGGGTTTATGGATTTTGCTCCTTTGCGAGTTTACTCTGCGTTTTCATCTCCTTATCGACTGATATTTAATATTCGAAGTTCGATTGGAAATATTTATGTTAGCATGTTGCAGTTGCACCTTCACATATTTATCGGTTGATATTTAATATTCGAAGTTCGTTTTCATCTCCTTTGCGAGTTTACTCTTCTTCTTCCTGTTTAGAGTTCCTCCTAATTTTCTCTAGTTCTACAGTTTTGTTTGTTTTGAGACTTCAATGTTAGTGCCTATATTGAAAGGGAAGAAATAAAAAAAGAATGGACAAAAATGAAAGAATGGTTGATTGAATTACAGGGTTGATGTGTTTTGTGCGATTTTTTTTTTAAAAAAATTAATGAATGAAAGTCCAGATTATGTGATTGAATTGACCGAGTAATTGCAGAGAGCATTTATTTTATTTTGTTTATTTTTTATGTGGGGGCATTAATTTTTGAATGGTTGAGTAGCTTCAATGTTGGTTATCTTTATGTCGATTTTATGTGAGGACATTAATGGGATGCTCACTCACTATTTTTTAATTTCTCTGATATTACTTTGCTTAATAGGAACTAAGTATTAAGACTATTAGATCAAGATTGAATTGAAGATATTGAGATGAGTTATGAGTTAAGGTTTGGATCATATATATATATATATATATATATATATATATATAAAGCTAATTTGGTACTCATAATATATCAGATAAAATTAGCATTTCAATTTATTATTATTTTATTTAAACACCTACATATTATGATAAACACCTAATATGAAGAGTGTATATGATCTTAACTCATATTTTCTTTTTTTTATTTAATGTACTATCATGTCTAATGTGGATCATTCTTAAATCATGATATGATATAAGAAGAGTTTAATGTGATAATGAAATTTCATTTCTTCACAACATGTCGAGACAAATGTACTTGACTTAGTGGACAAGTTAAATTTAGAAATGTAGAAAGAAAATATCTTGATGAGTATTTTATAAACCACTTCTATTTTAAGGAGAGATTATATCCTCTTTACAATGCATCTGTTGCAAGAAATTACATAAATCCAAAATTGACACAACTTTACAACTCTTAAGACATGTGAAAGAATGTGATCAAATCAAGACCAAGAATAAACAAGTTGAATTGGCAGACAAAAGGCAAAAATAAATAAATTTTATGCCTTTTGACGACAATTCAAAAATTGAGATTCCATTATTCCATTACCCCAAAAATTATGATCATCTTCAGATAAGAGAAATAATTATAAAGATGATAATTGTATATGAGTATCCATTTATGATTGTTATAGTATGTGGTTTAATATTCGAAGGTGTTGAATCCAATTATGTTTAAAACACTATTAAGAGTGATTGCATGAAAGTATATGAAATGAAAAGAGAGAGATTAAAATATTTCTTAAGAGCATTCATAGAGTTTCTTTGACATCCATTGTTGGACTTCAAATCAAACAAGCTATATGTTTAACAATTCACTATATTGATGATTCAATCTATAAGTGAATCATCAACTTTATAAGCTTGATCCTCCACATACATTTATCCGTGATGCAATATGTGATTGTTTAATAGATTTGAATGACAAGTGTACTATCACATTGGATAATAAGTAATTGATTTGTAAATTTTAAAAATTAATTTTCGAGAGGAAAGTTACATTTTTAGAGTCATTTCCTTCATGTTAGATATCACACATATTGAATATAATGGTTCAAGATTTGAAAGAGATACAATAAATAACATACATATAGGGAGACAATAAAATACCTTAAAAAGTCTCCTTCACGTACATAAGTTTATTGAACACAAAGCAGGATCTCCACTTCAAAGGGATGTATTGATGTTCTACAAGATGAAACTCCACTTACTTAATGCTTGAGTCCTTTTTTTATTTAATGTTATGCATTTAGATTCCAACTATAAGTGGTTATCTTCTGAAATTGAGTAGTATAACTATGAGTAGATTAGAAGGTTTCTTTGTATTTTTCATAATGTGACAACAATGATTTCATGTTCTTCTTATCCAACTATAACTATATTTCTACCTACTGTCATGCATGTAAAGAAACTATTTATTGAAGTCTGCAGTTCATCAGATGATTCATCAAGCAAATTGCAATTGTTATGAAAATTAAATTTGACAAATCTAATGCAATTATTAACTCGGTTGTGTTTGATCCACATTTGAAAATGAAATTCATTACTTTCACATTTCCTAAAATATACTCTAGTTTTGAGGTAGAATCCAAGATTAAGAGTATCGAGAATATTATTTGGAAAATCTACAATCAATATTCAGAAGATAGTAGTACTTCAAGCTCATCCATTAACTTTTGCTGAAATAAAAGTAGATAATGAGAGAATGAAATTTATCAGATATATTAAGTAGATTGCTTTTATGTTAGAAAAGTACCAAAGGATTTTTTATATTTGAACCAACCAGCCATAAACAAGTGCATTGATTATTTTGGAGATAAAGAGCTCATGTAATCATCAAGAACTCTACCACCAGCACTAAATGTGGATTCAGATGCAACAGTGGTTATGAGAATTGTTAAAACATCTTTAGCCATTTTGGATAAAATTGGATACTTGAGAGTACTCATCTTCCACCATTCGAGAACATCAAATGACTCATTACACAAGTATAATCCCTCCAAATAAGTTTGCAAATCATTTTGATCAATAGAACCATAAGCAACAATAAAATTAACAAATCCTAACATACAATCAAAATTTGATGCAAAGGGCACATCAACTGCTGATTTTGAAGATCCACTAGAAATTAAAGAACTTGAAGTACTACTATCTACTGAAGATTGATTGTAGATTTCCCAAATAACATCCTCAACACTCTTAATCTTGGATTCTACCTCAGAACTAGAGTATATTTTAGAAAATGTGAAAGTAATGAATTTCATTTTCAAACGGATCAAGCACAATCGACATGAGTAAATTATTCTCCCCAATATTTGTCAAATTTAATTTTGTCATTTGCTTGATGAATTCATTTGATGAATCGCATTCTTCAATAAATAGCTTTACATGCATGACAAGTAGAAACATATTTGTAATTGGATAAGAAGAACAAATCATTGTTGTCACATCATTTAAAAAACACAAAAAAACCTTCTAATCTTCATAGTTATACCACTCAATTTCGTAAGGCAACCACTTATAGTTGGAATCTCGCGCATAATGAACGAAACACATTGTAAATAAAAGCAAACTGGACATTAAGTAAGTGGAGTTCCATCTTGTAGAACATCAATGCATAATCCCTTTGAAGTGGGGATCCCTAATCGCTTTGCCATTTCAACAAACTTATGTAACCGAAAGAGACTTTTAAGGTATTTTATTGTCTCCTGATCTTATGTGTTATGTACCTCTTTCAAACCATCTTGAACCATTATATTCAAGATATGAGCACAACATCTAACATGAAAGAAATGACTAAAATGTAACTTTCCTCTAAAGATTAATTTTAAAGCATTTTAAAACATCATTATTACTTGCATTATCCAATGTGATAGTAGACGTCCTAAATTTCAATCTATTAAACAATCACATATTGCATCACAAATAAATGTACCATGTGTGAGGATCAAGTTCAATAAAGTTGATAATTCGCCATAAGCCGTGAATTATCAATATAGTGAATTGTTAAGTTACATATATCGCTTTTTTGATTTGAAATCCAACAATCGATGTCAAAGAAACTCTATGAATACTCTTAAAAAATATTTCTTTTTTTCATTTCATATGCTTTCAATCACTCCTAATAGTGTTTCTAGACACCCTCTCATAATTGGGATTCAACACCTTCAATAGAATATTAAATCACATATGCTCAACAATCATAAATGGATACTCATGCACAATTATCATCTTTGTAATTATTTTTCTTATTTGAAGATGATCATAATTTTTAGGGTCATGGAATAATGGAATCTCAATTTCCGAATTGGTATCAAAAGGCATAAAATTTATTTATTTTTGTCTTTTGTCTGCCAATTCAACTTGTTTATTCTTGGTCTTGATTTGATCACATTCTTTCACATATCTCAAGAGTTGTGAAGTTGTGTCAATTTTAGATTTATGGAATTTCTTGCGATGACATATGCATTGTAAAGAGGGTATAATCTCTCCCTTAAATAGAGAAGTGGTTTCTATAAAATACTCCCATATTGGAGAACATTTGCCTTTGACTCAACATGTTGTGAAGAAATGGTTGGAATTTCATTACCACATTCCCTTACAACTATATCATCACATGATGTAGATAATGATCCACATTTATACACACTAAATAAAAAAAGAAAATATGAGTTAAGACCACATACACTCTCCATACTAGGTGTTTATCATAACATGTAGGTGTTTAAATAAGAAAATAACAAACTGAAATGCTAATTTTATCTGATCTACTATCAACACCAAAATCAGCTCAATATATATATATATATATGATCCAAACCTTAACTCATAACTCATCTCAATATATTCAATTCAATTCAATCTCAATCCTGATCTAATAGTCTTAATACCTAGTTCCTACTAAACAAAATAATATCATAGAAATTAAAAAACAGTGAGAGAGCACCTCATTAATGCCCCCACATAAAATCGACATAAAGATAACTAACATTGAAGTTACCCAGTCATTCGAAAATTAATGCCCTCACATAAAAATAACCAGGCTTAAATTTTAAACTAAGCACCTTTAAAACCTTAATTAGTGAAATAGGCTTAAAAAAATATTAAATGCGCATCGCTTTAATGGGAGATCGGATAGTCGCCGCCTTAAAGCACCGCTAAATTTTTTTTTAAAATCAAACCGAGATCGGACAACGATCTCATTCGTTTTCGCGTAACGCAAGCCGCCCAACGCCGCATTTCCTACCGCCCCATCGGAAATCGTCCGCCAAATTATCCGCACCATCCCGGCCGCCAAAAGCCGCCACCCGGATCCAATGCCATCTTTAAAAGTTCATTTTTTTTTGCTATTTTTTTTAAATTTAATGAATAATATGTGAATGTGATTTGTATTTATTGTATTTTATGATGTTATTAGGCAAATGTAATGTAAACTTTAGGTATTTTTTTTAGGAATTTTAGGTATTTGTATGTGAATGTTTAAAGTTTTTTATTTTTTAATAGATTACATCAAGGATTAGATTTTTATGGTATTTGTAATGTAGGTATTTTTTTGTGTTGTTTGACTTTTTTTTTCTGTAAAATAACAAATATGCTAATGAATTGGTTTTAAGCCTTTATCTTTTTAGCTTTATGTTATAGATTTCTTTACTATGTATGCAATATATTTGTTAATAGATTTGATGGTTAATACAGAGGTAGTTCGGAGGACCTAAATATGATATTTGTTGACTTAGAGAAAGTATGTGATAAAGTTTCAAGAGAAGTATTTTAGTGAGTTGTAGAAAAGAGAGGAATTGATATTGTGCATATTCAAGTCATTCAGGATATGTATACTAGAGCTATTACTTGTGCCTAAACACATGAAGCATATTCAAGTCATTAAGGATATATATATATATATATATATATATATATATATATATATATATATATATATATATATATATATATATATATATATATATATATATACTACCCTTTATCTCTTTTCTACTTACAATAAAGTTTCAAGGTATGTGAGATAACAATATATGATGTGTTTTGAAGTTATCATTGAGTATTATTAGTAACTAGTTTTAGGTTGATTTCATGCTAATGTGAATTAGGTATTTTCTTAAGAGTCTTAGGGTTTTTTTTTTTTTTGTAAAATGAAGATTATATAAATATGATGTTGATTTTTGTGTGTTATCATATATATTATGTGAATGTTTAGTTTTAGGGTCGATTTCTGGCAGGCCTAGGACTCGGCGCTATACCACCACAATGGATGATAATGTGCAAGCAGAGGTAATATGGGCTATGCAAAATTGCATAACAAAACTACTTGTCCACATAGGCGACCTTAGTGTTGTTAGAATGTTATTTTCTAGGAGATGGACAATCTCTTATGTTAGACTGTTGTTTTCTTCTGCGCTTGTGTGAAAGTGCATGTTTTTCTGCTGTTATTGTTCATTTCTGCACTTAGTCTTCCTGGATCTGAAAATATATTAAGGACTGTTTCCCTGTTTTATTAATGTTGCGATCCTGATCTTCTGATTTATTTTTTTATTCATGTTTTGCAACAAAATACTACCTTCATGATGCTAATTGGTTTCTTTCTGCACTTAATCTTCTTGATATAAACATGTAGTCTAACCCTTCTTTACTGTTTTTTGGTATTGCTGTGGGAATCTTTATTTTTGATACTATGTCAGATTGTACTATACTTTTATTGGTATTTTTGTTACTATTATTTGTTAAGTACTATTTTAGGTTACTAACATGCACTTTTCATAGTCGTTTGCATGACAGGTTACATGGCGTCTGAGGAAGGAGGTGCGTCGACGCCGGGCGTAGACGATCGATGAGCCTCAGACTACGGTCCCCACCAGGTCCACCCAAAGATAGGTCAGTGGTAGACATAGGTCGCGATCCCGATTTGGTAAGTTTGATTGTATTTTGTAACTACTATATCGAAAATGTCATTTTGATGAAATAAACAATTGCCTGTCTGTGCAAACATTCTTGAGGCGCGCCGATGTTGAGAGTGGTAGATTGCCCACGGTTTATGGATGGACTACGAGATCGGCTTGACTGTGTTTCACCGCAGATCTCGACTTGATCACCACCGACTTTAGTTGGCCGGGTCACCGGTCACCGAAACACATTTCATTTGGCGGTTGGTGAGATTATTACACTGACGGCCATGATTAGCATTTGATAGACCTCTATTATAAACCGGTGTGGGGAGGGAGTCGATGGTTATTTTGGCCTGATTGTTGCGATGAGTTGATCGAGAGACATCCAGAGCCTGATGTGTTATACCATGATCCTAGACAGCCACATCTTACATCCACATTTCGCATAAGCCCAGGACTTGCTTGTTTTGTGATGGACATTTTATAGGGATTCATATTTGGATCTATCGATGAGGACTTTCGATGCACCAGCGCATATATTCACCATTGGCTACTTCCTCATTCATGATACGTCCGGGTCAGAGATACATCTATAGTACTTACCTCTACTAGATGATTTGAGCTTGTTTAACAAGTACTCTATTGGAGCAGCTGTATTAGCACACCTATATAGAGAGTTGAATGAGGCAACTAGGCCAAAGAGGACAAATATGACAGGATGTCTGCATCTACTCTAGGTCTAGTCATGAGAGCATATACATGACCCACATCGCGTACCCTTTCGAGAGTTGGATGATCCGAGCATTGGTGGAATGAGAGTTACCTGAGGGAGATGACACCTGTTCATGTTAGAGTGTACAAAGATGAACTTGATTTGCAGAATGTATGAGTAAGTTCACATTTGATTCATATTTTATGCCTAATCTTACTTATGACATATAATTTTAATATGATGTTGTAGGGGTATGGGAGCCTTACGCGCAGATACGTACCGAGTGACAGAGATGTCTTGTTTGGGCGACATCCCTTGCTCGGTACCATTGATCAGCTAGAAAAGAATTGAGTGGTACCTCCCAGATCGTGTCTTTAAACAGTTTGGTCTTTCACCTAGGGTCGACGTGGAGCCTATCGATCCTTCATTTCATCGCCGATGGGAAGCGACGTTGATTGGGTTCGCATCACCAGGCTACATAGCACGGGAGGCCGACATTCTCCGCTTGTTGATGTAGATGCGGTTCCACCTCCTTGACTGGCGATTACATGAGGTGGTAGGATCGGCCTCGTTGTACATGTCACCATTCCGCCTACCACTTACTATCCTCGAGCTCCTGGAGATAGACTGATGGTAAGTACTGAAAAATTGTATGTTAATCAAATATTTATATGTTATGCGAACTAAATTATATACATGCCTCTGCAGCGGGAGCATATCTTGGACACACTAGATATTTTCCAGCCTTACTTTGGGAGAGACTTAGACACTGATTTTCAGCATTCCATCAATACCTATGAGGAGATATGAAACTGAAGACATGCACATATCGATACAGATAGAGATACATATAATGCCAACAGTTCCTCTGCAGCACCTTCGTCTTCTCAGCCACATACTGTAGGATTTGACGAAGTTCCATCGTCTATACCAGATGTCGGTCCATACATTTACCCATATGACACACCAGCTCCTAGGGGTGTCAAAAATTGACCCGACTCGACAACTGGACACGAACCCGACTCGAAAAATCCTTGTTTGGGTCAGTAAAATAGATTTTCGAGTCGGGTTAATGTCGCAATATATGACACGAATTAATTTGCGGGTCGGGTTTGGGTTGACCCAAAACAAACCGAATAACTCGTCCGTCCGTTGGATTCAGCTTCCGCCGCTTCAGCCGCTGTCCGCCGAGCAAAGAGCAAGCTGAACCATCCGATCATTTCGACGGATCGTCAGAAAACCTATAGGCTTTACCTTTACTCTTAGCCGAAGAAAGAAAGAAAGCAAGCAATTTCTCTTCTCATACTTGAGTCGGACTTCCTTTTTTGCGCCTACCTCTTCTCGATTCCGATTTCCATGGCTTTGACGTGTGGCTCTGAGCTAAGGCCAAAAGCCGAATCCCTCCCGACGTTGCCATCTCGACATCTTCTTTCTCTCGACTCTCCGTCACCCTTCTTCTTTCGAATCTTTCTCTCATTTCGCGTCTGAGGTAATCTGTAATCCTTCATTCATTTATCTTTGGAGAGCCATGCTAGATCTAAATCAATCATTCTCTATCATTCGTGTCTGGTGATCGTTTCTTTGTAATTGTATGGATGAGTCAATGACCATGTTGTTTCAATTGTTCTCTGTCATGCGTGATTGGTGATTGTTTATCCAGTTATTTGTTTATATTACACATATGAATGGACATGCTGTTAGTGTTTAACATATACGATGAAATTGAGATGAATATTGTATGGGAAATTTGTTTATTCGGTTATTTGTTTATTCAGCTGTTTTGACTGTTGAGAAGTTGAGACTTGAGATGAATATTCAATATTGTATGAAAATTTGTTTATTGTGTATCATTTTTTTAGCTACTCATTTAAATGTTGTTGTAGGCTGGCTGTCTTGAGAAATTGAGATGAATATTGTATGGGGAATTGAGAATTCGTTTACTATGTATCATTTAGCTATTTACTTATTAGGGTGTAAATATGTAATACATGTATAATGTATTATTTATAAATTTCTTATCATCAATTTTTTAATTTAGATGGAGGATTCCAATACTATTAATAATGCTCAAGAAAATGAAATTTTTTTTGATGAATATATTGGTGAGAATGAAATTCAAACAATTGATGAAGATGAAAGCAATGAAGAAGAGAAGAATGTTATCATTTGGGGATATTTTGATTTACTACCTATTGAAAATGATGGAAACAAAGATGCAAATGTAAAAAAGTGCAACCTACATATATGATAGCAAATTTGGCAATTTGAAACGCCACTTACAAACTTGCAAAAAAAAAAAGAATACATGATATAACAACTTATTTTGCAAAGTAATTCTTCTTCATCTATTTCCATGTGCAATGCTAAGTTCAACCAACAAGAGTTTCGTGACTGCTTGCATTATTATGCATGATTTTCAATGCATTGATTTTTTTAGAGCATTTTATATTATGCATTAGATTTGCAATTGTTTGAAGAAATACTATTAGAAAAGATTGCAAAAGATGTTCATGAAAAAGGGGCAACCAAACAATGCTATAAAAGTATCACTATGAGTTTGTTTTGACGCCGATGGACTTCCATCAATATTGATGGATTTATTTGTTCAACAGCACATTTCATTGATAATACTTGAAAGTTGCAAAAAAAAAATTTTAATTTCAATTTTATGGCACCTCCGCGTGACGGTCTTGCATTGTTTGAAGTAATTCAAACTTTTTTTACTTGATTGGGAGATTGAAAAGAAGATTTTCAGTATTACTTTAGATAATGTTTTAGCTAATAATATATTTGTTGAATTCATGAGAAATTATTTAAATTTGAGAGATGACCTACTTTGCAATGGAGAATTCTTACATACATGCACATATCATAAATTTGATTGAAAGTTTAAAAGACATTGATAGCTCCATATCAAAGGTTCATGAAAGTATTAAATATGTGAAAGGTTCTCAAGCAAAAAAACAAAGATTTTTGGAATGTGCTAAACAAAGTTTTATTGATGAAAAGAAGAGATTAAGGCAAGATGTTCCTACTAGGTGGAATTCAACTTTTATTATGCTTGATAATGCTATCTATTACAGGTATGCTTTTTTGCATCTAGAATTGGGTGACTCGAACTACAAGAGTTGTCCATCAACAATTGAATGAAAAATTATCAACATATGCAATTTCTTAACACCTTTTATGAAATTACATGTGTATTTTCACATATCCTAAACAAATCTCTATTTTCCAAATTTCAACAAAGATATGGCGATTAAAGCATGAAAGTTCAAGTGATAATGACTACATCAGAAGGATGACTTTAAATATGCTTTCAAAATTTGAGAAACACTAGTTTGATTTTTGTGTAATACTTGAAGTAGCTGTTATCCTTGATCCAAGGTACAAATTTAATTTTGTTGTATGGTGTTATAAAAGATTTTATGGAGGTGATAGGGTTAGAGAAGTTGAAAATATGAGGGAGAAATTATTTTCATTGTTTAGAAATTATTCGAAATCAAGGATGCAAGGTTCATCATTACAAACTTCAGAAATCACTAGAACATCGCAAATTGATAATTCAAGAGGATTAACTTCAACAATTTCAAAATCACAATTTTTGTATGCACACTTACTTTATTTTAGTCAATTTTTTTTGCTTATTTAGTTGACATTTTATATTATACTTTTATTTTGTTAAAGATTTTGATTCTTTTGATGAAGAAGATAGTATCCGAAAAATCAGACCATATACTTAGATGAGGATTGATAGAAAAATGGATTTAGACATATTGCATTCTTGGAGGGGTAACCAATATAGGTTTCCTGAAGTTGCTACAATATCTCGTAATGTTTTGTGTATACTAATTTATACCATCCGAAAGTGAAAGTGCATTTAGAATGATCAGTGCACTAAAACATGATATTGTAATTGGTATGCACAAAGGATTGGTTATATAAAGATGGTTTGAAATCTTTCTTTTAATAAATTTATAAATTTTCATTTAAATCACTTATATATCTCTAATTTGTATAATTGAAGTCTTTCTTTGTTGTAAATTTAAATGATTCTGATCTTGATGAAGTCACAGGAGATGTTATGAAGTACACTTCTAATCAAAGTGACAAGGATGATGGTGATATCTCAATTAACAATTAACTAGTCTCTTTGAGTATTTTTTTTAATTTTCATGCAATAATTTAATGGATGACTATGATAATTCAAGCACAATTATACATAGTTAGGCGCTGTTGTTACCTTTCTATGGTGGTTGTGCTTCTTTTAACCTTTGTTGTCTTATTGATTATTTAACTTTTTTGCAGTAATGTCTACTTTTTTCACTTGAACCTTTACGATCCTTCAACATTTTTATGCTAATTTGAAGAATCGCATTTGCATACCAAGACAATTTTATCTATCTGTTTTCCGCATTTCTAGCTTGGTTCAAGACTTGTGTGATTACGCTATTAACCACATTGTTGTTATCATCTCAGATATTTATTATGGTGTTTTTCCTACAAAAGTCGCTCTGGGGTTGTTTCCTTTTTTTTTTTGTTGTTTTTTGGAGTGCCTTATTACACCGTATGGCTTTATCCTATATCGCATTTCCATCTTATGTCTGTTAAACTTGTGCAGATCCTGTTATGATTATGCTATTAAATATGTGATTATTAACATCTAGCATCTGCATTCTTTATCTGATTAGTTATCCCATTTTTATGGGTCAGTATTCTGGTTTTTCTTGCCCGTAAGTTTCATATGAATTGGGATGGTGTTTATTTACTTATTAATATGCTTAGAAGATTTGAAGCTTCCTGATTGTTATTGTTACTTGTATCGATTTCCTGGTTTATTTGTCCCAAGATGCTTCATTATCATATGGGTAAGGACTCTCATGATATGGTGAATATGTTGGTAATAATTATCATGTATGGGATAATCCCTTTCCCATTCTGCTCTTTGCTGTCCCCTATAGAATATATGACTTTGATTAGGTGCAGATACTAAAGCTCATGACTTTCAACAATTATCTTTCCAGGTTGTAGGCAATGATGGTGTGATGATTTCCTCTATTTTGGTAGTAGCTCTTGTGATGTAGCCCTTTAGATGAAGTTTGGATGTTCATATTTGCATCTGCCTCATTTTGGTGTGATTAAACTTGAGCCTTCTGTCACATACTCTATCTAATTTTCTCTATTTATAATGCTTTTATCCCTCACTTTGTTTATATTACTTTAAATGTGCTAATTTTTATCCTTCTACATTCTTGCAAATGTAGTTTACTCTTTTTCTGTCTATTGGCGCTCGATGAAGTTTTTTTTTTTTATAAAAAATATTGTTGCTTAGGGTGTATTAGTATTGTTGTTATTTTATTTTAATTATTTGTAATGTTTATTGTTTATAATGTCAAGACTAAAGATTCAAGAGAGGTTGTGATGTATTATTTATATTAATTTTATTTTTGGCTCATATTAACTAATAAGTTATATGCCATTATAAAATCTTACTAGAATTTAGAACTATCTTATAAAAAAATTATAGGATATCATAAAATTGAGTAATAATATTTAATGTTAATTTTTTTCTCTATTTGGTTAAATAAATTATTTCAAATTTGTCATTATTAAGCTTATATGGGTCGAGTTCGGGTTCAAGTCGGGTTCAGGTTAGAATTTTGAACCCGTTTAATATTCGAGTCGGGTTTGAGTTACTAGGGTCGAGTTCGAAGTTAAAATTTGAACTTGTTTTAAATTGGTCGGTCGGGTTGAATATTTTCGTCGAATGAGTTGGTCGACTCGACCACCCGCAAACCCGACCGACACCCATACCATTGCACTCTATCAGGAAGCCATGTTCAATCCATTTCAGTCATGACAAGTAGCAGGCTCTCCTATGTACCCTCACCCACCGATGTACATGCCGGAGATGCCCGCAGGTATAATCCCCCTTTTAGCCGTGACCATCAGAGATAATGTTACACCCTCGATGATACTGGGCACCATCGGGTTGAAGAAGAAGCGCAGCGTTAGCCATCTGTGAGACCACCCAACTTCTACACAATATACTTGAGGTACACACTTCCACCACGCAGTAACCGCCATCATTATGTCATCGCTGGTAGTAGATTTGATACTTGTTGTATGTTATGTCATTGTTTTATATTTCCTATGTAATGTATATCGGCCACCATTTATTTATGTTACATATTTTCAGTTTAAGTAAATTGCATTATTTCCAGTTTATCTATGTTACAGTTTATCTTATTGGTATTAAACTGCCGACTTTAGAAATTTTGGAGAAGTAGATAACGACATCGTCCATAATACCGTACGGGTCAATATTCAATAAAATACAAAATCTGCTATGCAAGGGGACACAATCGCATTTTCGATCAACATCAAAGAGAAATTTTGCGATCCCAACGATATAAGCTTCATTGAATTGACAACGGATGACTGACAATCAAAAATTTGGTTAAAATTTTTTAAAAATAAAATAAAATTTGGCGTTAAACGCATTGTCATTTTAAATTTTTTAAGCCTATTTCTCTAATTTAAAAGGTGCTTAGTTTAAAATTTTAGCCAAATAACCAACAAAATAAAATAAATGCTCTCTGCAGGTACTCAGCCATTCAATACATCAATCAGCATAATGCAAACTTTCATTCATTAATTTTTTTTTAAAAAAAATTGCACAAAACACAAATCAGCCCTGCAATTCAATCAGTCATTCTTTAATTTTTGTCCATTCTTTTTTTATTTCTTCCCTTTCAATATAGGCACTAACATTGAAGCCTCAAAACAAACAAAAATGTAGAACTAGAAAAATTTAGGGGGAACTCTAAACAGAAAGAAGAAGAAGAGTAAACTCGCAAAGGAGATGAAAACGAACTTCGAATATTAAATATCAGCCGATAAATATGTGAAGGTGCAACTGCAACATGCCAACAGAAATATTTCCAACTTCGAATATTAAATATCAGCTGATAAGGAGATGAAAACGCAGAGTAAACTCACAAAGGAGCAAAATCCACAAACCCTGGCTAAACATAATCAAACAAACAGATGAAACTTTCAGAGGAGCCAAACCCATAAACCCTAGAAACACAACTATTCTAGTTTGCATCTTAAAACCCGTAAGCCGCATGATCATTACTAGAAATGCTGAGAAAAATAACTCCAGACTCATCATTGGAATCCCTAAAATGGAGCAAAAAAATAAAGAGAAGTAAAGATGAAGATGTACAATCAGAGATGATCCAAGCTCCGAACTCTAAAGGTTTTAAGATGAGAGGTAGCATGGCAAAATGACCAAAACCAAAGAAGCAAGCGGTCTCGAGTCGCAAATACTCTCGCACAGATAGAACAGGAGATGAGAAGTTGAGAACTCATAACTCAGTAGAGCCATAGAGGAATAGGATATTAGGTTTACGAATCGAGGGATGGAGCACCGAATGCCAATCGACTGAATGCGCTTAATCTTTAAAATGCATACGATGATATTAACCATTGACTAAATTGCTGACGATTAAGATTTAATTTAACTGAATTCAATTTTAAAATCTTTATTAAACTTAAATTTTAATTCAAAAAATTCTTATTAATTAACTAAATTAATTATATAACACAAAATATTAAAAATATATTATTTATATGATTATATTAATATATTTTATATAAAATTAAAAAATTATTTTAATAAATTTATTAATTTCGATCTAATTTTGAGCCGAACACGAACAAACAATATATTATGTTCAGCTTATAAATCGAGAAATATTTGTTACGTTTCACTCACTTAGCTAACTTAACGAGCAAATTTAACAATTTAGCGAACACTAGCGACAACAACAGCTTTTGACAACCCTAATGATCAACAGAGCAGAAAAAAAAAAGTTCAGTTATAATATTATTTCTCAAATTTTTTCTTCAAGTTTTTAATGGCATGATATTTGTAAATATAAGTGGGCAGAGCTTACAACCATAAAAACCACTATAACAATAATTATCTTATAATTCCTCCATTACATGATTTTTTAAAAATGAAATTCAATTAATCTGTAAGCTTATTATAAAAAATCAAAAACTTCCATTTGATATGAATGCTCCTACGCCAAAAAAATAATAATAAAAAAATTTAAAAAAAAAAACAAATTCGCTAATTAGAGAGAGAGAGAGAGAGAGAGAGAGAGAGACCAATCACAAAAATGTGAGAAATCCAAAACAGAGAATTATTTTAAAAAAATTAAAAAAAATGGATAAATTGTAAATACATATGAACTAGGTGGTTGATTTGTAAAAATCCTAAAAAAAAAAAAAATCAAAAGCAGGATAATAGAAAAGGAGAAATTTTTTTTTCATGAAACAAACAATTTCTAAACACCGTAGAACATTATCCAATGGTTCCTGCAAACAAACTGTCAGCAAATCCCATATGAATGGTTAGGATTCTGTTCAATTACATTAATAAACTATTTAATCAAATAGAAAAAAATTAAATTTACTAAAAAGCAGGAAAGTTCTATCGAATTGAATAAAAATTAGTCAAGTTATCTGAAGTCATTAATTCTTACATGTTTAAGTTAAAATTGCATGGACAGAAATGAAAAAGATCGATCAAAGTCACCAGTGAGAAGGCATTTGTCATAAATTTTGAGTATTTTGATGACTAAATGGAAGGATGAATTTGGTGAACATTCAAAGAATCATTCAAATGTACAAACAACTTATTAGCGCTGTAATGAACAAAGATCTTAAATCGTTCTTCAAACAAGCACAAAAAATATAACTGCATCAGTAATGTGTCACGCCATGCTTTTTAAGGTTGAATTTATAAGAATCATAGATCAACTTTGGGTTCAGAAGAGAAGTTCAAAACAGTTGGACTATAAACAAGGAGATACCTGAACACTTGCTAGGAGATTTGGATGTTAGATTTTTAGCAAGAAGGAGATAATAATTTCAAATTTTGCAATTTAAACACAATCTCATAAGACGATAAAACCTTTGAGGGGGGCTTGATTAAATGAGACATACCTATAACCAAAGGTTAGAAAACAGTGTTAGACCTTCGCATGGCAGCCTCGGCAATAGCTTTCTTACGCTCTTCCCTGGTTTGCTTTCTCCGTGCCTCCTTCGCAGCGATGTCGGCCCGCAATTTATTCATCACCAAATCAAATCCAGGAATAGTACGCTCCAGCTTGTTGCACACTCTGATGCTAAGCTTGCGAAAGATCCTAAGCATTCTCTGCAGCAGATGACCCACAAATGTTGTCCAGTGAGTCTCAAATTTCGTTTTGAGTTTTTTAATAACTTACTTGAAAATACACAATGCATACCAAAAGGATGCTATTCAGAGGGGTAATGAAGTTGTGAGCTTCTGCCATTAGGCAGAAGTAGTAAGACCAAAAGAATATTGGCACTGAAATCTCCGGACAATAACCTAAACCAAGTATTTTATGAGTTAAGGAATTGTGACTTTTGTTTATGGTCATAATTGCCTAAAATTGTATCAACGTATTTTTAGGGACTATTTGGGGATGCATTTGTAGCGTTGAGTAAAACAAATACACATTTTTTGAAATTCACCATTTTTTTTATGTATTGAAAATTTAATCAAAACGGACAATTTTCAAATACACTATAAATTCTTTGTTGTTGTCGTCGTTGCTGCTATTTTACTTTGTATTACATTATTTTATCAAACAAGAAAAAATAAATTCCTGCATTTAAAACATTTTTAGCTAAATAACTTAAAAATATATACATTATTTTACTTTACATTGCAGCCTTCTTTTATGCTGCATTTATTTTTCAGCCAACCAAATAAGCCCATAATTCCTTTTATTTTCAAAATCAAATGAAAACTTAAGAGTAATTTCCAGGAGTCACGAGGTACTTGAAGCAAAGCGAAATATTAACAAAAGAATTGAGCAAAAAACTAGACAATAATCAAATAGACAATAAAGAGTACTAAAAGCATGTAGATTATAAGAAAATGAAGAGAGCACCTTGACTTCTTTGTTCCATTCTCTGATATATGGAGGACCTGTTGCGTAGGAGCCAAGAGGTTCACGGTACCATTCTCCATTGTATGTTATTGCATCCATAGCTTGCTCCACGCTTAGAACCTCCCATGGCCTTAGGCCTGGAATAACCTTCATAAGGCGATTCCTAGAAAAAAAAAAAAAAAAAAACTCATATATAACTTATATTTTTGACTAATATTGAATGAAAATAAAAAATGATATAATTAGTATCATTACATACCAAACAAAAAGTGTTCCCATGCATATCTGTTTCATTCACAACAAATACAATTATGCTATATTTAGCTAGTTCAACAAATTTAGCTCCCAAATAAGCCAATTACAAAGCACAAAACTCATCTAATATGTAAGAATATCTAATAAAAATGTGACGAGAAATAAAAATCTAATGAAATTTAGCAAAACAGTAACATGTTCCAAATACCATCATTTTCTTCCTATTACTGCTAATGCTTTAAAAGGCGGAGGCATAAGTGAATGTATTTATCTGTCACAAGACGGGCATAAAACCAAGGCATGTTGCATAAGCCCCATGAATTTTATATTAAATATTTTCAAACATAAAAATACAAGTAAAATAAAATAAAATAAAATAAATTTCAATAAAGTTCATGATCATATGATTCATATTGTAACTTAAAAATCAAGTTAACATTAACATATAAAATCCAATAAAATGACAGAGCAAATCAAACACAGAGGAGAGTCATGTAGGGTTTCCAAAAAGATAGACGGTTAGTCAGCCTGGAAAATAAAGAGCAATGAGCGATTCTTTGGGAAGCGAGCAGAGATTTAGAGAAAAACGAAATGAAAGGATGACATGCAAATCGAGCTTAAGGCTTTGATGTTTTGTGGGCTTGAAGAAGAGAAATCAACAAGATAAGACTTAACCCTTGTGAGATCAAAAGTCAAATAATATTTCAATTTATACATTTATTTAAATAGGCATGAAAGATATTTATTATATGCTAAGATTTAATAATTTGATAATTTCATTTTAATTAAGTTTAAAATATATGATTATGCTGTTGCCCAATTTTGATTCCTGGACACATTATATCTACATGGAACTGAAAAGATGGAGATAATGATTACAAGAGCACACCAATGCAAAAAATGATTCCCAAAAACCTAGCTTAAATTACTTGAAAATAATAAAATTTCTTCATTCCAATCATACAATCTTAATTTTAGCTGAGTCTTATGAACTTGCACTATAGAACAACATTCTTCATATTGTAAAATTAAAGGGGAAAAATTAAATATTAAAAAAATAGAAGGGCAAGAAACAGAGACAAACCTTAGCTCCTTGGACACGTATTTGTTTGGCATGTGATCTGCTTCCAGAATTGTAGTAAGTTCGGAGCCACTAGCCCAAAGGAAGAGAGCATGGCTAGGAGTTCTAACTCCAGGCCAGATGCCACCATTGGCCTGAAGTACAGCCATATCCCGCCTCTTGCTCTCAAGCGCTTCTTCCTGCAATTGTTTATAAGTCTTCTTCTCAAAACCTTTAAGTGGAGTCCATGGAGACATGCCTTTTTGAACTTTGTGAAGGAAAGCAGTTGCAGCTGCACCTAGTCTTACTGAAAGCAAAATAAAATGCAATACTTGTGAGGATTATGCAATCTTCTATTAGCTATACTAAAAATGAGAATATTAAGATGGATGAATAGAAAAATTAGGAAGGTTGAGAAATGATTATGATAAAAGGAAGTGATTTGGGCATATACAATGAACAGAAAATGCACATACAAGATAAATTGATAATATTTGTATTGAACAATCAGGAAGAAAGAGGAGCAGGCCACGGGTAATATGAATATAAGATGCAAAAAAAAATTGTGCAAAGTAGGTTTAACAACACTTATAACATTTAGCCGAAAGGAATGAAGAACAAGGATTCAAAAGAACAAGCCCAACCAGCTGGAATAAGACTAATGATGATGATCATGTAATATTCTCACAAAAAAGGGGGTGTTTTATAGGAAAGAACATGTTACATTAGCTTAAGACAGTTTCCTTTTGTACAAAAAGTCAGGGATGATAGGAACAAAAAAGTATGTGAATTCTTGATATTGCAGAAAACCAGCCCACGAGACAAGCCTTGCTCTAATTCTTAATGAGAATAATGTAATATACTATAAAATAATGCATAAAGGAGCACAAACCTTCCCATGTGGCGATAGCTTTTTCCAAGCCATAGACCATCCCAATAGGTGCCCATTCATCCATGTCTTCACCCCAAATGAACGTGTGTGTATCAATTATGCCACCAGCCCAAGCAGTTTTAAGTGTTATCAATTCCAAAGGACCTCTAGTGCGTCCCAAGCGATCTTTATACCACCAGCCACAACTTCTCATGATGACTAAACATGTAAAAAACACAAACTTTAGAAAAATAATAATAATAACAAAGATGTTAACCAAAAGAGAAGTCCAAAAATTTAAAAGGAATTGTAATAAAAACATACAATACTACAATATTACTATAATATGGCCTTCCTTCCCAATGGAAGGAACAAGATAGGGTTATACTTGGAACAGATCAATTAAGATCCTCCTACCCACCTTCATGGAGATTCAGAAATGATAGACTTGTGCATAAACAACTTTTCAGACAGTTCACAGCAAGCCAAGATAAAAAATGCACCAAATCACAGACATCAGTCTCATCAAAAACCTGTATAAGGTCAGATTTAAGAGTACTTATTCAATATCTATGGCGCCTGTAGTTTTCCATAAGAATAATTCTAAACACAAATCCTTACGAAAAACTAATAGACATCAATTTTACCAGACACAATTGAAGTCCAAACATGATTATTGCACACTTAAGTTTGTCATGTTGGGAAATATTGCGTGGGTATCCAAATTTTACGCACAGTAACCAGACATACATGTTCCAATTCTACTTTATGATCCAAGCTTTATAAATTTGGCCTGCTCTCAGGAAGGAGCAAAAAGTCAGCGGAAATCAAACAATTTTTGGTACAGGTCAGTGCATAAGTTAGTAGGGTTAAACAAAATGTTTTAAAGTCTTAACAGAATAAGCAACACAACATGTTTCAACTTTCAACAATAAAAAAGTAATTAAGTAATAAAGTTAAAAACTTTTCAACAGAGCAATAAATATTTCCTATGGAACCCAAAGATCATGAGCGTGAAGCATCAATTCCTCATCAAAGAATGCAATCATGTTCTTCTCCAAAAATAGACAAACAAGATCCAAACAATAAATCTTAGAATATTATAAAGGGTTTACAGTATTACAAAGGTTTATAATATTCCAAAGGGCATTTCATGCATTTCACAAAACCCAAGATTCTTGCTGACAAAGATATAAAAAAATCCCCATTGATTCATTTCTCATCTATATCCATTCTCTAGAGAATATTCATTTTATGACCACAGATGAAGCTCTCACCAATGTGTGGCTTCATGTGAAGTTGACGTACTCAAGTATAGGCCTACAATAAAGAGATGATTTCATTATGTTCTCTCCCTTGATTTCTTCAAAGCAATTTCCCCCCTTATGGTACTAGGATAAAGAGAAGAGCCCAAATAGAAAGAGATTATCTATATTTGTAGATTATTAAAAGACCGTAACACTAAAACTACTCGAACTCATGTAGGGAAACAAAAAATGAGCTCTAAAAATAGACAAGGAACCTTGGACAAAATCTAAAAATAAGAAACTAAAATCTGTTCTGTTGCAAGTAAGCTCTTAATGTTGTAAGCATTTTCATCTTCATCAACATTAGCCTTATCCTGATCATTTGGGATTTGGTTTATAAACCTTCATTTTCAACATATTCTTCACAAATGACTTTGAAAAATTTTAGTCCATGTCTCTTAGACCCACCTTTTCTTCCTAATCCACCAACATAAATTTATCTATCTATTTAATAGATAAATTTTCTATCCTTTGTTATACATATCCAAACCTCATAAGCCTAGTTTCAATCAATTTCTCTTCAATAAACATCATTCCAACAATTCATTTAATAAAATGAGTCCCTAATTTAAATTTTCTGATTTTGCTATAAACTCATCTTAATAGCATCATGTTCACCTCACTCAAATTAGATATTCATGAATTTTATATTCCCAACATTCAACTCCATATAATAGTACCATTGGCTGGATTGCAATTTACAAACTTTATAAGTCCATAACATCCCTCTTGTCAAATTCTATTATTGAAATATTTCTATAATTTAATCACCCAACATTCCCATCCATATTTTAATCATGCGTACACTAATAAACCTCTTCCTAAATAATCCATCTACCTATCTTATAAGCTCAGCATATTCAGTTAGTTTCATTTTGCAATATAACAACTTGCAAGTTCAAAAATGATGATCCAAGCATTAAATCAATAACATGTTATATATTCTTAAATTCATCAAGATTATCAAAACATATATCTTTAAAATAACACAACAATTGACTAAATCTTCAAATATACTCACATTTTTTGGGTAAAACATTATTCAACTCAATAGCCACTGCAACATAAATCATACTTTATCTTTTTTTCAAAAGCATGCTAATTTAGAATATGCAAAGAAACATATGATTCTGAAATAATCACACTCACTTGCATTATGATAACCCACAAGTCACGCTAACCCCAGCCACTTCATCAAATAAATCTCAATTTCACCTCAAATGTTATTGATAAGATAATCCTAAAGGTGGCCCATTTATAGCTTAAGACCCAAACCAGTGGTATAAAGTAAGATAATAAGAAGTATCAGGGCCTAAAACAATAACCCAATAATGAACTTAGCCTATGTAAAAAGTCATGGAAGTGGCTGAGCCAAGCTCAGCTAGTACAAGGAACAAAATCAAAAGAGATAAAATTGTGAAACAACAAACCGACACAATAAAGAGCACATCTCATTCTCTATAAAGAACATCATCAAATTCATACTTAAACAATTAAATTGAAAAAAAGAAAACAATTTAAAACAGATAAAATAAGCGATCTACAAATTATCAGATTGCTAATTTGCTTGTAGCACACCAGTTTGGCTTATCTACCATATTTTGGCATATCTACAAATTATCTACCTTATTTTTGCATATCAAGAATGCTTTGTAATTAAAATAAAACATATAATACACATATACATACATATAATATGACAAAACATTGCAAATATGTATCAATGCCTGTTCAATACCGGCCCTTTATTGTACTGACTAAGAAATAGAGATATCAATTCATTACATAGGAGAAAAGGTGTTTTGTTACTAAAACAGAAATCAAAAAACAACAAATAGCTGTTGGCACCAAATGAAATCAATGTTTAAAATCAGACAGAATAATGAAGCATTGAACTTGCAACAAATATTAATTAACAATGAACACACACAAAAAATGCCTTCACTGAAAGTAGATAATTGTAAACTTAAATCAGAAACGTTGTGATACTCCATGAAAAAGATTATAGCCGCATAACTAACAGATTCAAGTCGGCGTAATCTTATTAACAAGAAAATATGACCGTATTTACAAATGATCCACATAAACTCTTGATCTGAATCTCCTCTGAACTTGTCTCCAGCATTCATACTCTATTATTACTCTTGAAAATTTCATTTCTGTCTGCCATACAAAAATATCAGAGAAATATAGCAAGGGAAATGCCGATACCACTCCAGCAAAAATGTTGAATAAATTTTCAACATAAGATAGTCAATACAAAATGGCACTGACAAATAGAGTCAATGATTATATAACAATTGAGTGGCACCATGGTTGCAAAAGGCTTCATTCTCGGTTGTACTGCTAACATGATGGCGGTAACAACTTTGGTTCAAAATTTTATTCTTCTAATTTCTACAAGCGTTTGTTTCATCAGTTCTCGTAAACCAATAAGCGAGCCATTGAACAACATGGCTTCTAAATCAGAAATTGCATTTATAAGAAATAACTCACAGTCATAATAGCGCCTTTCCAGATTCTTGTACCCAATCGCCTGGGCAACATCGATTGGCCGGCTAGAAGGATACGGTCTCTGCCTGAAACCCCACAACCCAAAGAAGAACTGCCTTGCAAAATCCCAGAACTTGTCATCAGATTCCCTCTTCGTCTTGATAGCCTTTCTTGGCATTGGCCATCCGGCCCTGGAACATGAGGCAAAGCCTTCCAGAGTTTGCGATCTTCCCGACGGTATGGATGCTCGTTTTCCTTGAGCTCCATCTCGTTGATCTTATCAGCTATTACCTCCGCCCGCCTAAGGAACTTGATAACAGGGCTCTTCTTGAACTCCTCCCACCACTCCAAGTTCTCTTGGATCTTTTCCGGTGTCAGATTCTCCGGTTTCTCGAAGAATGGGTCATCGGCGAGAATGCGCTCCACCTCGGGAGTGTGCCGGTAGTCCGGCCGGTGCTCGCATTCCCAGTAGAACTGCTCAAGCATCTGTGAATATATACCAGGCTTCTCCTCGGAAGTATCGGCAACGGCAGTTCCATTACTGGATGAGGTGGTAAGTTTAGGGTTTTGATGATTCTCTGATTTCTGAGTAGGGAGGTTTCTGCCACCGATGAAGGCGAAATTAGGAGGTTTAGAGGGTTTATTGGGTTGACGAAACCACTTGTCACTAAACCAACCGAGGTTGATGGAAGCCATGAAAGGGTAGGAAGCAAGACGGCACTTCGACCGTCGTCTATAGCGTAAAACTGGACGACGATATATCGCCGGGAACAACTTATTTACTATTCCTTTTTCAGTTTTTTGTTTTTTTTTTGGTATCGATTTAAATATCCAATCATTTTGTTTTGAGTTTATGAGAGCTTCGCTGTGTAAGTGACCATGAAGTGATTTGAGCTCCGCTCATTTACCAATTCGCGAGTCAAATTTATAGAGTCACGAGCTCGAATTTATAAATAAGCTCAATGACTCGGCTCAGTAATTTATTGGACTAACTCATTTATATAATGATAAATTGTAATTACCGTATATCACGTTAACAGTTCAATAGTTTATCGAGGTTTTTAAAAGAGCTGGGGCTTTCTAATTCAAGCATTCGAGTCTAGCTCAAATTTGACTTTCTTTAAATCAAGTCAAATTCGAGCATTGTAATTAAGCTCGAGTTGAGCTCGAGCTCAACAGAGATTAAATAAGCTTAATTCGATTAAGTCAAAACTTAACTCGACTCTACTCTTATGCACCTCCTATGTGAGCTTATATATATATATATATATATATTTCTAACCCATAATATTTATTCAGTTGTTGTAAGTGCTTAAAATTTGGAAAAAATATATTCAATTGTTAATATAAAAAATATTTAAAATTAAATATAATAAAAAATAAGTATAGTATATTTAAAATTTAAGGATAATTTTTTATTTTTAAAATAAAAAAATAATAATAATAGAATATCAAGGATATTTTTATGATTGAGATAGAAGCAATGAGTCTTTTGAATATGATAACCACATCTAAATATTAAAGTTATGTAAAATACTTCACCAATTTTTATATTTGTCATAATATTAATATATATTATTTATAATTGTCAACTTATGGATACTCTTTTTTTTCTTAGATGCATGATATCAATTTTTTATTTGCCATAATTTATTATAATAAGTTATATTCCATAATTAGAGAAAGACCCTTTATCAAATGATCTCAATTTAAGTAGCAATCATTTTACCTTTTTTTTTTTTTTCCGACACTCTCAAACTTATAAATTTCATCATTTAAAATAAAAGTATTATTCACATTTGATCTCTAAGCAAATTGTGGCTTCCTCATACAATGCAATGGCATGGAATTACATGTAAGAATAAGGTAAACAACATGGCAATAAATAATATAACTAAAATAATTCATATGTGACTTAAGAGGGGTATAATAACTTAAGGTCTGTTTGGAACAACTACAACAGTATGAAAAAAAGTAATAGTGGAGCTGTTGTAGAAAAAGTTATTGTTTAAAGATGTTGCGGTGCATACTAAATATTTTTTTTTTCTTTTCAAAAGTCAAATTGAGGCTTTTTAGCCCCCACTGCACCTGATCAGATCAGACTGGAAAATATAATTTTTTCGTCGTAGATTCTTCAAAATACAATCCACTATCAATGAAACCATAAAATAATGCATTTCATTCATGCAAGTAGCTTTACAAAACATCGATAACCATCCATTTATGCATGTAATCCGAGATAAGTTATATGAGTCCCAAAAGATCACGCAGCCTCATGAGATCAGAGTCTAGCATACATTATAAGAAATCTTATAAAGCATCTAAAGGCTATGGCAACATGAGTTCTTGAAGATTTGTCAACTTCTCCTTTTGTGCATATTTATATCACACCCAACAATCATATTCATTGGATATAATACTATGTTCAAATTATTAAAAAATAAAGCTATTTTATCCTAATTTTTCTCTTAGAATCTCAAATCCAAATAATATTGCTAATTTAAAATTGCAATGCTACTTCATATTATTTGTCAATATATTTATTTATTTATTTGTATTAGTATTTCTATTCTTAATTAATTAATCAGACGTAATTAATGATAATAGTGATTATGCTTTTAGTTAATGATGATATCTATGATTTATGTAATATTTTAAATATTGAAATCTCATAAAGATAGATAATTCATGAAATATTTTGTGTGTACAAAATATAAGAAAAATGACATTAATTAATTGTTATAAGATTAATGTAAGAGTATATGGACCATAAGTCATCACTGTTCAAGTTTATGTCTTCCGAGTTCTGATGATAAATATACTGCCAAGGAATCAATGCCAAATTCCTTTTTATTTAATTTTTTTAATTAATTAAAAAAAATTATTACTGTGAGGTCTCCATCAAAAACAGCTGAGCTGATAATCTGACAGTATTCAGCAACAAATGGAATTTGAAATCTCTTCAGTTTTTAAGGGGAAGCGCTCAGCAGATTTCATAGCTGCCAAACAATTATTTTTTCAAATATATACATATATATATATATATATATTGATATGATCCTGAAAAATTTTTCGAAGCGAATCTTGATGCAGCAGTGATCGAGAGGAATTGAGATCAGCTTAAAATATCATTTGGCTTTGAGGCGTCGGTTAAATTTAAAAAATCAATATAGAGTGTTTATTATCAAATCAGTCTCCCGGTTAAAACAAGCAGATCTTACATTCGACTTTTTGAGCATTCAAATATTTAAAATACATCAAATGATCAAAGGGGTCATTGTGTCGTCAGATGTAGGTGATGCGGGTTTTCATTTATTTACAGACGCCGCTCACTCTCCGATTTATAAATAGCGCTCATTCCTCGTATGGGGAGGCTAAGAGAGAGAGAGAGATCGAAGATCCCAGCCTGTCGTGCACTTCTCGGCAACGCCGCCATCCGTACCGCCGCCCGCCATTTGATCTCGCCGTCGACCGGCTTTGCGGTCATCATCGCAAAATATCGTCGGTCATCATCATCGCGTCAACATCGTCATCACGTCCAACATCAACATCGTCTATTACTAGCAATTGTTGTCCCTTTCTCATATACAATTTTGTAATCCCGGTATCGGGAAGATCTTGTACTCTGAAACAGATACATAGTGGAAGCTTTTTATTGGGCTAGGCAGGTGATTTTTTTCTTTTTGAGGTTTTCCACGTAAAATTCCAGTTTTATTGTTCACACTTTTTTATCTTTGTGTGTGTGTTAGATTTCTAAAATTTGAAAACTTTCTACTGGCGGTTTTAAGACGCAACATATATATATATATATATTGTTGCGTCTAGAAAACTATGTTATAATAAAAATTTATGTAAACCTCGTTAAAAATCAAGCACACACCATTCGAGATTTTTACGTAGAAAACCTCGAAATCACGAGGGGCTGTCAAATAAAAATTTTCACTATATATCTATTTTGAGTACAAAGTTTGAATCCTCCGATAGAGATTACAAGGTTATATGTTAGAAAGCGACAAATCGATCGGTAGCAATGCGGTAAGCTATGTTATAATAATTAAGGCAATAGCGATAATGAATCTAGTCGGTGATAACGAGCATATAATAGGTAAGCGATGTGATCGGTAATGCTGTCAGTGACCAACAATGTAGCCGGATGTGACAGCGGTTGGCAACGATGGTACGGCGCGTCAGCGAGGACCAACGTGAGTGGCAATTGCGAGATCGGCGATAATTAGCGAGGTGGTCGACCGCGGTGGTCAGCGGTGCAGGCCGGCGATGGTAGCCAGCGAGGTGGCCAGTGGTCAGCGATAATGTCTGGCGTGGCCCGGCTGGTCGGCAACGATGATGATCTGATGGTCGGCAACCGCGGCGGTGGTTACGGTGATGGCCGGTGGTGGTGGCGGCCGTCTAGTTACGATTATGCTTGGAGGTTCTTCAAGCCCTCGAGCTTCTCTTTTCTTTAGCGGTCTCCAATGTGAAGAGCATTTATAGATTAGAGAAGTGAATTTTCTATAAATATATACAAAATCCAAACCACTCTATCGTATGGCTCAAAATGATTCCTTCGATCATCTGATGTATTTTAAGAATTTGAATGCTCAAATGAAGTCAGGATTATGAGATCTTAGGTTTGTTAGATCCACAAGAGACGCTCGATGAATTATAAACACTCCATATTTGGGAGTCGATTGATATCACAAAAGTTTTAAGTATATTTTAGCACGATTTGAGTTTAGTTTTATTTCAATTAGATTTCTTTCGACATCAAGATTTGTATTTCGATTAGTCGAATTTTCAAAGTCATATCAGTTCCCTCTTATTTTCGGATGACATTATTTATTTCATCCAAAAATATATTAATTTTTTTAAAATAAAATAACTTTACTTATTATTAAGATTTGTAATTACATATTTTATATGTATTAATTTATTTATTATCTAATTAATTATTAATGTTTATTTATTTGATTATTATATATATCGATATTTAGTATTGAAAGAGATGGTTTTTTTAATTAAATGTCATAATAAGGAGATGGATTTTTTTTAATTAAATGTCATAATAATGAGAGATTTTTTTAATTAAATGTCATAATGAGGAGATGGATATTTTTAAAAACTAAATGACATAATGAGGAGAGAGATTTTTTTTAATTAAATTGTTAGCAAACGCTAGCCATAATGAGGAGATGGGGGCTTTTTCGATTATTTTCAAAAAAATTTCATTTATTTTCGCTTTTTTATTTATTCTTTTTTGCCCTTATAGTGGGCTCAAGTAAGACGACACAACTCTCATATACTCTAGTGTTCTTCTGTGTTGGAAGAGAAATTATCTAATAGAAGTTTAACGGCTAGGGTAATAAAAAAAGTTGTTATTTTTTTTCTTTTGTCAACGAAGCTCTGACCTTCTTTTTAGAAGGTCATTAACACATCAAGACATAGCTCATATATGGTGAGACTCGGTTTTCCCTCGAGATTTGTTGAGTCGGTCGGTGAGGGTTTGGAGCGATCAAGAGTAATTCACGGTGAGCCTCGATTTTCCCTCGAGAGAGATGCATCAATTGTCATCGTCGGGGCGGGTTGGGGCAATCAAAGCTCGTAATTCATATGGCAAGGCCCAAGTTTTCTCTCAAAAGAGGCGTCATTGTCATCTTGTGGGTTGAGGCGATCAAGGCGTAGTTTATGGTGAGGCAGGTTTTCCCGAAGAGGCATCTATCATAGTGACCTCGGAGGTATCAAGGCGTAGTTCATATGACGAGGCTCCAATTTTCCCTCGAAAGAGGCGTCAACTGTCCTCGTTGGATCGACCAGGTATGGAAGCGATCAAGGCCCGTAGTTCATACGGCAATGCTCCAGTTTTCCCTCGAAAGAGGCTTCAACTGTCCTCGTCGGACCGATCGGGTTTGGAGGCGATCAAGGTCCATAGTTCATACTATGAGGCTCCGATTTTCCCTCGAGAGAGGCGTCAACTATCCTCGTCAGACAGACCGAGTTTGGAGGTAATCAAGGCCCATAGTTTATACAGCGAGGCTCCGATTCTCCCTCAAGAGAGACATCAACTGTCCTCGTCAGACCGATCTGGTTTGGAGGCGATCAAGGCACGTAGTTCATACTGGTGAGCTTGATTTTCTCTCGAGAGAGCGTCAAGCCATCGTGACATCGGGTTGGAGGTGATCAGGCGTAGTTCATAAGCAACTCTTCTCTAAAGAAACTCATCGGATTAAACGAGTTTAGAAGCGATAAAGTCCCATAGTTCATATGGCGAGACTCCAGTTTTACCTCGAGAGATGTGTCAACTGTTCTTATCGAACCGATCGGGTTTGGAGGTGATCAAGTCCCGTAGTTCATAGAAAATTGATTTTCTTGAAACTCTAATAGTTAACAACTGCCAAGGTGGTGGAGAAGCATTGATTAGGAACCATTTCTTAGAAAACTCAAAAATTATGGTAGATAATTTTAGAGTGTCATTCTCCATGATGTTACTTGATACTATTGACTTATATGGAAGCGGTATAATCAAATTCGCTGAGAATTTTTGACCCATCTAAGGTTGTTTATCAAAGTGTTACTTGATGACGTTAACCTGTATGGAAGAGGTTGAATCGAATCCGCTGAAAATTTTTGACCCATCTGAGATTATTTGTCAAGTATTACTTGATTATGTAGACATGTATGGAAAAGGTTGAATCGAATCCGCCAAAGATTTTTGACCCATCTGAGGTTATTTATCAAAATGTTATTTAATGTCGTTAACATGTATGGAAGAGGTCGGATTGAATCCGCTGAGGATTTTTGACCAATCTGAGGTTGTTTATCAAAGTGTTACTATATGATTTTAACATGTATGGAAGAGGTCGAATCGAATCCGTTGAAAATTTTTGACCCATCCAAGGTTGTTTGTCAAAATATTACTTGATGATGTTAACCTGTATAGAAGATGTCAGATCGAATTCGCAAGGATTTTTGACCCATCCAAAGCTGTTTGTCAAAGTGTTACTTGATGACGTTAATCTGTATGGAAGAGGTCGAATTGAATCTACCAAGGATTTTTGACCCATCCGAGGTTGTTTGTCAAAGTGTTACTCAATGACGTTAACCTGTGTGGAGTAGGTATATAGTTATGACCTATCCAAGGTTGTTTATCAGAGTGTTACTTAGTGACATTAACATGTATGGAAGAGGTCAAATCAAATTCACCAATGATTTTTGACCCATCCGAGGTTGTTTGTCAGAGTTTTACTCGGTAACATTTAACTTGTGTGGAAGAAGTTAATAGTTTTAACTCTCATCCGAGGTTGTTTTGTCAAGGTATGACATTAACCTGTGTGGAAGAGGCTAAACATTTTGATTCTTCTGAGATTATCTGTCAGAGTATTAGTTGGTGGCATTAACCTGTGTCGAGTAGGTACAAAGTTATGACCTATCCAAGATTATTTCTCAGAGTGTTACTCGATGACGTTAACCTGTGTGGAGTACGTACAAAATTATGACCTATCTGAGGTTGTCTGTCAGAGTGTTACTCGGTGACATTTAACTTGTGTAGGAGGTCAAATCAAAAATATTTGTTTGTAGCCAAAGTTGCTCCTTGATCTTTGCCTTTTTCATGAGTATTACTGACTTGCTTCTCGAACTGATAATTAATTAGATATCCAAAATATTGATTTATATGATCTTTCGAGATTAAGAGTTGTCCCCCAATTTTCAATAAAATCTGAAGGATTGAAGTTTGATGAATCTTCACCATATAGGTGATGCTATTCTGAACATAAAATCAGATTATCAACCATTTTGAAGATATAAAGGGAATGTTTCCCACGAACTGGCGAGCTATTTTGTCAAAAAATCATGCGTAAATAAAAATTTCTTAGTCGTTGAGAAATCAAGCACACAAATATTTGAAAGAATAAGAAACTTCAGAGATTTTATTGAAAAATTCTAGAAATAGGGAAAAAAAACCACATGACCTAGCCCAGTAAAAATTTTTCACTATATGTCTATTTTGGAGTATAAAGTTTGAATCTTCCCGATAACGGGTTTACAAAGTTGTATGTGAGAAAGCCTGACAACGAAAATCCCAAAATTATGTGACAATAACTATGCAACGGTAGTTGTATTGTAACAGTGGTTAGTGATAGTCGGCGATAGTGAATGACAACTGTCGGTGATGATCGGCAAGTCGGTGGTGTAGCCGGCAGTGGTGGCACTGGTGACAAAGCGGTGGTCGGCAGCTGATGATGTCGCGGTGGTCGACGGCGGATCAGCGATGGTGGCGATAAGGGGCCGACGGTGGTCGCAGCGATGATCGGTTCTTGGCGCCACGGCCGGCGATTGGCGATGACTGCGGTGGCCGTGATCGACCGTCAAGTAGTACGATTATGCTTGGAGGTTCTTCAAGTCTCGAACTCCTCTCTTTAGCTTGCCCCTCATATGAAGAATGAGGCTATTTATAGATTAGAGAAATGGTGTTTCTGTAAATATATGCAAAATGCAATCCACTCTATCGTACGGCTCGAAATGATTTCTTCGATCAACTAATGTATTTTAGTATTTGAATGCTCAAATGAAGTCAGAATTAGGAGATCTTAGGCTTGTTAGATCCAGCTTATCAATACACTCGATTTGATTATAAGCACTCTATATTTGAGAGCCGACTCATATCACAAAGTTTTTAAGTATATTTTAAGCGCTTGATCTAGGTTAGTCTTGACTCAGAATTAGATTTCTTTCGACATCAAGATTTGTGCTTCGACTAGTGAAATTTTCAAAGCTATATCGTGTATATATTTAAAATTATTTAATTTTATAAAATGTGACTATTCAATGTGAACTATGCATTTCAAAAAATAATAATAATAATAATAACAATTTTATTATTTTATAAAACATGTTTTATTACAAACAGTCAACGGGGCCTTTAGAAAATGTCTTACTAGTACCTATCTTACGAATTGGTGCGAGTGATTTATAACCACTGTAGATTACATTTAATGAGTGTATGCAATAATTTTTTATTTTTTCTGTTTTTTTTTATATAAATTGATGAAAATAGAGAATTATTGAAGAATTAAATGGTTTTTTCTTTTTTCCCTTGTCTGCATTTCATATATTCCAAGGCAGGGAAAGATCAAGTTGTGGTATTTTGAACTGTTTTAATTCAGGGTACCGAAGCCTTGTTTCATGTGATGAAATTGTGAGAATAGTGTGTATATATATATATATATATATATATATATATATATATATATATATATATATATATATAATAAATCACAAATTTCAAATTAAATCATGTATATAATCAAATTAACGGCTAGTAGCAGTTCAATAATACTAGAATGGGTGGTCACTCAAATGAACAAATCAAGTCTAAAAGTTACATATGAAAACTTTAAAATACTACTAGATGATCAAATGACTTTCAAATTTGACATGCTTATTATCGAATCGAGCGGCTCGACGAGATGAATCCAATTAGCCTAAGATCAGTCAAATCAAAGATCGTTTGGACGGTCAAATCACGAAAATACTATCTATGATCAAATGAATTAATATACACCGTCTGATGGAGTGTTTTTGAAATTTTGACTATAGTGACCAAAATGCCCTCTCAGAATCCTATAAATATGACCCCATTCTTATCATGAATAAAAGGAGAAGCTAGAAGTGAACTTTGGAGAAAGTTGAGAGAGAGTTAAAAGTTCGAAATTCGTCATCACCGCCATTGTCGCCGATCGCCATCTATTATCATCATCGACTGCCACCAACAACATTTACAATTCAACTACTGCTATATAGGTTTGTATAATCGAATTTTGTTATCGAATTTCTCATCTACTTTTGTATCTGAAGATTCAAACTTTACTTCAAAGTTGATATATAGTGAGATCTTATCTTTAAGGCTAGCCGTGATCTTCTTGGGGTTTTCGGGTAAAATTTTAGAGTTTTTTATTGTCTTTTCAATTATCTGTGTGTGTTGGATTTTCATACAAAGTTGAGACGTGAAGTTTTATTCTACTGCTATAAATTTTCTGCACCTAAATATATATATATATATATATATATATATATGATATGACCGAAAATTCCTCTAGCAGAATCTTGATGCCAAAGTGATCGTGAAACCGGTCGAGATCAAGCATTTAAAATATCATTGGAAACTTTGAGACATTAGTTAAATTTCTAAAAAAGCTCTCAAATATGGAGTGTTATAGTCAAATCGAAGTCTCGACGGTTCCAACAAGTCAAAGATCTTACAATTAGACTTCATTTTCGCATTCAAATATTTAAAATACATCAAATGATCAAAGGGATCATTGGCCGTCCAGATGGCGTGAGTGGTGCAGTTTTGCATGTATTTACGAGACGCCACTCTAATCTATAAATAGCGTCATTCCTCATGAGGAGAGGCCGCAGAGAGAGGAGAGAGCTCTAAAGATCCTCCAAGCATAATCGTCGCACTCACGGTCGTCAACCATCGCCGCCGGCCGCCATTGATCCTTCTGCCGTCATCGTGGTCTCCATCATGATGACCTGATTGTTCCGCGTTTTGCCTGATTGTTCCCTATATTTCTGCCAATAATTGTTTTATTTCTGGTGGTGTTGTTCGCTCATCATCTCTACTACATACAACTGTTGTCACATGCATTTTTTGTTCTTTCTCTCTGATTAATCTCGATGGGAAGATCTTGTACTCAAAAACAGATATATAGTGGAAGCTTTTTGTTGGGCTAGTGATTTTTCCCTCCTTTCGAGGTTTTCCAAGTAAAAATTCTAGAGTTTTATTGTTCACTCTTTAAATACCTATGTGTGCTTTGGATTTACAACGTTTTTAAACTCTTTCTATCGCGCGATTTTCTAGCATACATATATATATATATATATATATATATATATATATATATATATATATATATATATATATATTTCAGATTAATAAAATTTATTTTACAACTAAAGTTGATTAACACCACAATCAAAGAAGTATGATTAATATATCCTTAATATGACAGACTATCATTATAGTCTTTGATCAACTCTATATTTAAATGCTAGACCTTCATCTTCATTTTAAAATTCATATTAGTTTTCACATATTTTTGCTAATAATGAGAATTATTCTAACCTTTAATCGAACTAGGTTGTCAAGCATCTTAAACAATATGTTAAAGGAGATAGCTGAACTATACTTTAGAGATAGCACGCTCGAATCACTTTAAACATTATTTTTTTATTGGCGTTCGTAAAGTAATTTAAAACAACTTTTTTCATACCATATGTGCTAAGAGGATCTAAGAAACAAAGAAAGAATGCTATTAAAACTGTCAACATCTTCATGGAATCTATTGGGCATTCTATATCAATAAATATAATATTTCTCACTCATGTCTCTTACTAGATTAAATCTCATTCTCTCTATCCATCTTTCTTAGCTCGATTGACATGAGCGAGTATAATTGGGAACTCCCAAAGTACTACTGAGAGAAAGAAGTGAGGAATGTGGATGAGTTACTATTAGATCTCTTAGAGATTATTCATACTTAAAGTAACATGCTACTAAATAGATGAGGCCCCGATTGGACATCCCATTATCAAAAAAAAAAATCTCATTCTCTCTCTCTCTCTCTCTCTCTCTATATATATACTCTACATTATTCTACATCAATGAGCATGGGATCATGCATTAAAAAACATTGTCATCATTGCTATTGCTATGTCCATACTTGACCTTATTTTGACTCCTATAGATAGATGCAATAAATAACTCATCAATATATGACCTTTTTAATCACTGTACCTTTTCAGAAACTAAGCTCTTCTCTATTCCAAATATTCTCTCTCTCTCTCTCTCTCTCTCTCTCTCTCTCTCTCCTTTTGGAACAGAATAATAGAACTGTCTGAATTAAATAACCTGCAAAAAAGCTGCAAATAATTTCATTTTAAGAAGCCTCTCATAACTTCTTTTCTCTCTTGCCATTCATCAGCTCTCCCTATATATATATATAAGTCCAAACAAATTACATTAAATAAATATATATATGAGTACATAAATAATATATAATTCTTATATATTTATATATCTAATACTTAAACTTTTATATTTACTTACATAGCATTCAAATCTTTATTATAAGATTAAAAATAGCACCATAGATAAAGTACTATTTTGTAAATATTAAACTTTAGATATTTAATATGTAAATATATAAGAATTCTATACTATATATATATATATATACATTTAAGAGGATTTACATATATATATCACACAAATCTTATATATTTATATATCTAACACTTAAATTTTAATTTTTACATATATAACCCTCTAATATTCAATATCACATAAAAAATATCATCATCATGCACTTTTTAAAAGTCAAATGCACCTTTTTATGCATAAAAAAATATTAAATAAATAAATATCTAATTTTAGATGTTGGATATATAAATACATAAGAATTGTGTGGTATGTATCTAAATCTCCCACACACACACACACACACACACACACATATATATATATATATATATATATATATCTTTACATAACTATTTTTTTAAATTAAATTAATCAGAATTAATAGTAGAGCTGCAAAAACTAAAACTTTCATTCAATAAACCAACAATCAAAGCAGGAAAAGAGTTAATTATAAGGGAAATTTACATACATACCATTTTATGAATTTATATTTTACATAAACTTAATATTTAGACTTTTCCTCAAAACATTTTAAAAAAAGTAACTGATATTTTGATGTAATAATAAAGATTTAAGTGTTATTTAAGAAAATTAAAAGTGAAATACGTAAATTCTTAATGTATGTAAATCCATCATTATAATCAAATTAAGTAAGAGCCAAATAGCTACAGCACTACGCAGGCCCAATTCCATCCCCACCAGCAGCCCTAGCACTCGACATCATCGTCATCAAATGTCCCCCAGCATTCATTCCAAACCCTACCACCGGTGCCGGCGATGTCGCCGTCGGAGCCATCGCATCGAATCCCAATTGATTTCCCGACCACAATCCAATTTGATACTGAGTCGCCATTTCGGCGGGAGGATTGAGCTGGTACCTGGCGAGTTCGGATCGGGCGAAGGAGAGCTCGAGCTGGAGCTTGCGGAGCTCGTGGTGGAGAATGGAGATGACGCCGACGCAGCCGTAGACCGGATCTCGGATTCGCATGTCGGCTTCGTAGGCGAGAGAGTTGACGGCGTCTTCTCGATCTTTGGGGGGAATTTCTTTGAGGAGCTTCGTGACGTTGCTCGAAGACGCGGTGGACGCTGATGAATTTTGGGGTTGATCGGCGAGGAAGTAAGGAGCGAAGATGCAATCGGGTTGGCATTTTCGTCGAAGGAATTTGCAGGCGGCGCAAGGTGAGGCGGTCGTGGCGGCCGGGTAGGAGGTGGCGCCCGTCGCGGAAGAGGAAGGAGGAGGTGGAGGAGGGGGTTGCGAAAAAGAAGAAAGCCGAGTGAGGGACGTCATATATATAGTTGGATTGCAAAGCTGGCAAGAAATTAAGGAGTGAGAAAGTAATTATTGAGATATTAACATTTGGGGTGTTTGAAATTTATATTATTATTATTATTTTGAACTTTATAGTCAGTATATAATTTTTTAAATAAAAAATTTGATAATAACTTTTTTTTTTTAAAAAAATTACATATATATCATCACATTTATAGATATTTATATAACTAATACCTAATTTTTTTTATATTTCTTAAATCATAATTTATTTTTTGAATTATATGAAAATATGATTAATGTTACTCATCTAATATATATATATATATATATATATATATATATATATATATATTTTAAACACTATAATATTATATAAATTAATATAAATATTTTAAATGACTATGTAATGAAATAAGAATTAGGGGTATATATCAAAATCCCACTAATTTGTTGTAACCACAAATAATTTTTTATGGTTATTTATATGAACCTTTTTTTTCCTTTTTGTTTTAGTTATGTTTTAATTTACTTAATAAAATTTTGAAATATTTTAGCAATTTTATTATTTATAATCTTTTTTTTTATGATTTAAGATTTAGGGTTCCCAAAATTTTCAATCTTCATATGTACTCTAGAAATCCATTCTAATTAATTACATTAAGTTTTGAAAAATAATAAAAATAATAATATTTAAATTTTTGCAAACATAGTACACAATTTTAATATATTTACATATCGAATATCTTAACTTTGATATTTACATATATAGCTCTCAATTTTTTAATATTACATAAAAGTAACATTTTTATTAATTTTTTTAAAATAAAATGTATCTTTTGAAGCATAGAAAAAAGTATTCTATTTGTAAATATCAAACTTTAAGTATTAGATATATAAATATAAGAATTATTTGTTATGTATATAAATTTCTCATAAAAATAACACAGTGAAATGTAAAATAAAAATATAAAATATTATCACAACCTAAGAGCAGTATTTTGGTCCCAAAATAATTCAAAATCTATAAAATACATATAGAAAAGAAAAATCACTTATTTTGCTTTTTATTTTGTGTTATCTAATTGTTGATTTTTTTTTGGATGGCTAATTAAATTATGATTAAATAAAACAAAATTATATTAGAAGCTTCTGACATGAATATAATAAAATTAGAATAATATTTTATTATAAATGCATGATTCTTCAGTACAAAATTATCATTTGGACAGATGAAATTAAATAAAAAAATCAGCTTAAAAATTCTTATAAAATTTCTATTAAAATAAAATTATTTTAAAATAAATATAATACAAACCATGAATGATTCTTCATATATTGCACTCATTTTAAAATAAATTTAAATATTACTATATTCAAACAAAAGCATTCAAAATTGATAAGAAGGATAAATGTTCAATAAGGATACGGTTATTGCAATAATTATAGAAATATCGAATCCTTATTGAATAGTGCTAAATCTGTCGAATAAAAAAAAGAAGGAAATTAGAAGAGATTTTAATGAATGATATCTGTTATTTATTTGGAGATAAGGCAGCAAATCGTTTTCTTTACTAATTAGGTTTATTTAACAGTAGTTGCATTATTAATTTACTTTCTATTTTAATTTGCAAGAGATTATAATTAGAAGATAAAAGAAAATAATAGTATATATATATATATATATATATATATATATATATATATATATATATATATATATATATATATATATATATATATATATATATATAATAAGGTTATTCAAGTTACAATTGATTTTATTTTTACATTATTGTCATGCCTATTTTATTTTATTTTTTCTAATTATAAACTAAGCAAAAAACATCTAAAAAACTATATTCATAATTTAAAGAAACAAATTATTTTTTCAAATAAAAAAAATGAAAGCATATATTAACAAAATATATTGAAGTTTATAATAGAAATTATAGTTAAAAACTAATATATATTTATAGTATATATTGATTATTTTCAAAAGATCGCATATGAAATATAAAGGATTTGTTCTTTTGCTTATCAAATAAGTAAAAAAAAAAAAAATGAAATTATTGTCTTCTTAAGAAAATTTTCCGTCTGAACTCTACAATCAATTAAATGATCCAAAAATTAAATAAACCAATAAATCATGCAATTATTGAAATGCAGAAGATCGAGAAGAAGAAGAAGAAGAAGAAGGAACTACTGATCATAAATACCATTGAAAGAAAAAGGCATAATAAGTAAATAAAAAAAGAGAATAGAGAAGTTGAAGGAGGCCGCCGGCGCCGGATCTGGCGATGGCGACGGCGACGGCGACAGCTTAGCCATACCTTGTTCCTGTTCAAGCTTTCTCTCTCTATCTCTTTCTTTCTTTTTCTTTGTCTGACGCTATACTTAGTGTAGTAATTCAGACTCTTGGGTCGTTTTCCTTCGTTTTGCCTCACTCTTTCTCTGGAGAAGAAAGGCGAGCGATCCCCGCGGAGGCTAAAAGATGGTGAGCAGAGAGTCCTCGGGGAAAATTTATGGCAGGTTTGGACAAAAAATAAAGAAGAGAGAGAAGAGAATATTATATTGAATAAGAGGGGATATTCAGCGGGGAGTGCAGAAAAGATGGTATGAGGAAATAAATATAGAAGTATTATGAAAATGATTTAATATATTTTGATGATTTTTTCGAAAATTTTACCGTTGTAGGAATGGATAGGAAAAAAAGATTGTGACAGGAGAATACTAAAAAATTATGATATATGTGGTATTTAAAAAATTAAATAATAATTTACTTAAATTTTTATTAATTATTTATTAAAAAAATGAAAAAGTTTAGATTTTTGAACATATAATATTAATTGCTAAAAATGATTTTGCTCATACCTTCCTAATTTTATTTTTAAATATTAATAAAAATATAGTAATAAATTTTTTTTTCTTGAATAACTCTAAATAGAAAGTGCCGGACTTCTTTTACACATATAAAAAAAAATTAATATATGATTTTTTATAGTAAATTTATTAATTGTTTTATAACTAGGCTCTACTATTATTAAAATTTTATTCAAAATTAAAAAAATATTTCATCAGATCATAAGTCTCATTCTATGGAGATTATAGAAAATAAAAAATAATCTGTACAAAATAGGAAGACCTCTTTATATATTTTTATTCACAAAATTACTCATAGAATTTGATATATATATATATATATATATATAATAAAATAAAAATGAATGGAGAGGTGGGGGACCTATAGGTGAATCAATGATAAAAGGGGGTGAGACTTGCTGCCTTTTATTCCTTATGATCAGAGACAAATTAACACAGAGCTGCCAAATTGCTCCCACATCTAACTTTGAATGAAGACAGACCCAAAACCATGTATAACAATAAATGCAAGAATTTGGTTTGCATTTTTTTCACATTCCTTTCTTCCTTCTCTCTCTCTCTCTCTCTCTCTCTCTCTTTCTCTCTCTCTCTCTCTCTCTCTCTCTCTCATGCATTAATTCTCATGATAGTCACCACTCATTCTAGCCAACCTACCAAGGAATAAATGTCTTTCTTGGTAACTTTGTCATGTGAAGAGTGAGGGTAGATAGCAACTAGGTTAATGCACTTTTTTTTTTAATTGTCACCATATTAACATTGCTCTTAAAAGAAGTGGACAAATTACACTAATGAGTTAATTTTTTAAGAAAATTATTGGATAGGAATAAATGTTGGGCATGGCTATGGTCAAAGCTATATTAAATTAATAAATTTTAGCTCTTAAAGGACAAAAGCTAATACATCTTTAATAAATTTTTATCTCACTTAAAAACTCAACAGAACAATTATAATTTACCCTCGAATGAAAGCTCTCGAAGCTAGTCGAATGTCACGTACAACGAGTCTACCAACTCAATCATATAGCCATGTGACTCATCAACTATTTAATAATTCTCAATCATAATAGACTGACATGTGGGCACTAAAAAATATTTATAAGCATAGATTATCCATCCACGCTCGTGTTTATGGAGTTCTTAATGTGCATTTTGTAAATGTGATAATGATGATCGAGTTATTTTGAAAGAGTTGTATTTAGTTATCAACTTTCATATTATAGGTCTAAAAAATACTTGATTTTAATTACATGATTTTAAACATATAATCAATTATTTATGATTATTTGTTAATCGAGGATTATATTAACGATGTTATTGGCTCCACGCCTTTTATCAAACCATAACGGAAGATTTGTGCAGCATCAAATATTTTTTAAGACATAAAAAAATGTTTGTAAATATTTAGTCATGAAGGGCGATTTAATAATTTTGATCCATGATTTCAGAGAATTATTTATCTTGATCATCAAATTTAGCTATAATTGAATATCTAAATAATAAGCATAATTCATCCCAAGATGATCATTCATGTCGAGGAAGAGCAAAGAGGGCAATAGATATAATTATAAGTTTGCATGTGTTGATAACAATATAATAGATGCTTAGCCTAATGACAACAAGATAGACAAATTTTTCAACTAAATTTCTATAATGAAAGTCATCTTTAGGTATTTCTCTTCATTGGGACTCTTGTGAGTATTTATGTGAGTTTTAGTAAGTTTATAACCTAAGAGTCCCCTCTTTAGAAGATCTAAGTCCACTATAAGAAGACCTCCTGGTTACTATAAGCCAAAAATAATCCCAATAAAATATTAAGAATGACCTGGATCTTTAATTGAAAAATAAATTTTCAAATAGTAATTTATTTTTATCAAGATGGAATCAGGTCTCCATATAAATGGTTTCTACATACTCTAGAGCAACATACTCTAAAATGAAATGTTATATATATATAACTTGTGTTAGATATAATAATATGAATGGAATGTAAATTATAAATGTTATAAATGTTATAAATGATTTATAAATTCATTTATAACATTTATATATTCCATTTATATATATAGTTTATTATATATATATATATATATATATATATATATATATATATATATATATATATATATATATATATATTTTATAACATTTTATGCTAAGATATAATAATATGTAGTAGATAAGACATTACCGCTCTCATTTTGTGAGGACTTTAAATCGGTTCTAGGTTTCCTATAGGGCATCCATAGTTAATTATCCTCACAATTGGAGAGAACTTTCGATTAAGAGTAGTTGTTAGATCACTAAATGCATAGCGTATAGTAGCAGCATGCGGAATATTGAAATTTAGATTTATGAAATTCATCATTATTTAACTTAAATATGGTTGGTGGAATGATGGCGTGCGTCCCAGATCTGGTTCCTCATCTTATTGTGGTCCTACTTAGTCGGAGGATAAAATCGACCAAAGGATCCTTAATATGTTATCATAATCCTTGTAAACCTAGGGTGGTGTTTGTCAGGAATAAAGCTTAAGTTCAACAAAATGACTTTGTGCCTATCAAATATACCCTATGATTTATAACTCAAATGTGAGCTATTGGAGAACATTCTGACTACTCGTAATATAATGATGTCATTTGGTGCAACCACCCGTCGTATGTTATTAGCATCATATGGTGCCTACTACTAATAAACCACGCGAGACCGACGTCCGTCCTTCGGCATGATATTATTTGAGTTTGAATATAGTTATTTATTTGACTTGACATTACCTCTTTTGTGAGATAGAATTTTCTTAATTTGTCATCCCCAATAAATAATGGTAGATGGGTGGATGAATTGTTTGTTTCAAGTATTTAAATAAGAAATTTCATTTAGTTCAAATATTTACTTAGTTGAAATTTAATTTTATGATGAATTAGTTTAGAGCTCAGTATCTTTTGATGATAATATCCTCTGGTGAGATTTTAATCAAACCATCATCCTAAACCTTGTCAACTCTTCTTATTTGCTAAGAATTTATGACTTGTTCTGAAAAAAACCATTCGGTAGTAAAAGTTTATGCAGCTTTATTGCAGTCAAACACATAGATATTTAAAGAATAATAAAACTCTCAAAAAGTGTAACATTCTAGTGATAAGATGATGGTGAAAACAGAGTCGAACGATAATGTCATGGTGGTATCGAGATGATAATTCATTGATGTCGATGGTGGCAGCGGCATGGTGGTAGCGGTGGAAAGGTCAGATAACCGGCCCGATGGTTGGCTATGAGGATGATAGTGATGTGATGGCGTTTGTGATGGTAAAGCGGCGGTATATGTCGGCTTAGCGAATTCGGCAGATCCGGCGGCGATATGGTACCGGCGAGGACGATAATGCCAGCGGTTGGCAACGGTGATAAATGTAATGACCGGCTGGACTGATAAGCTAAACGACCTAGCGGTTACGATAGGGATGGTCGGCGGCCACCAGTATTGGCATATGGATTTTCGCTTTAGAGCTCTCCTCTCGGCCTCCCTCATGAAGAATGAGGCTATTTATAAACCAACGAGCGGCGTTAAAGTCGAGCTCGATAAGAGATCGTTGATCGTTTGATTAATTAATCAAACAAGCTTGAACAACTCATAGCTCGATTTGATTATGATCGTGAACAATATCATTTAATGTTCATGAACAAGCTCGTCAAGAAGCTCGATAAGGCTCGATTATGATCGTGAACAATATATCGTTTAATGTTCATACCATACAAGCTCGTTTAATGTTCATGAACATACTTAACAAGCTCGTTCAAACTTGTTTAGGAAAAATATTTAACATTTATAAAAAAATGTAAACATTAATTAAATAAAAATATATATATTTATATGAATTTAATATTAATATTATATAATAAAAGTTTCTTAACTTTAAACTGTAATAAAAATTTCTTAATTTTAAATTTAATATTACATAATATATATTAATCAGCATTCAGCCGATTCACCCTGATCCGGTCAGCCCGGTTCTCGGACTTTGTTCGACTTCGGGCGGCTCGCTCGCTCAATCATCGTTTAATGATGGACTAGATCCGAAAAGATATGATAACCCTAGCAGTAAGCGGCTTAGGCTCTTATTATTCTAATTCCCCTTACAGTCGCCTCATTTCTCTTCCTTTTGGTTCTTAACTCACAAGGCCGCAAAGAAAACTCAGAGGCTAGAGCGGGAGAAAGATTTTGGATTCTTGATAGAGTTTGATTGTGCTATATTTTGTGGCCAAGGTAAGTGATTTATTATTTTTGGTTTAGGTTTATGTCGGAGTTCGACGAATGAGAGGAATCATGTTCGTGTCATTTACTGTCATGAACTCTAAGTAATGAGAGGAAAATCTTTGTGGAAAAGTTTGATTGGTTTATTTCCATTATGTCATTGTTACTGGTTATCCGGTTATGCCCTAAATAATTTATTGTTTTGACAAATCATGAGGCTCGGATGAATTTTTTGTTCGGCAATATTAAGTTTATGTTTGACATTTGAGACTTTGGGTTATGCCTCTTTTAATTTTCTTCTTTGTTAACAATCGTTGGTCGCTTTATGTTCATTGTAACCGTTAGTGGTTATTTGGTTATTTAGATGGTTGTTTCTATGACCAATTCTAATCACATGGATAATCTTCTTCTTATATATTGCATATTTCCACCTTTTCCTCTTTCAATTTTTCTTCTTTGGCAATCGTTGGTCGCTTTATGTTATCTACGTTGGTGGTTATTTGGTTATTTGGAGATGGTTGTTCATGACCAATTATAATAATATGGGTAATATCGAGCTTCTTTGCTATATTGTTGCATATTTTTGGCCTTTCCTCTTTCAATTTGTCTTGGTTGGTTTTAGGTTATCTTGGTGGTTATTTTGTTAGTGGTGTTTTGCTCTTGGTTATGGTCCTCTTTTGAGTTGTGGTGCTTTTCAGTTGGTAGACTCAAAATTTTGTGAAGTCGAATGGACTCAAATTTTTTTTTAATATTTGGTTGGATTCTGATGCTGAGATGGTTGTTTCTATGACCAATTCTAATCAATTTTGTGGTTATTACCTTGTGATATTGATTCCAATCTTTCACTTTTGTTGGCTTGGTTTTTTTACTTGGTTGTTGTTGTTTACCTTATTATTCTAGTTGCTGGTGGATAAGTTTGGTTTTTTGACTCATCCTAGCTAACTGTAGGTATTTGCCTTTCTATGATGGTCGAGCTTCTTTTAAATCTCTGTTGTGTGGTGCTTTGTTGGTTTTTTTAGTTTTCTTGGCTATTGGGAAGGCTTCCTTTGTTGGGTACTTATGGTGAGCTATTCTCTAGTGGTTTCCTTATGGTTATTTTACTTAGCTAGTTTGGTTGGAGGACTTTTAGTTGTCCTTAGAATCTTGCTTGGAGTTTTCCTTGTTGCTCTTTTCGCTTATTGTACAATATCTTTGGAGCCTTATAGTGTACTAGTGATTCTTTGTTGATCCTTTGATTAGACTTTTTTTTTTGGATTCGGTTGTTGGCTACCCCTTTGTGGAATCTCAATGGACTCAAAATTTCATTATATAGGTTGGTAGCCCTTTTTTTTGTAACCCTTTTTTAAAATCCCAATTGAGGTATCATTTTGAGATAAAGCTATATGAAATTAATTTTTTTTACTATTATGTCATTTTTATATGCTCATCTTTTTTATATTGAAGGTATGTCTTCTATCAATCAAAGAAGATGTCATCTAGACCTACTGTTAGTCCTATACAGGTGCCTATGAGAGAGTTTAGTGTAGGGTCCTCATCGAGCCCAACAGTAGTAGAGATACTATGAGAAACATAATTGTACCAATTGATGTGATGGATAGAAAGGCGATCTTTGCTAAAAAAGTAAGAAGAAAAAATATCATGATGAAATGATTTTACTTTGATCAAACTCAATGATGGTACGAGAGTACAGTGTAATCATTGTAAGCATAAGCTTACAAAGAGCAAAGGTGGTGCTACACAACCTGGCGTTTGCTTCATTGTGGTAGGAGGATGGTGCGACAAGCAACTTAATCTTTCAATTCAACCTATGATTTACATTGACTCGTGAGTGCTTGTAGTTTGCTAATTGGAGATATGATCATGCTAGATAAGGAAATTAATTTCTCATATGATAATAGTGCATGAGTTGCCATTTAAATTTGTAGAATATGAGATGTTCAACATTGTCATGAAAGCTGTTAGTCCACATTATGAAAGGATTTCACGGAATGTAGAGAGAAATGATTGTGTAGCAAGTTATGAAATTGGAAAAAAAAGATTGAAACACTTATTAGATAGCGTCAATAGAGTTAGTGTCATCTATGAAAATCGTCAAGATATACATTATATGGTCTTGACATGTCATTTTAGATCGATTGGAATCGCAAAAGAGTACTTAATTTTGTTGATGTGCTCACTCATAGAGCGACAAACATACATGACATATTGTATAAGTGCTTAAAGGATTGGGGCATTGAAAATAAAGTTGCAACAATAGATAGATGTCTGACATCTGATACATTGACTTAATATGTTGAAAGCTAGTCTAGAGTTCCACAAGAAACTTCCTCTTGGTGGAAGAATTTTTCATGTCGTTGTACATATCTTGAATTTGTTAGTTCAAGATGGGATTTTTGAAATTAAAAGTACAATTGATTTGGTTAGATATAATGTCAAATATGTGAAGATTGATTAGTGATGTTGTGAGCTCAACTTGCATTTACCTAAATAAATTGATTTTAGATTGTGTCACTAGATGGAATGCTACTTATGCAATGTTATCTTCTTAGAGTTCAAGGAGATTTTCCCAAGGTTTCAAGATAGAGATCCGTTACACTTTATGTCAAGTCAAGAAGATTGGGCAAAATTAGAGGATGTTTGTTCTTTTCTTGAGCTTTTTTAAGAATTGATATCGGGGTTTACTTCTAAACTTTGCATATTTTCTAATTATTCGCAACTCATTTGCTTTATAGTCACTTAAATTAATTTAATTTTTAATTATCATAGGTCGAATATCCACCTCTAACTTATTTTTGTCGAGGTGGGGATCAAAGAGATGTTGGATGACAATTCTCTTAGTGGGAACCCACATGTTAAGGAAATGGCAATCAATGAAAGGAAATTTGACAAATATTGGGAAGTTGTAATCTTTTAATTTCTAGGTCTTGTTTTAGACCCATAATAAAATGAAGATGATAAATTTTGCATTCAACTTTATGTACTCAAGAAATACAGATGCACATTGGTGAGGTACTCAAAATTTATATGAACTTTATAATGAGTATGTTGAGGATTATAGAGCTAATAATGCGCAAGATTGTCTAGAAGGTGAATCAAGTTGTGTTGAAGTGCTTGTAATTTTAAAGGGAGGCCAGTATATGGAAAGAGGAAGTATGAGACTTACATCAGAATAGATTACACTAATCAAATAGTTAAATCTGAGCTTGATGTTTATTTGGATGATGGGGTTGTCATTGAGAGTGAGAACTCAAATAACTTTGATTGCTTAGGTTGGTGGAAGGCAAGCGATTAAATCATTTTATCAAGGATGGCCTTTGATATACTTTCTATTCCAATAACATCGATTTTCAATCAACTTTAGTGCGGTGGTAGAGTCATTGATCAATATCATCTTATTTAGGTAAAATAGTTCAATATTTATTATGTGGGGTATCGTAGTTTCTAGTAAAAAAAAAAAAAGGTTAGTGGCTAAATTTAATTTACTATGCATTACAAATTTAGCTATTTTGACATTAATATCTATGTAAATTATGTTGTATAGGGCAAATAGGAGTTGAAAGAAATTCTTTTACCTTGAGATGTTATGGAGTCAATATTTAGAACTTTGAAATGAAACTCTTCTGAATTTGAACTAATTTGATGTATTATTATCTTTTTCTCTTGAACTCTTTATGAAGCACCGAATGTCATAAGATTAGTACTTATTTTTTCATATCGAAGATGGTGCTACTAAGCATTTAGCATAAGCTTTGACCTTCAGTTCGGTTTATGCACATTAATTTTTATAAATTTCTGTTATTCATGAATGTTAGATGCTTATTTATGCACATTTTACATTATTCTTTTATGCTTGAAATAATATTGGTCCAGTATTGGCAATGAAAGCAATGATGATATTCTAGATTCTATTTAGGACTGATTGTTGTAATGAATGATGTGTACTATATTAGTAATTGCCCTTCTCTTTAAGTATTGCTGGTAGCCATTATGTTGAGGTCCTATTAAAATGCATTTGTGAATCTGTGATGGTACTTACTCTATAGAATTTGGATCTTCAATGTAATGTTTGTTGCCCTTTCTTCTATAGTTGATGGTAGCTATTATGTGAAGCTTAATTTGTAGTAGCCCTTCTCTCTAAGTATTGCTGGTAGCCATTGTGTTGAGGTCCATAAAAATGCATATGGTACTTACTATAGGATTTGGATCTTCAATGTAATGTTTGTTGCCCTTTCTTTTAGAGTTGATGGTAGCTACTAGCTACTATGTGATGCATAATTTTTTATCTGAGCTCGAGCCAATATTGTCATATTGGTTGATCACTTGATTGTACTGCCATAATTCTGATTGCCTTGGTATTTTCTATTTTTTGCTAACTGGTGCATTTCTGAGCTTGAACTTTGCATAATTCTGATTGCCATAATTCTATTTTTTCACGGTTCAGATATGGAGAATTGAACTTTGCAACTGGTTAAATTTTCTATATTAATGCGGTATTTTAATACTCTTTATTGACATCTTTGAGTTGAGAGCGGTCGATTGAAGCGGGTATTCTTCCATTGAACTTATTTGAGTTGAGCTCTAAAATGGGAAACAAAAAAAGGTGGTAATCGCTTGTTACTACTTGTTATACTACTCACAAGGTGGTAATCTGATTTCCTATATAATTCCTCATAATTCTTGTGTTTATAATTCTAGGAACCGAAGGATGAAACTTACGCAAACCTGAGTTGGGATGTCTACCTCCATTATTTGGTTGCCTTCGCCTTCAGTTTATCTCCTTCATTTTCTTTTGTTGTTGTTAATTAATGTAATTTTATTTATTGTACTTAGTTTTAGTCTATTATCTATTTTCTTTTTTGTTGGACTTTGTATTATTTTTCTTAAATGCAAAAAAAAATTTCTTCTTACTAAATAAAATAAAACTATAGTCTAGATTCAACAAAATTTTCGGTTGCCCCTTTAATTCTTTAAAATATTATAATTATTTTACAAATTTATATTGTTTATTTATTCATGATTGTTAAATGCTTGTTTATGCACATTTATTAGTTCATTTAGGCTCGTTTATTTAGTGTTTGTGAAGGCTCGCTTTATTTAGGTGTTTTGGGCTCGTTTACTTGCTGTTCATTAAGGCTCGTTAAGGCTCATTAAAGCTAGTTAAGGCTTGTTTAATTATTACTCAATAAGGCTTGATAATAGTGCTCGTTAAGATACTCGATTAAGCTTGTTTATAATTCTAATCAAGCTACTCGATAAGAGCTCGATTTTATAAAATGAACCAAACACAAATCAAGCTTGAACATCTCGGTTGCTAACGAACCGAGCTCGAACCTACAGCAAATCGAAGCGAGCTCAACTCGAGCTCCTGTGTACCAAGCTCAAGCCGACAGTCTTGGCTCGGTTTGGTTTTGGTTAGTTTACGTGCTAGCTATAGATTAGAGGGGTGGCATTTCTGTAAATACATACAAAATCCGAACCACTCCTCCATCGGACGGCTCAAAATGATTCCCTTGATCATCGATATATTTTGTGTATTTGAATGCTCAAATGATGTCGAGTATGAGATCTTTGTTAGATCGCTGCTCAAGATGCTCGATTTATTTCACTCCATGTTTAAGAGTCGATTAATACTAACGCTGGGTTAGTCTTGATTGAAATTAAATTGCTTTCGACATCAAGATTCGTGCTTCAGTAGAATTTTAAGTGTCATATCGGTTCATTTTGGATGACATTATCTTAATCATCCAAATATATATGCCAAATACTTGAAAATAACAAATTCTTCAATGAAATTTGTGTGTCCATTAACCATACATTTTGAGAGACAGCTCTTCATGAGAGCACGAGATTATGATCAGCGGGCGAGTGCGAGGTTCGGATGTAATGCGGATCTTTATGGGATTATGGACCCATCCCACTTTTCGAGGCCGTGCGCTGACATGGCCCATCGCATGTACGCTCTTATTTGGATCGAACGAGGCGAGCTCTGGAGTGGGCGGCGGTCAGCAGAGCCGGGTTCGATCAGCGGCCGGGGTTTAAATAGTCCTGGCGACACATAACGCGCGACCTCCAGTGGTCGTGGTGAGGCGTCGGGCGGCGCAGCGGCGCGCTGCGCGAGGCGTCTGTTGATCTATTTTCAGCGTTTTCTTTGATTTTTCTTGCCCTAGGGATCTATAAAACCCCACCTGAGGGAGAAGGCACACTCCTCATATACTCTTCTCTTCGAGAAGGTCATTGAGGCGATCAAGGCCCATAGTTCATACTGCAAGCTCGATTTTCCCTCAAAGAGGCATCAATCCTTGTTGGACCGACCGGGAGGGCGATCAAGGCCCGTTCATATGGCGAGCTCCGATTTTCTCTCGAAGAGATGTCAACTATCGTTGGATCGCCGGTTCGAGAGCAAAGTAGTTCATATGGTGAGCTCCAACGGCAAGAACGGTCGGCGATGATAACCGATGACGGCGGTTATGACAACGGTCGATGGTTCAACCGTTGATAAATATATGGAAGAGGTTGAATCGAATCTAGATTTTTTTACCCATCCAGATTATTTGTCAAAGTATTACTTGATGACACGTATGGAAGATGTTGAATCAATCCAATGATTTTGACCCATCCAGGTTGTTAAAGAGTGTTACCCGATAACTTGTATGGAAGAAATTTGAATCTGAGACCTATCGGTTACGAGTGTTACTCGATGACATTAACTATGGAAGAGAATTGAATCTGCGAGGATTTTTGACCCATCCGAGGTTGTTTGTCAAAGTGTTACTTGATGATGTTAACATGTATGGAAGATGTTGAATTAAATCCGCTGAGAATTTTTGACACATCCGAGGTTGTTTTTCAAAGTATTAATGAAAACAACTGGAAGAGGTTGAATTAAATTCTTGAGATTTTGACTTATCGAGGTTGTTTGTCAAATATTACTTGATGGCGACAACTTGTATGGAAGAGGTTGAATTAAATCGGCGAGATTTTGACCTATCGAGGTTGTTTGTCAAAGTATTGATGATAGCAACTTGTATGGAAGATCTTGAATAATGAAATTTTGGATCTAGGTTGTTTGTCGAGTGTTACGATGGCGTTGTATGGAAGAGGTCGATTGAATCCGATTTTGACCTATCTGAGATTGTTTGTCAGAGTGTTATCCGGTGACGTTAACCTGTATGGAAGAGGTCGAATTGGATTCGTTGAGGATTTTTGACATATCTGAGGTTGTTTGTCAGAGTGTTACTCAATGACATTAACCTATATGGAAGAGGTCGAATCGAATCCGCTGAGAATTTTTGACCTATTCGAGGTTGTTTGTCAGAGTATTACCCGATGATGTTAACCTGTATGGAAGAGGTTGAATTAAATCCGCTGAGGATTTTTGACCTATCCGAGGTTGTTTGTCAGAGTGTTACTCGATGATGTTAACATGTATGGAGGAGGTTGAATTGAATCCGCTGAGAATTTTTGACCTATTCTAGGTTGTTTGTTAGAGTGTTACTCGATGACGTTAACCTGTATGGAAGAGATCAAATTGAATCCGCTGAGGATTTTTGCCCTATCCGAGGTTATTTGTCAGAGTGTTACTCGATGACGTTAACCTGTATGGAAGATGTCGAATTAAATCCGTTGAGGATTTTTGACCTGTCCAAGGTTGTTTGTCAAAGTGTTACTCGATGACTAACTTGTATGGAAGATGTCAATCAAGATTTTGACATGAGGTTGTTTCGAGTGTTACTTCATTAACTTGTATGGAAGATGTTGAATTGAATCCATTGAGGATTTTTAACCTCTCCGAGGTTATTTGTCAGAGTGTTACTCGATGACGTTAACTTGTATGGAAGAGGTTTTGAATCGGTTTTTGATAATGTTCTTGTATGGAAGAGGTTGAATTGAATCCAAGATTTTTTACCTATCGAGGTTATTTTGAGTGTTCGATGGCGTTAACTTGTATGGAAGAGGTCGAATTGAATCCATTGAGAATTTTGACTTATCCAGATTGTTTGTTGAGTGTTACTGACGCTAACCTGTAGAAGAGGTCGAATTGAATCCGTTGGGGATTTTAACATGAGGTTGTTTGTTGAGTGTTATCGATAACATTAACCGTATGGTAGAGTCGAATTGAATTCACCGAGAATTTTGACCTATCCAGGTTGTTTGTGAGTGTTGCGATGGCGTTAACCTGTGTGGAAGAGGTCGAATTGAATATGCTGAGGATTTTTGACTTATCCAAGGTTGTTTGTCAGAGTGTTACTCGTTGACGTTAACCTGTATGGAAGAGGTCAAATTAAAACATCTGTTTATGATTGTAGCCAAAGTTGCTCCTTGACCTTTGCCTTTTTTTCTTTTTTTTTTCTTTTTTTTCCATGAGTATGATTGGAAAATCATAATTTGCAAATCTATATCTCTTCTCAATGTTGAAATATCCTCCAACTTTGACTTATTTCTTGGAATGGTAATCGATTAGATGCTTACCATATTAACATAGGCGATCTTTTGAGATTAAGAGTTGTCCCCCAGTTTTTGACAAAATCTGAAGAAACGAAGTTTGATGAATCTTCATTCTTTGTTTGCGCTCCTTAAAAGCTTGAAATGCTCTACCTCGATGGTGGTTTTGATCTTGTTAGGAAACTTGGTCGCCATACAAGATGAAATAATGGGAATCAATTTTCCACAGATGGTGCCAAACTGTTGCGTGCTAGAAAACCAGTTGCGGTAGAGTAAAAGTTTACGCCACTTTGGAGTCCGGCACACACCTGATATTTGAAGAATAATAAAACTCAAAATTTTACATGAAAAATCTCAAAAGAGGGAAAAAAACCACGCTAATAAAAATCTTTCACTATGTATCTATTTTAGAGTACAAAATTTTCCCGATAACAAGATTGCAGAATTCATATGAAGAGCGACAATGAGAATCTAAAATCGAACGCAATGAGTTAGAGTTCTGATTACTAGTAGTAGTGAAAATGGAAGCGAGTTATGACCGTGATGCGTTAAATGTAATTGGCAGGAGATAGCCGGCGATAGTCAATTAGTGTCGGTAATAATAATTCAGCAGTACCGCAGCAATGTCAGCCGGCGGTGAAGCAGTGGTCGACGAATGCCGGCGGCGATTTATGTAGCGGTAGCCGGCAGCAGTGGTCGGCAAGGATAACCAGCGATGGTTGAGCGATGAGATTGATGGTGGCCGGCAGTGGTAGTGTTGATGGTGGCGGCAATGGCGGCAGTGGTCGGCATGACCGCGTCGATTCAGCGAGGATGACCGGCGAGATGGTGACGATGGTGTGATAGTGCCGGCGGCGGTAGCGTGAGTGGCGCAGTGATAGCCGAGCGGTAGTGGCCGGCAGCGTGGTTGGGCCGGGTGGTCGGTGGCATCAGTGGTAACACGATTATGCTTAGAGGATTTTCAAGCTTTAGAGCTCTCTCCTCTCTTTAGCTTGGGCTCCCCTCATGTGAAGAATAAGAGGTTATTTATAAATTAGAGGGGTGACGTTTCTGTAAATACATGCAAAATCTGAACCACTCCACCATCGGACGGCTCAAAATGATTCCCTTGATCATTTGATGTATTTGTGTATTTGAATGCTCAAATGAAGTCAGAATTATGAGATCTTAGGCTTGTTAGATCTGGCTCGTCAAGACGCTCAATTTGACTATAAATGCTCAATGTTTAAGAGTCGATTGATAATAAACGCTTGATATTGGTTAGTCTTGATTCAGAATCAGATTGCTTTCGATATTATTGCGTGCTAGAAAACAAGTTGTGGTAGAGTAAAAGTTTACTTAGCACAGTCAACAAATATTTGAAGAATTAATAATAAAACTCATTTTACATGAAAAATCTAAAATAGAGAAAAAAAATGGGGCTAGCCCAAAAATCTTCCACTATGTATGCTTTGAGTACAAAATTTTTCCCATAACGGATTTACAAATATGAAGCGTACAATGAGAATCCATCGAGCACAAATAATCACCATGGTTAGAGTGTAAATTGATTAGTAGTGGTAGATGATGATGATGAAGAATCGGCGACGGCAACGGTGATGATGGCGATGGTGATGGTCGGAGATGGTCGGCAATGGTTAACGGCAAATATGGCGGCAGCGGTATAACCGGCAGTGATGGTAAAAGAACGGCGGTCAGAATGGCCGGCAGCATGGTTCTCATGGGTGGTAGCGGCAGCAATCATGAAAAATGGATGGCAGCCAGCATCCAATGCGAGATAATGGCCAACGATGATAATTAACCGGCGAAGAGATGCGATAGTCGGCAGCGACGGCAATAATCAGATAATCGCAACGGATAACGATGGTCAATAGTTGGCAGCAGTGATAAATTAAATGTCGCAAGCCAGTGGACCGGCGGCAGTAGTCGCCAGTGATAGCCAGCGGCTGATAACAATGGTGCGGTAATGGTGTGTGCGTTATGGTCGCCAGCTAAATCTCATAAATTAGCGGCTAGTCAGATAACCAGCGATTGCGGTACCGGCAGACCGGCAGCGGCGCCGGTGGTAGCTGGCCGGCGGTGGTTAAATAAATTGGTGGCGATGTGATGAAGGTCATCGGTGGCAACCGTGGAGATGTGATGGTGGGGTGGCAGTGGTTGGTCACCGATGGGGGTGGTCGGCGACCGTCGAGTGGTGGCACGATTATGCTCGGAGGATTTTCAAGCTTTAGAGCTCTCTTTTAGTTTGTCTCATATGAAGAATGAGGGCTATTTATGGAGGTAACGCCTAAATACATGCAAAACTCAACCACTCCACTCCATGACGACTCAAAATGATTCATTTGATCATTTGATGTATTTTAAGTATTTGAATGCTCAAATGAAGTCGAATTAAGATCTTAGACTTGTTAGATCCCCGTCAGATACTCTTATAAACACTCCATGTTTAAGAGCTATTTAGGGATTTAATTGATATCCAAAGTTTCCAATGATATTTTGAGTGCTTGATCTAGTTTCAACTTTCGACTTGCTTTTAACATCAAGATTGTTCCACTAGTAGTATTTTAAGTGTCATATCATCAAAATTCATTAGTAAAATTTTTTAATCATGACTTATGTATAATTTAAATTCTTCATGAAATTAATATCATACATTGTCAACTCTATTGCAAATATAGAGGATTGAGTCTTATAATCTAATATAATTTAAGTTCATTTAAAGTTAATCGATATATATCAACACTATTTCACACATAGACGATTAGACCTACCGTGATCATATTCTATAGAGTTGAATATTTATCTCTTTCATTGATTTGAATTATCATATGGAGACATTCTTTAGCTTGTATGAATATCTATACTACTATTAAAAAGTGACTTGTGTTTCTTCCAATAGAAAATCGTGGCCATTCATTTTTGATGTGAGTGATCTGAGGTGATAGTTTTACAATAGGCAATTTATGCTATTTATATACAAAGCATATATTTCTTATATATTTACATATCTAGCATCTAAATTTTTATTTTTTTTTACTTAAATAACACTGAAATCTCTAATATTACATCAAAGTTTATATCATAATTAATTTTTAAAATCAAATACACATTTTTATGCATAGAAAAAGAGTCATTTTTCTAACTATTAAACTTTATGAGTTATGATGTAAATGCATAAGAATTGTCTGCTACATATGAAAAATTTTCTGATTTTTGAAAGCCAAGGTTCTACCTTATTTTCATATAAAGTATATGTTTTTTTTTTTGTATTTACATATATACTACATAAACATTTATTTTTCACTTAAATAACACTCAAATCTCTATTATTACTTAAAAATAACACTGTCATTACTTTTTAAAGTCAATTGCACTTGTTTATGCATAGAAAAAGAGTAGTCCTTGTAAACCTCAAATTTTATGAGTTACATATGTAAATGCATAAGAATTGTCTGTTATGTATGCAAAATTCTCTATTTTGGCTATGAAATGTTGCCCTGTTCAACCAACAATAGATTTTCCAAATGGTATTTCTATCTATTTAGTTTCATGAGTCCATATTTTCAAATTCTTTTATATTCTTTTCTGAGTCTATATCTTACAATTCTTTTCTTTCTTTTGAATCCATTTTATTATGTGATCCGCAATAGGGATAAATCTCTCATGCACGTGAGTTTTAAACATAATTAATTCATATCTACACTTTTTACTTCTTTTTTACACTATTTTCACTTGTCAGTCTAATACTAGATAATAAAATTTTGTGTATGTGTGACAATTTGATAAATATTTTGTTATCATTAAAAAATTCATAGATCAGATATCTTTTTATTGCCTCTATAATGTATTTTTTTATTTTCTTATAGATAAATTTTATTCTTGTCATACTACCGATTTTACACCAATCAAGTACGTGCTTTATAAATTATTTATTATTTATTTTTATAATATCCATTGTAGATTTATGAATTTTTTACTTTTACATATGTATGATTAAATTAAGTTACACGTATATTTTTGATATTCTTATTTATAATTTGTAATAACATTCTTTTATAGATATGCATTTTGAAATTCTTACATATTTGTTGATAATTTTTATATTTAATTTTTCTGAATTTGAGAAAAAGTATAAATATAATTAAGGTTAAGTTGGACTTTAAAATATTTCAATTGATCACCTAATAATATATATAATGGAAGCAATATTCTTGATCACAAATTACAAATTTTAAGAGATATAAAATTCATATAAACTTTGCAACAACTTATTAGCACTTAAATCACAACATAATTACATAATTTTGATTTAATAATCTCTCTTTAGTGATATAAACAAATTACTTTTTAATCTTACACGTCAAATAGTGTGGATGATTTTTTTAAATAATCATCTTTACATCTTATTTAACTTAAATAAGGATCTTAATTTAACATATTGACTTATTAGTCCCATATAAATTATGTTATATAATTAACTATAAAAATTACTGATTTTTTTATCTACTTCTCACTCTTGCTCACCAATCTTGTAAAGAAAATATTCATCATTTCTTTCTTCTTTTTTCTTTAAATATGATAATATTTAGATTCCAATCAAATTTTCTCTCCAACATTTTAAATTATTTCCTTCTATAGATATATTTTTATAAATATTTTTAAAAAAATCATGAAAGTGAAAGTATTATATCTTACTGATCTACTATCATTTTATTATATAACCTTTCAATTTTATTAAATTATTTTTTTGATTTCAATCATAAAATTACATTGTATAACAACCATATTAATTTTGTAAATATTTTAAAAAATATATATATATATATATATATATATATATATATATATATATATATATATATATATATATATATATATATATATATATATATATATTATAAACTCTTATTTCATAATTATTTAATATATTTTTTTAATGAAGTATTCATAATCAAAAGCTCAAATTTCTCTTTGTTTAAAATTTATATATCAATAAATATTATTGTGCTAGAAAAAACCAGTTCTTGGTAGAGAAAGTTTTGCAGCTTTTTGTTGTGATATCCACCACACAGTGTATTTAAAGAGTGAACAATAAAACTCCAATTTTTTAAAACCTCAAAAGAGGAAAAACCACGGCTGTATAAAAAGCTTCCACTATGTATCTGTTTGAGTATAAGATCTTCCGTCTGGGATTGAATGTATATGAGAAAGGAACATTATGTTACAACGATCGAGGTTGTAACTTACTAGTAGTAGATGATGGTGGTATGGGCAATCACCTGCATCTGAGAACAATGCGAATGCGAGGAACAATGTCAAATGCGGGGCAATCCGGTAGAAGTCATGATGGAGACCGGCAAATTGATGATGGCAAGGATCGGCGCAACGGCCGGCGGCACGGCGGCCGTGGCATGGACAACGGTCGAGTGGCATGTCTTGAAGGATCTTTAGCTCTCTCCTCTCTCTTGCTTGGGTCTCCCTCATATGAGGAATGAGGCTATTTATAGGTGGAGGAGTGGCATCTCAGAAATACATGCAAAATCGAACCACTCCTCCAATCGGACGCTCATGATGATTCCCGATCATATGATGTATTTTGTGTATTTGAATGCTCAAATGAAGTCGTGTAAGATCTTTAGCTTGCTGAAATCGTTGAGGCGCTCGATTTGACTATAAACACTTCATATTGGAGAGCTTTTTAGGAAATTAACTGATGTCCCAAAGTTTCCAATGATATTTTAAGTGCTTGATCTCGACTAGTTTCAATTTCTAATCGACTTTTCAAGATTTGTGCTTCTTAGAGGAATTTTGGTCATATCAATTCTATTTTTGATGATATTATCTCAATCATCAAAATATATATGTCAAGTACTCCAAAATAGTAAATTCTTCACGAAATCTAGGTCCATTAACCACGTATTTTGAGAGAAACGGTCTTCATGTAAGCCGAATTATGATTCTGAGCGGATGCACACCAAATATGCATAGGTATGATGCGGCGTGAAATTTTGAGGTTAGGACCCATCTGGGGTCTCTGAGGCTCAGGGCTCCATGCATGAGCGGCATACTGTGGCCAGTCGGTCGTGGGCCTTCAAAACCTTGAACCAGCGTGGTTGGCAGTGGGTCTGTGAGCGCAGTTAACGTGGTGAGTGGGAAGCGGAGTGGCGATGGAATGGCAGAACGATGGTGTAGGCGGTCAGTGAGAGGGTTTTGTCCGTTTTGACCCGTTTTCACCCATTTTTGACGATTTTGAGCGAGTTTTTGCGATTTTTGACGGTTTTAGATGGTTTCTCTTTGATTTTTTTACCTTTTGTCTATAAAGTGCATAAAACCAGGCGAGGAGAAGGCACCTTCTCTTTTCTTCTTCTTGAGAGAAGGTCATTTGGAGCGATCAAGAGTAGCTCATACCAGGCTCCGCTTCCCTCAAAGAGGTGTTAACTAACCTCGCCGACCAGGGATCGGAGGCGATCAATGCACCCATAGTTCATACGGCAGCTAATTTTTCCTTGAAAGATGTGTTAACCGACTAGGACCGACCGGGTTGGCGATCAAGACCCATAGTTCATACCTGGCTCTAGTTTTCTCGAAAGAGGTGTCAACTAACCTCGCCTGAAATCGGTTAGATAATCAAGGAGACGAGAACAGAGGGATGGCAATTTCGATGATGGCTACCAATGGTGACCGGACGGGTCAGCGAGATAAGCGACGATGGTGGTGACCTACGGAGATGCCAGCGATGGTCAAGTGAGACATGCAGCGGCGATCTGTGGTTGGCAAATGGTGGCAAGAATAACAGCAATGACCATGGCAATCGCGCAGAAAAGGAAGATGCGATTAGTCTTTTAGTATACGGCTAATGGTAGTGACCGGCTACAATGGTCGGCATGGTCAGGCAAGAACTCATCAGCACGGTAGTCGACCGATACGCAGCAGACGGGATGACCGCAATGACGCTGGTCGGACCGAAAATTACCGTGATGGTCGAGTTAGCTGTGGTATAGCCGAACACCGAATATGGTGGCTTAGGCGCCGAATGGCCGGGCGATGATCACGCATAATGCATGGCGAACCGGCGATGTAAGATGGTAAAGGACCGGTGATGTAATGCCAGCGGATCTCTGTGGGTTGGCTACCGAGGGGTTGTGATTAAAGCGAATAGTCGCAATCGATAGCGTCGGTAATCAGGGATGACCGCACGCATGGTGACAGCAAAAATTACCGCGATATTCGGCACATTGCAAACCGACGGGGTGGTCGGCAGTCGGCACAAATAGTTTATGGTGATGGCCAGTGGCTGGATGACCAGCGACGATGGTGGTGACCGGCGAAGATGAGGATTTTTGACCCATCCGAGGTTGTTTGTCAGAGTGTTTGCTCAATAATGTTAACACGATGACGTTAACTGAAGAGGTTGAATCAACTGCGAGGATTTTGACCCATCAAGATTGTTTGTGAGAGTGTTACCCAATGACGTTAACATGGAAGAGGTCGAATTAAGGTGATTTTGACCATCCGGGTTGGTCGAGTGTAACGAAAAGAGGGAAGTCCACCGCGACCTTTGACCTATCATAGTTGTTTGTCGAAGTTTTTATGACGTTAACTGTGTGGAAGAAGTTGAATTGAATCCGTGAATTTTATTCGGTTGTTTGTCAGTATTACTGATGATGCTAACATGTGAAAGAGGTTGAATTGAATCTAAGGATTTTGCCCATCGGGTTGTTTGTCGTGTTGACGGCGTTAACTGTATGGAAGAGGTTGAATTGAATTCACCGAGATTTTTGGCCTATCAGATTGTTCGAGTGTTACCCATGATGTTAATGTGTGGAAGAGGTGGAAGTCCACCAAGGACCTTTTGACTATCTGGTTGTTTGCCGAGTCTTTGCTCGATGGCGTTAACCCGTGGAAGAGGTAGAAAAGTCCACCAAAGACCTTTTGACCCATCCAGGTTGGAGTCTTTGCTCGATGGACGTTAACATGTATGGAAGAGGTCGATTAAAACATCCGTTATGATGTAAAGTTGCTCTTTAACCTGGCCTTTTCAAGATACCGACTTGCTAATCGATAATCAATTAGATATCCGAATATCGATTTAGATAATCTTTTGAGATTAAGATTTGTCCCCCAGTTTCTGACAAAATCTGAATGAACAAACTTTGATGAATCTTCATTCTTCGCTTGCGCTCCTTAAAAGCTTAAAATGCTACATCTCGATGGTGGTTTTGATCTTGTTGGGAAACTTTACATGATGATGATATAATGAATCGCTTTTCCACAGACGCCAAACTGTTGCGTATAAAAAACCAAATAGAGTAAAAGTTTTCACTTTACTTGTGATATCCAGACACACACATAGGTATTTAAAGAGTGAACAATAAAACTCAATTTTTGGAAAATCTCAAAAGAGGGAAAACCACTGGTAAAGAAAGCTTCCACTATGTATTTTTGAGTACAAGATCTTCCCAATCGGATTAATTATATATGAAAGGAACATACAACGATCGTTGTAACAAATAGAAAAGAAGAATAGGCGGAGCAATCAAGTAGAATGCGGGAATAATTACCGGCAGAATGCAGAACAATCATCGACAAAAAACGCAGAGAACAATCAATGGTAAGTCCTCATGATGGAGACCACAGAGATTGACGACATATCGACATACGGCCAATCAATTTAAGAGTGGCGGCATCTTTGGAGGATCTTTGCTCTCCTCTCTGGCCTCCCTCATATGAGGAATGAATATTTATATTGGAGTAACATCTCTATAAATACATTCAAAATCTAAACCACTCTCCAATCGACCATGATGATTCCCCGATCATATAATGTATTTTGTGTATTTGAATGCTCAAATGAAGTTGGAATTGTAAGATCTTTGGCTTGGCGGCTCCGAGAAAATTTGACTATAAAACACTCCATATTAGAGCTTTTAAGAATTTAACATGTAAAGTTTCCAATGATATTTTAAGGCTGAGCCAATTTTGATCAACTTACTTTCATCAAGATTTGTGATTCTATTAGAGAATTTTGGGGTTATATCAATTATATTGAATTATAATTTTGGATATTATTATAAATTTAAAAGATATTTATTTATCATCCCAATATCAATTATAGCAATCCTACTAAGAAGGTTAATAATTTCGATCACAATTAAATTACAAAAAATTATGTTTATAATTTTCTCTATTTCCTAAACATTAAACTATTATTTGTGCAAATTGAAAAGTGGACCATCTCCTAAACTTATCAATGAATTATAATCAACTATAAATTTTATTAAATTGATTTGGTATTGGATATAATAAAAATAAAAATAATTTTATTTTATTTCATAATTTCTACATTATTTATTTTGCATGTTAATACCAAGGTTTAAAGTATATGAATTATCTTATAGTTTAATACTTTAACTTGTTAAATAGAATTCATGTATTGTATATCTTTCTTTATATCTCCTTAATGCACTTATCTTTATATATTTTTTCAATAAAGTTTTTGTTCTTGTCAAAACTTAGCAAATTAATTCCTTAATTATAATATTATTAATTTTTTATTCTTTCACATTTTTATATGCATGATTAAATTAAGTCACACATAATTTCATGATATTATTTTTTCATAATTCATAAAATCCTATTTTTATTCATATGAATGTTGAATATCTTAAATATTTTTGGATAATTTATATATTTTATTTTTCAAATTTTTAGGAATAAACTCTATATATAATTAAAGTAAACTTAGACTATAAAAAGTAAAAATTCATTAATACCTTAACATAATTAACAACAAAGGTAATTGTTCAATCACAAATTTAGAAATTAAAAGATAATTAGAATTCTAATTTTAAATGTACTCATTAATATTTAAACTACACAAGATTATGAGATAATAAAATAAGATCCTAATATTTGTGATGATATAATTCGTATATTAATTAATTCAATCCTATGACATATAGAAAATATATATTTTTTATCTTACAAATTGAGAACACCATGGAAGATTATTAATTTAATATTCTAATTTAATAATCAATAACTTAATATGATCAACTAAATAGATAATTATTCATAATAACTCATTAGTATTTAGACTGTATAATATTATTAACTTAATAGATAATTCTTTCATCTTAAATTTAGAAGTTAAAAGATATATATAATTCAAATTTTATATATACTCATTAATATTTAAACAACATAAGATCATGAGATAATAAAATGATATCATAACATTTATGAGATATATAAAATTATTTATTTATGAAATCCTAAAAAAAAAGTTAGATTTATTTTCTCTTATAAATTTAGAATAATATAAATGATTATTAATTTAATATATGCTTAACTCGTTGTCTTAAAAGATCTTATATTTTATCAATTTTCATCTTATCATACAAATATATTTTTTAAAGAAGCATTCAAAATAAAAAGCTGAAATTTCTCTTTATATAAAATTTATATATAGTTAAATATTATATTGAATTATAACTTTGGATATTATTATGAATTTAAAAGATATTTACTTATCATCCTAATATAAAAATATTTCAAAATATTTTATTATCGAGGCTAACCATATAATATGATATATATACCTTTGCAATTATCTTAAAAAAAATCAATTTTGTCAATTTTTTATTTTTAAAATATTATTCACGTGCACTTTGTGCACATTCAATATTACTAGTAGTCATAAATAATTGAATCGATTTCATCATTCTTCCTCTTTTTTTAAAAAAAAAACCCGTCCAGCATCCTCAAACACAAAGTTTAAGTGCTTGGTATAAATATCGAGACCCATGTGGGGGAGGACCACAGCCCCCACCGCCCGATCGTGAATCCTATTTTCCAAACCCCTCGAGTCACGCCCTCGCTCTTCTCCTTCCATCTCATTTAAACTGGCCTCTAAGCTTTTCTAGCTTTCCACTTCTCGCTCAAGTCCCCTAACCTCGCCAAGAATGCTTATCTATTTCCACATTGTTTGCTTTTGCTTGCTCTTTCTCTCAGGCTCTCAACACGGCCTAGAACATACCTTAGCACCTCGGTGTCCACTCCGATCTCTACCTTGATGATACTCACTTGTTTCAGCGGCGACCACAAAGGACCACGTTTTTCCTCCCTCCACATCATTTATTCGTTTTTCTTTCTTTCTCAATCCGTGAGGCTGACCCGTGAGGGTGATTCGTGAAGGAGTTTGAGAGGTAACCGAAGATTGCCATTGCTCTGCTTTACGCTGAATTTGCCGAGCTATCCGTCCGGGTGAAAGTTTCACTATTTAAGGGTTACAGTGAGGTTATATGCTTCCTTGTGCTCCTCTTTTTTCTTTTTTTCTTCATGTTTTCATTTCAAATTTTGATATATATAGTTTTCATTTTCTATTTTTCTTCCTCCCCACGATTTTAGGTAAACCAGAACTGCTTTGAAGATCCTATTTTGATTATTTGATTAATTTTAAATGCCTATAAAGTATAAAATGAACATCTATTTGGTTGGACATTATAGCATTGCACGTTATATGCTAAGATGCACATCAAAGCCTATTGACGATAATTATGTTGCAATTTTGATACTTCCTTCTTGCTTATCGGTGTATATTCTTGTATTATGATTTTAAATCTCATGTTTGTAGAATTAGAGGCATTCATCATCTACAGAAAGCAAGACCTATTAGAATACTTCAAGATATCATGATTGTGTTATTAGTCTTGTATTCTTCTCAGCAGGTAGAAGAATAAGTCTCACCTGACTCAATTAATCACTTGATTGATGTTGAGTCTTGCTTTCTCATCTATATCAAGGTTGATATCTTTTTCTGGGTTTTTTGAGTCTATTATCAGCATTTTCCTCTAATTGCTTAAGGAATTGTATGTTTCCTCGATCGATGTGGTTTGAATGGAATTGGTTTCACGATCAAATTTGAACCGAAAATGCGAGCTTTTAGAACAATGGTTAAGGCCTAATCTTGAACATGAATATCAACTTTTAAGTGTTGAACTTCGAATATGAGATGTAACTTCAATCTTTGTTCGATATTTTTTGGCACCAATGGGTGGTAAGAAAAGCTTCTTTAATGATCTATTGTCATGATGATTTCGATAAGTTTCATTATGTATCACTTTATTATTCTTGTCCTTTCGACAATTCACTTAATTGCTTTACTTTAGTTTTAGGGTCTCTTTATATGCCCTTTTGTCCAAAATTCATATAACACCTTATTGTTGAGTATAGGTTGAGGATCTTCAATGAATGAAATGTAAATGAGCTTGAGCGAGTTGAACCCTTGTTCGTGAAAATTATTTTATTCTTTCCTTTGAATGCAATTCATATTTTAATCATTACTTATATGCTTTATGTTTTATGATTTTAGAAGAACAGAACATTCAGAAATATTTCTAAACGGTCTCACAATTAATTAAGGTATGTGAATATTTTTTATTTAATAAAGTAAAAGTGTGCCTTTTTGAAAATTTATTGATTTATTATTTCTTAATAAAGGCCGACGGTGTATCTTTATTAAAAAATATTATTGATTTATTTTTTAAGTGACGAGGTCTTTATTTTGAGAATTATTTTTTAGAAAAGGCCGAAAGTGTGCCTTTATTTTGTTTTGAAATATGTTCAAAAGACGTCTTCTCATTTTTACGATATTAATCTTTAAGACTTTACATCGATTTTAATCTTCTTTTAATTAGATATGTTCAAAAATTTATGTTATTGCAAAGTTTGATTTCTTTATTTTGTTATATGAGATGCTTTGATTTTTAATTTTATATAAAAGTAAATTATTCATTATTTTATTGTGCCCCCTCTGAAAAAAAATTCTGGATCCGCCCCTGCCCATGCGGCATTTAATAGTTTAGATTAGTTTATTTTTTTAATTATGAGATTAATTTCATATTTATTTAATCTCAATTTAGCTTACGCAACTTTTTCAGACATTAAAAATTGCACTTTAAATCTCTATGTCCTAGCACATGCAGATATTTAGAACTTAGATAATTTCATCTAATTAATGAAATTGTTGAATTTGAAAATCATAATTAGAGTAAAATTTCTTTTATTTTTAGATTGAAGGAAGCTTCATAATTCGTGCAAAGTTTAATTTAGTATTGTCTTCTATCTGCTTATATGAAAAGTTACAGATTCGGTGGCTAGAAAGGCGTTTTAAATTGTTATAATATCTTATTAAATCCCTTGGAGTAATATTTAATTACTTTCTTTTGCTCTTATTTATATCTATTGATAATTCTCAAACTTATCACAAATTCTATTCAATTTTTTCTTGATCTAATTCGAGTATTTAATAAGACGAATAATATGCTTCAAATATTTTCTAAGAATTCATTGATTATGCTTAATAGCAATCATTCGATCTCATTGAAAATCTCTTACGAATTCCTTGATTTTCTCCAATTCATTTGGAGTGAATTATGATTTGAAAATTACATTCTAGTTCCAAGAAGATCTTTTGCGCTCTAATTGGATATTCAATTTGGACATCTTCTAAATCAATTGAACTGAGATATTAAAGTGCTAAATTTATATTTATTATCAAAATATTCAGTTCACTTCAAGTTCATAAATATGTTTTTTGAAAACCAGCGTAGAGTGAAAGTTTACGTTTAGCCTTGTTTGTGAAATCGACACACATATTTAAAGAGTGAACAAAAAACTCCAAAATTTTAACGTAGAAACCTCAAAAGAGAGAAATCACCTAGAAAAGCTTCCACTATATGTTTGAGTACAAAATTTTTTCCGATAACGAATTCTGAATTATATGAGAAGAACAACAACTATGTAATGCTCAGGGTCAGAATAGTTGCTAGTGGTAGCGATGATGGTGAACAATGGGAACAACCATCGACGATGAAGCGTCATGACGATGATGGAGATTGACCAAAGGATCGTGACGGCCCTACGGGGACTGATGACAACCGGTGAGTGGTAACGATTGGCTTTTGGAGGATTTTCAAGTTTTGAGCTCTCCTCTCCCTTGGCCTCCCCTCAAGGAATGAAGAGTTATTTATAGATTGGGAGTGGCGTCAGAATACATGTAAAATCCAACCACTCTTCTCCATGGACGGCTCATGATGATTCCTTGATCATATGATGTATTTTGTGTATTTGAATGCTCAAATGAAGTCGAAATTGTAAGATCTTTGGCTTGTTGTAACAACATGCCGAGACACTGATTTGACTAAACACTCTATATTTGAGAGCTTTTGTGAATTTAACCGACGTCCCCAAAGTTTCCAATGATATTTTAAGCGGATCTTAACCAAAGGTCAATTTCTAGTCACCTTGCACATCAAGACTATTTCATTGAATTTTCGTGGTCACGTCATATCGTTTCTATTTTGGATGATATTATCTCAATCATCAAAAATATATATCAATACATGAAAATAGCAAATTCTTCAATAAAATTTGTGGGTCCGTTAACCATACATTTTGAAAGAACAGATCTTCATGTGAGCAAAGATTATGACTAGACATGTAAGGCCGGATGTGTGTAGTATCTGCGCGAGATTTCTTTGGACCCATCCGGTACAAACAGGCCATGAGGCTACCGATAATGGTCAGGCTTTAATGGCGGCGCAGGGCATCATGGCTAACCCAGCGGAACGCAGACGGTCGGGGTCTGCAGAAGGGCCGAACGCTGGTCTGGTGGTCGCTGAGGTCTGCGGCAACCTGCTGGCAAATACGCGGCGAACCGTGGGTCATGTTCGAGCTGGGCGATGCCACGCAGTCGATTCGAACGCGGGCGTGGTCGATCTCCGGCCCAAACAATGGCGGTTTTGCCGGTTTTTTGGCGCTTTTGGCGGTTTTTTGATGATTTTACCTTTTGCCCCTAGAAGGGGTCTATAAAAACCCCCCTAGGGCCAAGGGAGAAGACACACTTCTTCAATGCTCTAGTGCTTCTCTTCTTCTTGAGTGAGGGTCGTTCGGAGGCGATCAAGGCCCGTCATACAACGAGTTCCGCCCTCGAAGAAGCGAATCGCCTCGGGACACCGGTCAGAGGCAATCGAAGCTCATACAAATGAGGCTCCGCTTTCCTCGAAGAGGCGCTGATTGCCCTTATCGGACCGACTGTTCGAGCATCGCGCCCCAGAATTCATACCACGAGGTTCGATTTTCCTCGAAGAGGCGTTGACTTCCGCTCCGACCGCTCAGGTAGCGATCGCGCCCGTAGCTCATACGGCCAGGTTCGCTCGAAAGAGGCGCAATGCCATTGCCCACCGAAGCCGGAGTAAGGCACCGCGCCCATACACGTCGTTCGGCCGCCCCAAAGAGGCATCAATCAGACGCCAATCGGACGGGTTCGAGGTGATGATCAGACGATAAATGCGATGCGATGACGATGGGCGCCGTACGGGCGAATGACCGGCACGATGGTGGTGGACCTACGAGATGGTCGGCGATGATCGATGGCGGCGGATGCAATCCGAATGTCGCGTGAATGACCGGCGTTGGTAGGGATGATCGGCGACGATGGTGGTGACCGCTAAAATTGCCGGCAATGGTCGCTGGCGGGCTGACAGGTCTACGAGGTGACCTGGCGACGCATGGTACCGATGGGGGTGGTCGACAAATGGCGAATCGGCGACGGTGCACCGGGCGTCAGAATGGCAGGATGACCGGGCGAAGATCGTTTCGATGGTCGCTACAAAGGACCTGAGTCGCGGTGGTGACCGGCTACAATGGTTACCAACGGGTGATCGCGAATCGGCGACTAATATCTGACGTAACCGACGTAGTCGGGCGATGACCTGCGATGGTGGTGACCGACGAAAAATGCCGGTGGTAGTCGCATGACCGCGATCAGAGTCGCATCTGGTCGGCCGCATGGGCGGTCTGTGCAATCGGCGACGAGAATAATCTGGCGACCGACGCCGAGTGGCTGGATGACCCGACGCATGGTGGTGACCGTGAAAATTGCCGGATGGTCGTCGGAAGACCGGCGACGCTACTACGGGATGGTCAATGCAATCGGCGCCGAGAATGCGGGATGACCGGCGACGCATGGTGGTGACCAACGAAAAAATTACCCACGGTACGGTGACTGCTGACGGCAGCGGTGCCGCAAGATGGGTTTTTGACTTATCCGAGGTTATTTTTCGTGAGTGTGACTCATGACGCAACCTATGGAAGAGGTTGAATTGAATCCGGCGATTTTGACCCATCCGAGGTTGTTTATCAAAGTGTTACCCGCACGTTAACCCGCGTGGAAGAGGTCAATTTCAATCCGCCGAGATTTTGACCCATCCGGTGTTGTTTCGCGTGTTACCCGCGACGAACTCATGGAAGAGGCCGGGGAAGTCCACCGCGACCTTTTGACCCATATCTTAAGTTGTTTGTCGAAGTCTTTGCTCATGACGCAACATATGGAAGAGGTCACCGGATCCGCCGAGGATTTTGACCTATCGTGAGGTTGCTGGTCGCGTGTTACCCGGATGACGCTAACCCGTATGAAAGAGTTGAATTGAACTGCCGAGGATTTTGACATGTCCTTATTTGTTAGGTGTTATCCGATGGCGTTAATTGTATGGATGAGGTCAAATTGAATCCAGATTTTGACCTATCAGAGATTGTTTGTCGGTGTTACCCGATGACATTAACTATGTGGAAGAGGTGGGAAGTCCACCAGGACCTTTTGACCTATCTAGGTTGTTTGTCGAGTCTTTGCTCGATGGCACACATGGAAGAGGTCGAATCAAAATATCCATTTGTGGTTGTAGCCAAAGTTGCTCCTTAACCTTGGTCTTGTTTTTCCATGAGTGTGATTGAAAAATCATAATTTGCAAAGCTATATCTCTTCTCAATGTTGAAATATCCTCCAACTTTGACTTGTTTCTTGGGATGGTAATCGATTAGATGCTTAACATGTGATCTTAGAGATTAAGAGTTTGCCCCGGTTCGACAAAATCACGAAGGAGCAGTTTGATGAATCTTCATTCTTCACTTGCACTCTTTAAAAGCTTGAAATGCTCCACCTCGATAGTGGTTTTGATCTTATTGGGAAGCTTGATCATCATACAATATGAAATAATGAGAATCGGTTCCAGACGGCATATTGCTAGAAAACCGATTGTGGTAGAGTGAAAATTTATAGCCTTGTTTGTGAAATCCAGCACACACACAGGTATTTAAAGAGTGAACAACAAAACTCCAGAAATTTTAATATGGAAAACCTCGAAAAGAGGGAAAAATCACGGGGCCTGGCCCAGTAAAAAGCTTCCACTATGTATCTATTTCAGAGTACAATTTTTTTCCCGATAACGAGATTATAGAATTGTATATGAGAAAGGAACAATAACTATGTAGTCACGTTCAGGTTGTAACAGTTGCTAGTGGTAGCAGATGATGGTGAAACAGCGATCCGTGATGAAGGTCATCATGATGGTGGCCAAACGGAGATGGCAGGGATCGGCGGCGGTGGTTTACGGTCGTCAGTGGTGTGCTTGAAGGATTTTCAAGCTTTAGAGCTCTCTCCTCTCTCTTGCTTGGCCTCTCCTCATATAAGGAATGAAGAGCTATTTATAGATTGGAGGAGTGGCGTCTCTGTAAATACATGTAAAATCCAAACTACTCATCTCCATCGGACGGCTCATGATGATTCCCTTGATCATATGATGTATTTTGTGTATTTGAATGCTCAAATGAAGTCGGAATTGTAAGATCTTTGGCTTGTTGAAACCGGCTCGTCGAGACGCTCGATTTGACTATAAACACTCCATATTTGATAGCTTTTTAGGAATTTAACTGATGTCCCAAAGTTTCCAATGATATTTTAAGTGTTTGATCTCGACCAGTTTCAATTTCTGATCAGCTTGCTTTAGGCATCAAGATTCGTGCTTCGATTAGAGGAATTTTTAGGGTCATATCAATGTTTGAGTTCAATCTTTTTTTAAAAATATAATCTTTAAATTCATTTCAAATTCATTCTCATTTATAATTCAAAATTCAAATTGATATCAATTTATTTTCGCAAGCTTATGCTGCACTATTTATTTAGCTTAAATTTTATTTGCTGATATGAATTTTTGGATAAAATTTACGGCATTTTTAATGATACGGCGTCATCAGCGAGTTACATTGGAACTATTTAGGCTATCAGTCGCATACGGCGTGTTGGTGTTTGAAGCACATCGGCCGAATTTCAATCTCGTTACACCTTGATGAGCATAACGGGGTCTTCAATCACCTACATAAAAGTAAATATATATGCAACTTCTACATATCCAAATTTCATTTTAAATTGTTTATTTTTGTATGTGTTTGATTTCTTTTTAAATAAATCTTGACTCTTCCCCCTTTTTTTAAGTCCAAAATATAGTCAAATTTTGGCAATATTCTAGCATTATCCTCACGTAGGGAGCTACATCGAAATTGTTTTGGTCTATTTGTCACGCCCTGATAAGTATAACGATTGGTGTTTTGAAACACCTCGGCCGGTTTTTATCTTGTATATATACATATAATTTTCACACATTTCCATACATCCACACTAGCAACAATAATAATTTTGCATGAGTTCGAATAGAAAGAATTGAATAGGAGAAATTGTCGGGTTGATTATTTTGGTTGAATGGGTAGGGGAAACTCCAGAAACTGAAGGGAACCCGCCTAATGATAGAATTGCCTCTCTACAGCCGTCGTTTGTGTGGAAGGGAAGCCGAAGAAGGAGAGAATTAGATGTGGGAAATGTTAGAAACCGAGAGGAGTCTGATGACGGAGTCCCCTCTTGGATGAGGCAAAGGAGGAAATAGGAAGAAATTAGATGGGGGAACGCCAGAAGGGAATAGACGGAAGGGGGGAAATGTCGAGGGAGAAGAGAGGAAGCTTCAGCTTCCTTTGTTGGGAGTGTGTCACGGGCTGAGTTGTGGAGTGCTGTATGGAGTGATTGAGAGCTTATTACCAGTAGCCTTTGTTGCATCTTCTGTTGACTCAGTTTTTGATGATCCAATATCAGCATCCAATGAAGGGTGGCTAAAGGAAGACTGATCTTTCCATGCAGATGTTCTAACAACAGGGACATCAGAGGTTCCAAAATCTCCTTCATATTGAGATGGAGTATCATCATTCAAGGATAGCATCAGTTGCCGCTTGGACGTCTCCAGCTTGTTAAGATCCCGGCTTTGCTTCTTCACTGTCAAAGCAAGGTTATCCCGTTCCCTGGCCAATCGAAGATTTTCCTCGAGCGCCAGACTGAGGCGGGATTCCGACTCCTGTAACAGGCGATCAAGTTCATTGAGCCGGTCCCGGAGTTCGGCAATCATCTGGTCCTTATCGCCAATATTCTTCCGGAGGCTCCCTGTTTCCGCCTCTAGCTGCGAGACACGGGATGCGATCGCCATGGAAGTGATCTTTCGAGCGAGGTCTAGCTGGTCGAATGGATCCGTAGGAATTACCGAGAGAATCTCGTCGGGGAGGTGGAAGTCAGAGAGGTTGCAGTCCACGAGGAAAGCAATCTGCATTGGAGTCACCTTGTCGGTGCCCAACTTGTCTTGTTTCTTGGCTCTGCCTTGCTTCGGTCGAACGAATCGAGAGAGAAAGAGAGCGGAGCGGATGCCTTTCAGATCGAGAGAGAGGGGGTGCGAATGAGGAAGGAAACAAGAGCGAGCGGGCGACGAAAAAAAAATGAAAATAATGGAGCCCCTTTGTTTCGAATCGAGAGGGAAAGAAAAGGGGACCAAGACTCTAATTGTCTAATTAGTTTATTTAATTATTTTCTTAAGAATTTTGGCGAGAGTTTTGACGAGATTTTCAAGATATTAAAGCTTTTTTAGGGGCTCAATTCAAATTTTAAATTAATTTTGAAATAAAATTACTTTTAAATATTGTGTTTATCATATTAAAATAACTATGAGAAGTTTCTTTATCTTATATCGTCGCGTTGAGATTTATCACGGAATCTTGCAATCTACATAATATGAGTATCGTTTTGATAAATTTGATGTTATGAATTCAACAACGTAATCTATTTTATGATCAGAAGCCGTTTGGTTCAAGTCGGCGCCGAATCGGGCCAATTTTAGTTCAAATTTTTCAAGTCGCTGCTTCCGATCGCTCGATATTTACAAAAAATCGTCTGAATTAAGCGCAGACAGCCTCATTTGATAGGTTTCGATGTTTCGACACTAACATCATAATCAATTTCGCAAATAGAGATCGTTTGGGCATCGTCATTGGCTTCGCACTCGATATCGTGTATCGTCGATTAATTTTCTTCGATGGTGGCCGTTATTGCGATATGTATATTACGGTTAATTTCGACGATCACGAGCGATGAGGATGTCGTTTGTCGAGCGGTCATTTCTACCAATTTCGGCAATATTCAAGCGCATTTTAGTTCGGTTGCGCTTTATTGTATCAGTCAGTCAATTAGAACGTAAGCTCACTCAACTTATATAGTAGGCATTGAGTCATATATATCATTTATAACATTTTCTATGTTAAGTGTAATAATATGTTTATAATTTACATTTTAAATTTATTTTAATTATATTTAACTAAGGTATATAGATTAAACATGAAAACAAATTTTGATAATTTTTAATAATTTTGTGTCTCATTTATTTGTAATAATCAAATGAGAGCATTATTTATATGCAATACTAAAATAACGATACATAAAAAAGGATTTGGGGAAAGAAAGCGGGACTCAATATTTTTCATAATTTTAGGATTTGTAAAATATCAATTACCTAGTAATTGATATTTGGGATATATAATTGACAAATTAATAGGCTCAATTAATTCTAGGTCTAATTTTTGTTGAGTCTCTAATTATTACTTTGATATAATATATGCTTAATGATATACTAATGTTCAATTATTTCAATGCAAAATAACCAAAAAAAAAAAAAAAAAAACTAGATTTGTGGGCACTATGGTGAGCTAAATAGTACACTTTTTTTTCTTTTAATTGTCACTATAGTAACATTGCTTTTAAAAGAAGTGGACAAATTATAGTAAAGAGTTAATTTTTTAAGAAAATTATTGGATAGGAATAAATGTTGGGCATGGCTATGGTCAAAGCTATATTAAAGTAATAAATTTGAGCTCCTAAAGGACAAAAGCTAATATTTCAAATATCTTTAATAAATCTTTATCTCACTTAAAAACTCAATAGAATAATTATGATTTACCCTCGAATGAAAGCTCTCAAAGCTAGTCGAATGTCACATACAACGAGTCTACTAACTCAATCATATAGTCATGTGACTCATCAAATTTAATAATTCTCAATCATAATAGACTAATATGTGGACACTAGAAAGCATTTATAAGTGTTGACCTACAAGTATATGTCATTATTCAAATTAAGCGCATATATAAAATCTATGGCGACGTCGCATAATTGGGGAATAAAACCTCATGATTACGATCAAAACGGATTAAACTATTTCTAAAAATAATCAAAAAAAGCTCATTCCATCAATTCACAATTAATCAATTAATTAAAATCAATTTTAATGAAATTACGTTCATATCAAAGTTGGGAAGCCCCAACGATGTCCGAACGACCTCCATCCGTGAAACTGATCACGCCGTTGTCGCCAAAATGTCAAAACCTATTAAACGATGCCTTCCGCGGTTGATTCGACAAAGTGTACGCAAACGTCGATCGATTCAAGTGTGACGTCCCACAATTTAAGCCCAATTTCACTTCGACCATCGCCGACGTTGTCTAAACGACCTCCGATCGCGAAATCGATCATCGTTGTGTCCGGCACAGCGAAAATACCTAAAATCGACATCTATATTGCTAGGGTTTATCACACAAAGTAAATTCATAAAATATTGACACGAATTTACGTTAATTTGCAATTAAGAAGATAAAAATGACTATTTAATCTCTTAATCCCCTAATCTTTATCCTAATCTCATGCCCCAAACCTAATTGGGTGGTTAACCTATTAGCTACCGTTTGGGTAGCTGTCAATCGGCTAGCCACAAATCACTTGAATGCAAAACTCCCTCATTCTCTCACACAACTCTCTCGGCAAAGCTCTGCTTCCTCTATCGGCTCCCCTCTCTCGATTCCAAAGCTCTCGGCTGAAGCTCTCGTGTGCGATTATTCTCTCATTTTCTAGTCTCGGCCGCTCAATTCTGTGTGATCTTCTCCCATCGTTATTTGCTTCTTCTTCTCTGCTGGGCCTTGAGCCACTGAAATCTTCAAGCGGAACGACAAACCCTAGCTAGCCGAAACTTCTCTCCTTCTTTCCTATTAGCATTCGAAACCTCCAGGTCATCTCTCTAACCCTAGCTTATTTTCATATGAGTTCTTTTAGAAGTTAGGTTTTGATAAATATACCTTATTTTATGCTTGAGAAGATGCTAGGGTTTTAATCCTGAGATTTGGGATGGTGTATGACTCATGCGCTTGTTGTTTTCTATGGATTTCATTTTTTTTATCTTGCTTAAACTGAGTTTCTATGGGCGAGATGATATATACTATGCCTCTTTCACATGTTAGAATGAAATCAAATCAAATAAGATTTTGAGAGGTTATGTAGCTTAAATCCTAAGTTTCATGCAAGGTTCCTTCTCTTTTATGTTTCAATTTTGTTATTTGGATGGAATGATACTTGCTAAACCTCTTATGTTTAAAATGCAATCAAAAGTGTGGAAATATGATTTGAGATAATGTGTAGCTTAAACCCTAAGTTACATGCAAGATTTTTTCTCTTTTATGCTTCAATTTTGTTGTTTGGATGGAATAATACTTGCTAAACCTCTTTCACATTGTTCAAATTAAAAGTGTGGAAATATGATTTGAGATAATGCATGGCTCAAATCCTAAGTTATCTGCAAGTTTCCTTCACTTTCATACTTCAAATTTCTATTTGAATGTAATAATGTTCATTAAGCTTCTCTTATATGCTTAAAATAAAATTGGAAATGTGAAAATGGGATTATAAATGATAAAACAACAAGTGTGAATGGTTATTATATGATTTGAGATGGTTAGAAATGAAGGGAAGTGCTTATGCATATTGGCCTAATATAACTGTTTGCTCATTCTTCTACCACTACTTAGTAGTGATGAGCTTTATTCTTAGCAAGTTTCTTTGATATGCAAGCATGCGTTTAGCTAAAATCTGAAAGTTTAAAGCCTATGAATGAGCATAGTACTTTGACTCTCTTGCAATTGTTAATCAATAATAAGCTTTATTCTCATCTTTCTCCATTAAAAGAAAAGTGTTATTTTAATCGAATATGAAAATTCAGATTTATGTATATGTTATTTCCTTAAAAAAAAAAAGCAGGGGCGTTTTGATTTTTTACATTTGTTAAATTCAAATGCAAGTGTTTATTACATACGATTTTTAATTTACCTTATGAAGTCTATCCTACTTTGCTTCCATTACTTAGTTGTTTGCTAAATATGGAGATGAGGATTTGAGCAAAGTTTGTTTTCAGATTTCTTTTCTTGATTTGACAAATCCAAATGCAAGTATTCTTGCTAAAGGAAAGAAGATTGAAAAGCATAATCTTATTTTATTAATATTGCTTACCTTCTTTCTAATTGTTATTATCATCTAAGTGATAAATCGTTGAAGTGAATTGTGAGATCTTTATGTGTGGGATTTACTATCTTTGCCTCATCTCTTAAGATTTTGAACATGATTGTTAAATTTGAGATCTTCTCTAGCAAGATTCAATTTAAACTCCTTTCGAATTTCATGGGTTTTACCAATGCTTCACTAAATCTGAATTCTCTCTTCTCTTTCGAGTTTATGTAATGTTATGCTTATTGTTGTGGCTATCATGATAAGAGATGAAAGGGAGGCTAGAGATAAACCAAAATGAATGAAATTTCTATATTCCTTTCATATGAGCATGATTTTGGTAAAACTTCAGAGTTTCATGCTTCTTTTGTCAGATTAGAAATTTCTTCCTTATATTTCATGACACATTATGGAAGGTTGAATGCTAGCTATACTTAGTGTAAATCATTATTCTACTTACCGATTTTTCTCTTGCACAAAAGAAATGAATGAAGTATATGGCTTATGTGTAGTAAAAAGTAAAACATATGTTTATAGTTTAACACATGAATGTTATCTTGTTCATTGAAAATGGAAAAGCTATTGCATCCCTCATATTGAAATAAAAAAAGGAGAAATGACATATGCAATAAAAAGTCATGTGATGATTTCTTATTAATGATGTTTCAATGCAATGCTCAGCTAAACTTGCAAATGTTATATCTTGTTTAAATACATATACATGCATGTTTATGTGTAAATGCAAAGCTTGAAATCTATTGCTATAAGTACCCGTTCACATTGTTCCAATCGGTAAAACGTGATAAGTACTTGTACATTGTTCCAAGCGTGGCGGGAAATATGCTATGATAAGTACATTCACGCGTTGTTCCAAGCGTGGCAGAAATATCGCTATAAATGCGTTCACATTATTCCAATGCGGCGAAAAAATATGTGATAAATATTTGTACACGTTGTTCCAACGTGGCAGAGAAATATGATGTGGTAAGTACATGTTCACGTTATTCCAACATGGCAAGAAAATATGTTACTATAAATACCCATTCACATTGTTCCAATGCGGCGAAAACTTGTGATAAGTACATGTTCACGTTGCTCCAACGTGGCAGGAAAATCTGTTGCTATAAGTACATGTTCACGTTGTTTCAACATGGCAGGAAAACCTATTACGATATAAGTACTTGCTCACGTTGTTCCAACGTGACAAGGAAATGCTATGTCGTGTTAACCCATGCATGTCTTTCTTGGCATGGTAGGTAAATAAACTTTCGGTCGCGGTGTCTCACGACACCTACCATGCACGCTTTTCTTGGCGTGGTGGGAAGTCTCGGCAAAATATGGGATGATCGGAGGTCGAAAAATTTAAAAAAAAATAAAGATGCAAATGCTTAAGTTATTATTTGAATTTTCATACCATACATATGTGTATTAATGCTTAACTTAGTATCATGCAAACTATCCTATCATGTGGCAATTATGATGTGTTTATTAATGCTTAGCTCAAGTACTATTTGAATTGTCATGTTATGAGACAAATCTTGCTTAAGATTCTCCTTTGGATAAAATGATAATTATGCTACATGAATGAGTCATTTGAAAATAAAATACTTCATGCTTATATTTATGAGTCTTATTAGTAAGCATATATTTATGACATAATTATCTCCCCTTTGCCTATGTCATGAAATGAGATTTATTCATTTGACAATAATCCTTACATGCTTGTGCATAGTTGAACATAGAAAGAGAATGTATCTTATTCTTATATGATCTAAATCTTGCTTTATTATGAAATGCCCATTCATATGAGGTAATGATGTATAAATCTAAAGCACTAAGTTAGACATAACTTACAAGTCAATGTGGTATGAATTGAATATTTTCCTTTGCAAGTTGGGTAAACTCTTTTAGAGGACTTAGGCTTGCAATATATCTTGTGAGAGAAGGAAGTGGGAGAGTAAAGCTTCATGAGAGGGGATCCTCTCTTATTTATAAGCCCCTTAGCATGAGGCCAAAAAAAGAGAAAACTAAAAAAAATGGGACTTGTGTTATCCCATTAATTTCTTTTCCTTTATGCCATTTGTCATGAGTTTGCATGTAGAAAAGGTTAACCTATATTTGGCCATTTGTCTCCTAATGACATATAACATGCACTCCTATTTTTGTAATTTATCCCCTAATAACACATGACATACACTTATATCTTTGTCCTTTTCCCTTTAACATGACAAAAATGTGGATTTAAGGGGAGATTAACTTTTTTTGTCATTTTTTCTTAATGACATTTGATGTGTACTTGTACCTTTGTCATGAGTTTACATGTAAAGGAGGTTAACTTTATTTGACCCACTTGTCTCTTAATGACATATAACAGACATTCGTATTTTTGTCATTTATCTTCTAGTGACATATGATATACACTCATATTTTTGTCACTTTCTTTTAAAGTTACATGACAAACATGGATCTAAGGGGAGATCTTAACTATTTTGCCATTTTTCTCTTAATGCTCCCATGACATAAACATGGATTTAAGGAAAACTTTTAACTTTATCATTTTCTCTTAAAGTCTCATGACACAAACATGAATCTAAGGGGAGATCTTTACTCCTTTTGTCATTTCCTCTTCTCTCATTTATGCGTGCATGTTATGATAAAAGAGGAACATAGACTATCTTAAATAGAAGTAGATCATAATACCATGGGCTACATTTTAAAACAAAATTTTTCTTACTTAGGCCTTTAAAAAAAAAAAGAGCAAGGGGCCCATTTAAAATTGGAGAACTTTCCCTTGATACAAGGGACCATTGGGCTTAATCTTGTAAATGGGCTAATGTAAAAGTCATGAAGTGCAAATGGGCCTTTAAATTGCCATTTTGAAAATATATTTAATGCAATTTCAACCCCCCTTTTAGCTTGCTGATTGGTAACATTAAAAGGGTATTTTACTTAATGAATGTTCATACTACGCCCCTAAAAAAGTGTCAAACTTATGTCTTGCATGAAAGACCTTATATTTGAGTCAATGGGCTTTTAAAATGTCATCTTGAAAATATATTTAATGTAATTTTAAACCCCTTTTAATTGGCTGATTGGTAACGTTAAAGTTACGTTTTACCTCATAAATGTTCATATTACATCCATAAGCAAGTGTCAAATTTATAGCTTGCATTAATACGAAAATAAGACATGATCCTCCAAAATCACTTGCTTTACATGAAGCTTAAGTTCTAGTTGATTTTTTATGTAAAAGAATGAGGGAATAAAAAATGGGAAGTAAGTGGATAACTTCATTAATATTAGTATCACTCTTTCCTTTCTATGAACATATGAAGGGTGTTATTAAACATAAAGCTCCCTTTCAAATTCAAAAAGGGATTGAATTGAAGCCCATATGCATGCTTATATTTGAATTGATCTTTATTCATCCAAATCCTAATACGCATAATGAGATTTGGTTGTGACGTACAAACTTATACGGCATCCGTAATCCTCAAATTTATCTTAAGACAGATATTGCACTCAATGTTTAGTGAATACTTTAAAAAGTTAAAGCTTTCATATCTCTTTCGAATAGATGTAGGCTTAACCATCTAGAACAGATACTCGTTTGGTCTGCATTTGGGAATGTTAAATACAAAAAAAAAACAGATACATGTTTGATCAAAAATAGATTGCTACTTATTTTATAACATGTATTAAAGGTGACATGTGATATTAAATATAATTGTTTTAACTTAGACATTAACATGTACATACAATATTTTAAAAGAACAGATGCCCTCATGTATGTTGAAATGTCTATTAAATCAAACATTTAAGGGAAATATGATTCCCAAATGTAAAATGAAAGAACATTCTACATTTCCCAGTTTGGTCTTAGGATTGGGTCCGGGTTAACAATACCTAAAAATATCATATAAAAAAATCAAACTTGTAAATTGATACCTACCTAAAAAAAACTTGTAAATTGATACCTACATTTCAACTTAGACATTCACATGTTCATACAATATTTTAAAAGAACAGATACTCGTATGTGTGTTGAAATGTCCATATATTTAGGAACATATGCAAGTTAAATATAAAGTAAATGAACAAATGATATGCTTCCATTTGGTCTTAGGACAGAAAAAACAATATCAAAACTCATGCTTGCATTTTGACACATACATCATGTCAAATTCAACTACTTCAACTTAGACATTTACATGTTCATACAATATTTTAAAAGAACACATACACGTATGTATGTTGAAACATTCATTAGATCAAATATCTAGAAAGATATGCAATCCAAATGCAAGATAAAAATATATATATGCTACATTTCACGATTTGGTCTTAGGACCGAGTCCGGGTTAACAAAACCTAAAAATTCAATTATGATATTATAAGAATTTTAAGTTAATAATATCTGAAAAGCTAATTTTGTCATATAATTATAAGATATGAATCAATTGAGATAGCTTCTGAAGTTCAAGCCCTCAAGAAGAAAAGTCTTAAACCCGATCCTTTATGTTCAAGTTAGAGTTGACAAAGTTTGAAGGATTATACTTTTTAAGACAATGAATTTAGACCCGATCCTCAGCGAGGGAGAAAGGAAGGAATTAATCGATATTAATCATATGATTGAGAAAGATGATTATTATTAAAATTCAAATAAATAATGATCATATATTCAAATCTAAATCAATTACAAAATGATCAAAATAATAAAATAAAATGAAATATAAATAAAATGAAATTAATTATTTAAATTAAAACTTAAAAAAAAAATCAATCCACCCCTCCGCAATTGTTTGTCCGGGGTAACAAATTAAGAAAACTTTTTACTCACAAAAAGCCAATGTCAAATCAAATGCATAACTATCTTCACACTCAAATATTCCTAAGTCCGTAAGAACGTGACCCGTGTCCTATATCCGCGTGATTTTACCGCGAAATGACACCACATAAATGGCGGTTATGACCAGAGCCCTCTGATCAAGTGGTTCTCCGCGATATGACACCACTAAATTACGGTCACGGCCACAGCCCGTATGTTCCCCAACGGCTCTGCTCTTTGAACTGTGAAATGTAAAATGTATTTAGCTGGGAAAAAAGCTCTTGTTAGCTAAGGTTGACTTATATTTGTCTTCTTAGACAAACTTCACCCACTACAAGTACACCTTGGATGATGTAAAACATGTGTTGCTGACAAGGATCCTTGTCGAGTTGGTTTACCTCCTCGACTAAGCGGACCGGGGACATGATAGCAGTAATGTGGAACCATGAGATCTAGATCGGGCACGCCATCTTTTCCCCCACCAAAAGTTTTAAATTAAAATGATAAATTTCATAAATCTCAAACTCCACTCACTGCTATTATATATTCTTTATTTACCAACTCATCGACTAGCCTTAATCGAAAGTGCTCTCTTATTATTGGGAGGGGTAATTAACTATAGGGGCTTGCGCCTATAGGAAACCTGGAACCAGATTCAAAAAGTACTCACAAAATGAGGGCAAAATCTCTGGATAGTGTCTTATCTACTATTCATCTGTCTTCTGAAATTTTGGCCGACACTAAAATAACTCTTTTCATTCCAAAAGAGGTTGGTGGCGAATTTTTGGATCCCACAGATTTTTGGCAACTTCGCTGGGGACATGTTTCTCTTTCCATCTTTAGCTAGTCAAATTTAAGTTATAATTGTAGTGGAGTATAAAAAAAAGAGTGAAATAACAAATGAAAATGAAATAAGAAATGATAAGTCAAAAGCGAAAACTTAAGCTTTCCAAATAAAGTCTTAAGGCATTTGAGATTTTATTTAGTGCATGTGCTTAATATGTTATCTTATTGTACTCATATGTTTTGGAAGAAAGGTGACAGTGTAGCTATTTTCAATTGCTAATCTTTACCTTTGAAACCTCCAAAATGGCTCTACAGAACACATCTGTCAATGTTGCTCTCGGAGATGGCGCCAACATCCACTTGGCGAATGTCATCATCAGTGATGGAAGTACTGGGGCTACCATCCAGTGCGATAGCATGGACTTCCCAGCTATCCTGGATAGGCCTCAGCTTGCTGAAGTCCATACTCATCTTGCACGCCATGTGCAGCAATTTTTAAAGAGGCTCGCTAAAGTCGTGACCCCTACTACTGCTGGGGCACCTCAAAAGAAACTTTATGTCTTTGAGAGGCTTGGCTCAGAGACCCCAATCATGAAGATGATTGTTACTGGGAGGATTGTCTCCTTAGTCCCTCAAAATAACACAATCCTACCAGCTGAACCCTTTGCCCGGGAGGCATGATCTTTGAAGCTTCTTCATGAAGCAAGCGAAGGCAAAGAAGAAAAAGAAGTCTTTGATGCTCCGATTAGTGCATGCGTGGTATGCAATTATGGAACCAACAGTGTTCCTACCTGCGTTTGACAACCTTAAGTGGGTAAAAAGGAATAGTTCTTGGTCAAATCGGTCCTTCTAGACTAACAACGTCGCTCCAACTCCTCTGGAGAAACCATATCTACAAGAGTGCATTGGGTTCTCCAAGTTGCTAAGAAGAGAGGACTGATGAAAAGAAGATATCAAGGTCATGTTATCAAGGATGCTGGGCTCATCCAAGGAGACCTCATCCCATAATTCATGGCCGACCAATCCATGTCCCACACGATGAGCATCGGGGTGTGACACTTGGACCATGTCGAGAATCCGAAAGGTCCGGTGGAAAGGTAAGCAAATATGGAGGCATAGGCCTCAAAAAGAAATTGTCTTAGAAAAAAAAGACATGACATCTGGTGTGCATTCCCGAAGATTGCTGACTCAAAGTTATCGGCGATGGGAGCCTAAAGAGGGCCAAGATGATAAAGTATATGAGCGTAAATACCTTGAGAATCCTCCAGGGATCCGTCATAATCAACTCCGTCCCATCAGAGAGGAGGTCGACGATCAAGCCCTCTCGAAGAAGTCTCGATTCCACACTTGGAATGGAGTCCAGAGCCGTCGAGAATTCGGTCCAAGGGGATGAAAAGAAGAGGGGGATGCAACAATTGTCAAAATAGTGTACATGGTACAGCAAGTTGGCGAGTCATCTGGTGTGCGCCAATACCAACATAGGCGTCATACAGCAGCACCTCCCCCTTAACCTGAAGAACAACAAAATGTATAAGTAGAGGAAGCATCCTCTGACTCTTCAGGAGAGGAACAACAAGAAGAAGAAGAAAGAGAAAGGGAAGAAAATTCCACCTTCGCAGATACAACCACTTTGGCTAAGGCGCAGAGACAAATTCAGCGCTAGATGAAAGCCAAAGATAAAGAAATCGCTTAGTTGAATACGAAAATGAGCGAAATGATAATGCAGATAATGCAAAGAAATATTGTGGCAGGTCCAACACCTGTCCCTCCAAATAATCATCAGCCGAGCACAACAATCCTCAATAAACTGATCTCACATGCTTCGAGAGTGCAAATAGAGCGGCGAGGATTGAAATGAACATTTCGGCAGACCCTTCTCGAATGTACAAAGTACATCAGATGCCTCAACTTGATATTGTCTTGAATGAGAAGATCAAAGCTTTTATAGTTGCGGAGCAGGCAGAAAAATTTGTGAGCAAAGGTCGCCCATATCTCTCGAAGTATGATCAAATTCCATACCCAAAGGGATATTCAATGTCGAAGTTTAATCTATTCGATAGAAATAGCAACCCCAAACAGCATCTGGCCTAGTTCAAAGCATCTTATGGTAACACATGGGGTAATGATGCATTATTTTTCTGCCAGTTTGACTTCTACTGCTTTCGAATGGTATGTTGAGTTGCCAAATGACTCAGTCAAGACTTTTGTCGAGCTCGAGATTATGTTCGTTAAAAGGTTTGTCGGCGTCAGAAGACAACTATTCGATCTCTAGAGAAAGAAAGAAAGAGCGAGTCAATAACCGAGATATATCACTGGAGAAATATGAGTATGAAATGTGAGAACAATTAGAAAAGAGTATATAATTCAATCGATGAGCAACATTGACGACAAGATGTGTCTTATCTTTGCATGGCTTCAATTACCACATTTCAAGAGCTGCTTGATAGGGTGGCTAAATTTGAGAAATTAAATTTAGCATGCTCTGATAGCCACCAAGATAAATCTAAAAGAGGAAAAACTCCATATCCAAAGAAGGGTGAAACACATTTCACCTCATTCAAGAAAGATATCTGTGCGGTTAATTATAATGTATAAAAGAAATGCTACATGTTTATCAAGAAAGAACAAAACAGTCATTCAATCCTGCTCCACAGCCTAAGCTCATACTTAGAGGTAATGATGTGCCTCGAGATTGCCCGGCGGCGAATCGACCAAAGAAAATAAAAGGATGACTCAATGGCTCCAACCCTAAAGAAAAGTTGAATAAAGAGTATTCTTTTAAGAGGAAAGTGTGGCTAAATTATTCAAGCATGCACTCAAAGCGGGTCTCCGTTAGAGTGTAAAGACACGAAGTGGACAAGTGATAACCCTAACTATTGCCCATATCATGGTGCTCATCTATTGAAGATTGCTACATATTCAAAGATTGGCTAGATATAGAAATGGAGAATTCACATTATCAGATAGTGTATTGGTGTGTTCGAAGAAAGAGTCTACAAAAGTAATCACCTCATCTCCAATGCCATCAAGCAAAGATAAAGGCAAGGAGAAATTGGTCGATGATGAAGGGTGGCAAGTTGCAGTCTCTAAAAAGACTGTAAAAAAGTTGAAATGATTGGAAGGCGTTCCAGGTATTCAGTGAAAATTACCACTTGAGCCTGTACTTGAGTTGAAACAAAATCCCAAGTTATAGAAAGGCTAGTTCATCTCATGAAAGACAACCAAATCTGCAAGGAAAACCAAAAGTTTGTCAAATGAAAGAAGAAGGCATGGCAAAACGTTACCAATATCATGAATGGTTGCAACTTAACACAAAGAATCATCAATAATATAGATGATTATATACAGCCAGCAAGACGACCCATCACACTTGCTGAATTCATTACTAATCTTCAGATAAATGAAGAAGCAGGGGAAGAAGATGAAGAACTTCCCATTGACTCTTGCTTAATGGTACATGAAGTTGATAATAGCTTAGAAGAACTATGTTTCCCAAATGAAGAGGAATCAGAGCTCACCATGTCGGCAGACATGAAAAATATAAAATTAGACAGTGATTTTGAATCTTCTAGCCCATCATTAGACAAGGAAGAAAGATGAAAACAGCGAGTCATCGAAGATTGATCTGAAGGAAGTAGCTCAAGTCGTTGAGAAGTGGGCGAGTGTTGCCATCTCAACATCGAAAAGATCTAATAAATAAAGATAAAGGAAAAGAAATTGAAATCAATAAAAAAATCATACCTAAGGATTCAAACAAGAAGCCTTCACCAAATAAAGGGATCAACTATAACATTCTATCCCACTAAGAAAATTCCACTTAGGTATATGAAGCACTTGATGTCAAGATCTCGTAACACATTAATTGAAGCTCTCAAAGAAGAAATTCAAAGCGTATTTTGCTGAGTGCTGTCTAACGGAGATCTTGCATATTCAAGATCCTCCGGTCATTACATTTTCAGAAGAAGATCTTATGTTTGGGCTGAGCATCTTGTATATTATAGAAAGTGATGAAGTTATGATACCACAGTCTTAATTGATCGGTTCTTCATGAATCTTATGAACTTGAGAACCCTCGGTGGATATCTCTAGATGTACAACATCAAGGGCGAGATAAAGTCCTGGTTCAAGATTTCAATGAGAATGGACAAAAAATGATTGGGTCATTCGTTCTCCCTCTTAAATTTGGAAACCTTTACACATAAGTCAAATTTCATGTGATCGATGCAGATACTTCATTTAGAACTCTTTTGGGTTGACCATGGCTTCATGAGTATGACATTGTCCCATCTACATTGCATCAATGTATGAAATATTCAAAGGATGAGGAAGAATGCAAAATTGTGGGTGACATGCAACCTTCCGCAATCCATAAAATAAAGATATATCAAGATGTGTTACTTCCTTCAATCAAAGCTAACAAAATAACTGTATTGCCTACTCAAAACCCATAAAAGGACAAGTTAAAAAAAGGGAGAAATTAAAGCAAATCAAGGAAAAGAGATTGTTTCAAATATCCCTAAGGATATAAAGAATAAGTCTAAAATCAATAACATTGTCCCTCATTTAGGCAGTGATATTGAAGAAGAAGAGGAATGTGTTCCTTTCAAATCCAAAGGTCACGTGAATCTTTGAGTAAAGCACTGATTGAGGAAGATTATTTTGACTTTGATTATGAGTTTGAATCTGCTTTTGAAGGCAAGGTGCAATGCACCTACTTTAAAATAATTATATATTCATCGTCACTCATGTTCCTTCTCAACATTTCAAAGAAATCATCCCTCGAGAAACTCACAAAGTCGAGGAATTAGTGACTTTCTATGTACCTCCTCTCCTTGGAAAACACGAGTCAGAAAGCTTGTTTCATAAATCTGAGGGATGTCAAGAAGAATATCTTGATTGGGTAATGCAGTTATCTGAAGAGGAAGAAGCTGTGCCCACAACAATACTAAATATTACTCTACAAAGATGCAAAACCTAATGCGCAAGAATGGGGTTCATGCTGGAGCAAATAAGCAAAGGACTAAGCTCTTTGAAATGATGTGGTACCCAAAGGGTTCTCAAACCATTGGTAAAAGAAATAAGCATACTACCAAAGGCCTTGATTTTATCCAAGACAATGGTCCACAAGAATACACTTGCTACGCTAAAACATGAATAGATGAGAGTGATAATGAAGATGAGAATAATATTTTAACGCCGCCTTACAAATCTGAAGAAGTATAAGTCGCCACGAAGAGCTTGAAGATGATGGGTACTATGGATGAACTTAAAGAAATTAATCTGGGAACTGAGGAGGATCCTCATCCAACGTTCATCAATTCCCTACTTCCTGAAGATAAAGTGGAAAAGTTGAAAACCTTGTTCTGTGAATTCAGGGATTGCTTTGCTTGGACATATGCTGAAATGTCAGGTTTATCCCCCGATGTAGCAGTTCACAAGTTAGCTATTAAGCTAGATGCAACACCAGTCAAGCAAGCCTCTAGTGAATGAGATTGGAGGGTGAATTGCGGTAAACCAAGAAGCTCATTGAAGCGGGTTTCATTGGAGAAGAAAAATATGCCGGATAGCTAATATCGAAGAAAGAAAAAGAATGGTCAGATTCGTATCTGTATCGACTTCAGGGACTTAAACAAAGCATGTCCAAAGGATGACTTTCCGCTCCATGTATCAGAAATGTTAGTGTATGACACTTCAAACCACGATATTCTCATTTATGGACGGATCGTCAGGTTACAATCAGATCAAGATGGCTCCTGAAGACGAGAAGCACACCTCCTTTATGACGCCAATTGGCATATATTGCTACACAGTCATGCCCTTCGGCTTGAAGAATGCTGGAGCAACATACCAAAGGACTATGACACGAATCTTTGACAAGTTGATTCATCAAAAGGTAGAGTGCTACGTTGATGACCTCGTTGTCAAGAGTATAGATTGCAAAGATCATCTCGATGATTTAAGGATCGTCTTTGAAAGAAATATAAAATATGACCTCAAGATGAATCCTCTCAAGTGCGCCTTTGAAGTCTCTTCGAGAAAGTTCCTTGGATATATGTGCAGCGAGGGAGTGAAATCAATCCTAACAAAATCAAAGGAATAGTTGAAATTCCTCCTCCGAGGAGCCTCTATCAACTCTGTTCCATACAGGGACATCTTGCATTTATCAGAAGATTTATATCAAATTTGTTAGATAGATGTCAACCCTTTGCAAAACTAATGAAGAGAGATACTCCTTTCAAATAGGATGAAGAATGTCAAGAGGCCTTCCGATCAAGAGATATGTTGAATCCACCTATTCTTGCCCCAATCCGTGAAAACCTCTCATCTTGTACAAAGAGGAAGAATCTCAGGTGCTCGTTGGCGCACATAATGAAGAAGGAGAACGCTATATTACATTAAGACTAATATGAGCGAAGCACGTTATTCTCCAATTGAGAAGTTTGGCGTTAATTTTGCCGCTCAAAAGCTACGCCATTACATGTTATCTTATAAAATTACTCTCATCTCAAGGATCAATTTGAAGTTCTTGATGACAAGACCAATGCTGACAAGTCGCTTGGTACGATGGGTTGTCCTTCTGCTATAATTCGATATCACATATGTTCCCCAGAAAGCGGTGAAGGAGAAAATCATAGCAGATTTTCTTGCTTCTCATCCCATCCCAACAGATTCATTGCTTAATGATGATCTTCCTGACGAACAGATCATGCATATATATGAAAAAGAAAAGCAGCAAATGTGAGAACTATATTAGCTTCCATCAAATATACTCAACCCTCTAATCTCCCAAAGGCTCGAGTCGGTATCAGTTTTATTCTGATCATGCCAGAAGGTGGCATAATGAGGCACTCTTATAGATTAACTCGACCACGAACCAACAATGAAGCAGAATATGAAGTGTTGATGGCAGGTCTAGAGAAAGTTATTTCCATGGGAGTCGAATCCGCAAAATTTATGACTCAACTCATCATTAATCAAGTGTTGGGCCTTTACAAAATCAACAAGCTTGAATTGACCTACTATCACAAACGAGTTCTCGAGCTTATGAAGTAAATCTCAAATATCATTATGACTCGAGTCTCAAGAGCTAAGAAATTAAAGGCAGTTTAGCTGCTAAAAAAGAAATGGGTATGGATGATGACTACACATATTAATTATGTTTGCACTCGTGTCCTAGAGCCAATAAGTTTAAAATCCCCACTGAAATAGGAGTCATCAAATGCAAATCAATAGCATGCAGCTCATATTGCTCCTCACACTCCTTTACAAATTGTTTCTCGAAGCTAACAAGATAAGCCTCAAGCCATTCAAGAGGAAAGACCTCAACCTCAGGAAATGCCAAAACCACAAAATGAAATTCTTACAGTAGAAGAGAATGAAGACTGGAGATAACCCTTCATCAACTACTTCAAGGAAGGCAAATTACCAAGCAATAAATCAATAGCTGCACAACTTGAGAAAAGACTTCGACTATATGCTTACGTTGGCAATACCATTTATTGTAAAGCTTTCGAGCAGATGTGGCTACGATGTTTGGGAATAGAAGAAGCTAACAAAGTAATTATTGAAATTCATCAAGGACTTTATGGCACACATCAATCGGGTCCTAAAATGACCTTCAAAATTAAAAGAATGAGATACTATTGGCCATCTATGATAAAAGATTGTATTGATCATGCCATGAGTGCCAAGTCTACGATAATATAATTCATCAACCTCCAAATTCATTGCACCCAACGATAGCATCTAGTCATTTGAGTGTTGGGGAACGGATGCTAATTGGACCAATTGATCCACCATCATTAACTGGTCATCACTTCATCTTAGCAGCCACTAATTATTTCTCTTAGTGGGCTGAAGCCTCCCCATTCAAAGAAGTTACAGCTGAACAGGTGACCAACTTCTTCACCCACAACATTGTCTATAAATTTGGTGTACCACGCCAAATCATTTCAGATAATGGGTCGGCTTTCAAAAGCACTAAAGTCTATAGGTTTGTTGATCGACATAAGATTGATTGACGATATTCATCAATTTATAATCCGAGAGCAAATGGCTTGGTTGAAGCCTTTAACAAAATACTAGTCAAATTACTTAAAAAAATTCTCATAAGAAATAAAAGGGAGTGGCATACCAAGCTTGTGGAAGTGTTATGGGCTTACCTACCACTTACAAGACTCCTACAAAGTCTACCCCCTATGCGTTAGTGTTTGGAACTGAAGTAGTTTTTCCACTCGAAGTTGAACTACCTTTGCTCCGAGTAGATATTCAACAAAATCTTATCCAAGATGAGAATGCTCGTCTACGGATGGAAGAGCTTGATGCTTGAGCAGGTCTCCAAGCTCAAAAAATCTAGAAGTCTATCAAGCAAGGATGTCTAAAGCATTCGATCATACAGTACGTCCTCGAGCTTTTCAGGAAGGGGAATTGGTCCTGGTGTTGAGAAGATCAATCATCCCTCATCGCAAAATTAACAGTAAATTTGAGCCTGCTTGGGAAGGATCCTTGGTCATTGAAAAGGTATATCAATGGGGAGCCTACCAGCTCGTTGACTACAAAGGTGAAAGACCAATGCCGCCAATTAATGGTCGGTATTTAAAGAAATATTACACATAAAAGTGTAATCAAACAAATTCTGCACTTGAAATTTTCATTGCTAATCACATGTGTAAATTTTCATTAAAATTCTCTTGTAACACAATAATGCATTTCCAAAATAAAATAAAAATCCCCCTATTATACAGGGGGCAATTTTTAAGTTTTATAGTAAAATGTCAGACATTCATAGTAAGACAGGGGGCCTTCCTTTCTCTTTGGGTTGACATCATGCCTAGTGCCGAGATCCCCATACTCATACTCAAAATTATGTATTCAAATTCTTAAATTTAAAAGTCTTACTAAAGAAGAAATTTTCAAGTCTGCAAACTTTAGCAAACTAAGTTGGAAATACATTTTCTCATCTCACATCAAATTTAAAAGCTCGAGTTAGTGTATAAGGTCGCACTCAACACGCCCAAATATGGCCAAGTCGCTGAGAGGTCTACTTACTCAACATGCCACAAAAGTCGTAGTAAGAGATCCACATCTCATTAGCCCGAGGATAAAATCCCCAATCAATTGCTTAAGTTTGAGACTCAAGTGTGTGTATAAGGTTGGACTCAACATGCCAAAATACGGCCGAGTCGCTGACAGATCTGCTTACTCAACACGCCACAAAGGTCGTAGTAAGAGTTCCTCTTACTTTGTTAGTTCAAAGACAAGAGCGTCTAAATCCTCAAATCTCTCCAACTTGGTGAGTTCAAGTTACTCAGACTGGGAGATCATTCCTATTAGTCATAAGGACATTTTCAAAATTCTAACAAAAAAAATATCCTTACTCAAGAAGGCACTAAGCCAAGTTTGGGACCTATATATAAAAAGTCTTAACTTCTTCAACAAGTTTATTAAAGCAGAAAGCAAAGACCGAAGGAGATTCTTCTTCAGCAAGTCCAATCAAGCAGAAAGCAAAAGACCGAAGAAGCCATCCCAATGTTCGTACAAAGCTAAAAGCTGAACTAAGGGAGTTTTGTCATCAACATGTCCGTTTTGTGCAAAGCATAAGGACTGATGACTCTCCGCCATTGACCCAACACAAGCTCTGAGAGCTAGCTCGTCGGCAGATATCCTTCTCCAAGCCCACAAAAGCAGAAAGCTAGAACAGAAGATAATTTCATATCGCCTGACAAGTTTTCAAGACAATTCAGGACTTTCCTCCATCAAATCCGTTAAGGCATGAAGTCAGGATAAAATGAGACATAAGATACGAATCCCCGAGATGAAATCTTCAATAAGTCCGTCAAAGCATAAAGCATAGAATCGAAGACATTCTCATCTCATCAACTCCATCAAGTCCGCTAAGGCTTAAAGCCAAGATAGGAGGAAAATACAAATTTCAAATTTTGAGATTAAATCTTCAACAAGTCCGTCAAAGCACAAAGCATAGGACTGAAGATGTTCTCATCTCAGCAATAAATCACCAACTCTATCAAGTTCGCTAAGGCACGAAGTCAAGACAAGAGGAAAATACAAATTTCAAACTCTTAGAAGGAAGTCTTCAACAAGTCCGTCAGAGCATCAAGCCAAGGACCAAAGACATTCCAAATTCTCTTGACAAGTTGATGATGATAAGTCAAAGCATCTCCTTCATCTAATTCATCAAGCACAAGGCATTGGACTAATGACAACAAATACCGGTTCAACGGCTATTGCAGTTGAACTGATGAAATTCAAATGCTTGCCCAACCTGAGAGTTATACTCACTTCCATCAAAGGGCAGTGATCAGGTATTATTAAGAGTTGTAGAAATTACAACTTAAGCATGACATCCAAGCAAATCTCTTGGAGATCCAGGTCAACTTATTAACAAACACGCCTCCGCTACGCACCATGTTTGGAGGCATTGTTGACCTACAAGTATATGTCATTATTCAAATTAAGCGATATGATAAAAATGATATACGCCGCATAATCAAGGAATAAAACCTCATGATTATGATCAAAATGGATTAAAGTATTTCTAAAAATAATCAAATAAAGCTCATTCCATCAATTCACAATTAATAAATCAATTAAAATCAATTTTAATGAAATTACGTGCACATCAAAGTTGGGAAGCCTCGACGATGTCCGAACGACCTCCATTCGCAAAATTGATCACATCGTTGTCGCTGAAACGTCAAAACTTATTAAACGACGCCTTCGGTTGATTCGGCAAAGTGCACATGAACGTCGATCGATTCAATGCGACGTCGCACAATTTAAGCCCAATTTCACTTCGACCGTCGTCGACGTTGTCTAAATGACCTCCGATCGCGAAATCGATCACGTGGTTGCGTCCCGCACAGTGAAAATACCTAAAATCGACACCCATATTGCTAGGGTTTATCGCATGAAGTAAATTTATAAAATCATTTAAATTTAATTTGTATTAAGAAGATAAAATGATTGCTTAATCTCTTAATCCCCTAATCCTTATCCTAACCTCAGCCGCCCAAACCCACTAATTAGGTTGACCACCCACTTAACCCCATTGGCTACCATTTGGGTAGCCAATCGAATCGCGCGGCTAGCCCTAAATCTCACACCGAACGCAAAACTCCCTCATTCTCTCACGCGACTCTCAAAAGTCTCGCTTCCTCTCGGCTCCCTTCCAAAGTTTCTCAAGCACTCGTCATTCTTTTCTCTCATTTCCTAGTCTCGGCCGCTCGATTCTCGTGTGACCTTCTCCCTATCGTCCGTCCGCTTCTTCTCTGCTTGATGCACAAGCCACGGTTGAAATCTTCAAGCTGAACGGCAAATACTAGCTAGCCGAAATTTCTCTCCTTCTTTCCTATTAGCATTCGAAACCTCCAGGTCATCTCTCTCTAACCCTAAGCTTATTTTCACGCATTTGAGTTATTTTGAAAGTTAGGTTTTTGGTAAATCTACCTTATTTTATGCTTGAGATGATGCTAGGGTTTTAATCTTGAGATTTGGGATGGTGTATGGCCCAAATCTCATGTCGCTTGCTGTTTTCTATGGATTTCATTTTTTTTATCTTGCTTAAATTGATTTTCTATGGGCAAGATGATATATGTTATGCCTCTTTCACATGTTAGAATAAAATCCAAATCTGAAATAAGATTTTGAGAGATTATGTAGCTTAAACCCTAAGTTTCATGCAAGGTTCCTTCTCTTTTATACTTCATTTTTGTTGTTTGGATGGAATGATACTTGCAAAACCTCTTTTACATGTTTAAAATGCAATCAAAAGTGTAGAAATATGATTTGAGATAATATGTAGCTTAAACCCTAAGTTACATGCAAGATTTCTTCTCTTTAATGCTTCAATTTTGTTGTTTGGATGGAATAATACTTGTTAAACCTCTTTCACATTGTTCAAAATGCAATTAAAAGTGTGGAAATATGATTTGAGATAATGCATTGCTCAAATCCTAAGTTATATGCAAGTTTCCTTCACTTTTGCACTTCAAATTTCTGTTTGAATGGAATAATGTTCATTAAGCTTCTCTTATATGCTTAAAATAAAATTGAAAATGTGAAAATAGGGTTAGAAATGATAAAACAACAAGTGTGAATCATTATCCTATGATTTGAGATGGTTAGAAATGAAGGGGCGTGGCTTATGCATATTGGTCTAATATAACTGCTTGCTCATTCTTCTACCACTACTTAGTAGTGATGAGCTTTATTCTTAGCAAATTTCTTTGATATGCAAGCATGCCTTTAGCTAAAATTTGAAAGTTTAAAGCCTATGAATGAGCATAGTACTTTGACTCTCTTGCAATTGTTAATCAATAATAAGATTTATTCTCATCTTTCTCCATTAAAAGAAAAGTGTTATTTTAATTGAATATAAAATTCAGATTTATGTATATATTATTTCCTTAAAAAAATAAAGTGGGGGAGGAAGGTAAATCATTTACTGAGGGGCTCTTCATTCTATTACATGATTAGTTGTTATTATGAAACTAATGATTTGAGTGAAGATCAGTTTTCAGATTTTTCTGGATTTGTTAAATTCAAATGCAAGTGTTTATTACATACACTGATTTTCTGGATTTACCTTATGAAGTCTATCCTACTTTGCTTCCATTACTTAGTTATTTGCTAAATATGGAGAAAGGCTTTGAGCAAAGTTAGTTTTCAGATTTCTTTTCTTGATTTGGCAAATCTAAATGCAAGTATTCTTGCTAAAGGAAAGAAGATTGAAAAGCATAATCTTGTTTTATTAACATTGCTTACCTTCTTTTTAATTGCTAATATCATCTAAGTGATAAATCTTTGAAGTGAATTGTGAGATTTTATGTGTGGGATTTACTATCTTTGCCTCATCTCTTAAGATTTTGAACATGACTGTGAAATTTGAGATCTTCTCTAGCAAGATTCAATTTAAACTCCTTTCGAATTTCATGAGTTTTACCAATGATTTACTAAATCTGAATTCTCTCTTCTCTTTCGAGTTTACGTAATGTTATATTTCTATGGCTATCATGATATAATGAAATGGAAACTAGAGATAAACCAAAATGAATGAAATTTCTATAATCCTTGCATATGAGCATGATTTTGGTAAAATTTCAAAGTTTCAAGCTTCTTTTGTGAGATTAGAAATTTCTTCCTTAGATTTCATGACACATTATGGAAGGTTGAATGCTAGCTATACTTAGTGTAAATCATTATTCTACTAGCCGATTTTTCTCTTGCACAAAAGAAATGAATGAAGTATATGGCTTATGCGTAATAAAAAGTAAATCATATGTTTATAGTTTAACACATGAATGCTATCTTATTCATTGAAAATAGAAAATCTATTTCATCCCTCATATTGAAGCAAAAAAAGGAGAAATGACATATGCAATAAAAATTCATGTGATGATTTCTTATTAATGATGTTTCAATGCAATGTTTGGCTAAACTTGCAAATGTTATGTCTTGTTTAAATACATATACATGCATGTTTATGTGTAAATGCAAAGCTTGAAATCTATTGCTATAAGTCTAAGTTCAGATTATTCCAATGCGGCTGGGAAACTTGTGATAAGTACCTGTACACATTATTTCAACGTGGCAAGAAAATATGATGTGATAAGTACTTGTTCAGATTATTCCAATGTGGCAGGAAAATATGTTGCTATAAGTACGTTCACATTGTTCCGGTGGGAAACTGATAAGTACATGTACGTTATTCCAATGTGGTGGAAAATATCGTAAGTACGTTCACATTATTCCAACATGGCAGAGAAATATGTTATTATAAGTAGCCGTTCACATTGTTCCAATGCAGCGAGGAAACTTGTGATAAGTATCTGTTCACGTTGTTCCACGTTGCAGGGAAACTTGTTGCTATAAGTACATGTTTATATTGTTCCAACGTTACAGGGAAACCTATTATAATATAAGTACTTGCTCACGTTATTCCAACATGACAAGGAAATGCTATGTTGTGTTAACCTATGCACGCCTTTCTTAGCGTGGTGGATAAATAAACTTTCCCGCATGTCTCCGACATCTATGCACGCGTCTTTCTTGTAGTGGAAGGCCTCGCCTCCCGGCGACTATATGCGGGGATGGCGTGGAGGTTCGAAAAAAATTTAAAAAAAAGGGGAAGATGCAAATACTTAAGTTATTATTGAATTTTCATACCATACATATGTGTATTTATGCTTAACTTAGTACCATGCAAACTATCCTACCATGTGGCAATTATGATGTATTTATTAATGCTTAGCTCAATTACTATTTGAATTGTCATGTTATGAGGCAAATCTTGCTTAAGATTCTCATTTGGCTAAAATGGTAATTATGCTACATGAATGAGTCATTTGAAAATAAAATACTTCATGCTTATGTTTATGAGTCTTATTAGTAAGCATATATTTATGACATAATTGTCTCCCATTTGCCTAAGTCTTGAAATGAGATTTGTTCAATTGGCAATAATCCTTACATGCTTATGCATAGTTGAACATAGAAAGGGGATGTATCTTATTCTTACATAATATAAATCTTGCTTTACTATCAAATGTCCATTCATATGGGATAATGATGTATAAATCTAAAGCACTAAGTTAGATATAACTTACAAGTCAATGTGGTATGAATTGGACATTTTCCTTTGCAAGTTGGGTAAACTCCTTTAGAGGACTTAGGCTTGCAAAATATCTTGTGAGAAAGAGAAAGGAAGTGGGAGAGTAAAGCTCATGAGAGGGAGATCCTCTCTTATTTATAAGCCCCTTTGCATGAGGCCAAAAAAAAGAGAAAACAAAAAAGTGGGACTTGTGTTATCCCATCAATTTCTTTTCTTTTATGTCATTTATCATGAGTTTGCATGTAGAAAAGGTTAACCTATATTTGGTCATTTGTCTCCCAATGACATATAACATGCACTCCTATTTTTGCCATTTATCCCCTAATAACACATGATATGTTATTATATCTTTGTCCTTTCTCTTTAATGTCACATGACAAAATGTGGATTTAAGGAGAGGTAACTTTCTTTTTGTCATTTTTCCTTAGTGACATTTGATGTGTACTTGTGCCTTTGTCATGAGTTTGCATGTAAAGGATGTTAACTTTACTTAACCACTTGTCTCTTAATGGTATATAACATGCATTCTTATTTTTTATCATTTATCTCCTAATGACATATGACATACACTCTTTGTCACTTTCTTTTAATATTACATGACAAGCATGGATCTAAGGGAGATCTTAACTCTTTTGTCATTTTTCTCTTAATGCTCTCATGACATAAACATGGATTTAAGGGAAAACTTTTAACCCCTTTGTCATTTTCTCTTAAAGTCTCATGACACAAACATGGATCTAAGGGGAGATCCTTACTCTTTTTGTCATTTCTTCTTCTCTCATTTATGAGTGCATGTTATGATAAAAAAGGAACATAAGCTATCTTAAATAGAAGTGGATCATAATACCATGAGCTACTTTTTAAAGCAAAATTTTTCTTACTTAGGCCTTTTAAAAAAAAAAAAAGCAAGGGGCCCATTTAAAATTGGAGAACTTTCCCTTTATAAAAAGGGGACATTGGGCTTAATCTTGTAAATGAGCTTATGTAAAAGTCATGAAGTGCAAATGGGCTTTTAAATTGCCATTTTGAAAATATGTTTAATGCAATTTCAGCCCCCCTTTTAGCTTGCTAATTGGTAACATTAAAATGGCATTTTACTTAATGAATGTTCATATTACGCCCCTAAATAAGTGTCAAACTTATGTCTTGCATGAAATGCCTTATATTTGAGTCAATGGGCTTTTAAAATGTCATCTTGAAAATATATTTAATGCAATTTTAAACCCTTTTTAGTTGGTTGATTGGTAACGTTAAAATTGTGTTTTATCTCATAAATGTTCATATTACATCCATAAGCAAGTGTCAAATTTATAGCTTGCATAATGAAGACATGATCCTCCAAAATCACTTGCTTTACATGAAGCCTAAATTCTAGTTGATTTTTTATGTAAAATAATGAGGGAATAAAAAATGGGAAGTAAATGGGTAACTTCATTAACATTAGTATCACTATTTCCTTTCTATGAACATATGAAGGGTGTTATTAAACATAAAGCTCCCTTTCAAATTCAAAAAGTGGTTGAATGGAAGCCCATATGCATGCTTATATTTGAATTGATCTTTATTCATCCAAATCCTAATACGCATAATGGGATTTGGTTGTGGCATGCAAACTTATATGACATAATCCTTAAATTTCTCTTAAGACAAATATTACTCGATGTTTAATGAATGTTTTAAAAGTTAAAGCTTTCCTATCTCTTCGAATAGATGTAAGCTTAACCATCTAGAACATATATTCGTTCGGTCTGCATTTGGGAATGTTAAATACAAAAAAAGACAGATACATGTTTGATCAAAAATAGATTGCTACTTGTTTAATAATATGTATTAAATGTGACATGTCATACTAAACATAGTTGTTTCAACTTAGACATTCACATGTTCTTATAATATTTTAAAGAGATGCCCTCATATATGTTAAAATGTCTATTAGATCAAATATTTGGGAAAATATGATTCCCAAATGCAAAATGAAAACAGATTCTACATTTCCCAGTTTGGTCTTAGGGAGATCCGGTTAACAAAACCTAAAAATGTCATATAAAAAAAAAAATCAAACTTGCAAATTGATACTTATATTTCAACTTAGACATTCACATGTTCATACAATATTTTAAAAGAACAGATACTTGTATGTGTGTTGAAATGTTCATGCATTTAGGAACATATGTAAGTTAGATATAAAACAAATGAACATATGATATGCTTCCCGATTTGTTCTTAGGACCGGGTCTGGGTTAACAAAACCTAAAAATCCATATCAAAACTCATGCTTGCATTTTGACACATACATCATGTCAAATTCAACTACTTCAACTTAGACATTTACATGTCCATACAATATTTTAAAAGAACAGATAAATGTATGTATGTTGAACTATTCATTAGATTAAAAATCTAGAAAGATATGCAATCCAAATACAAGATAAAAAAAGAACATATGCTACATTTCTCGGTTTGTTCTTAAGACCAAATCTGGGTTAACAAAACCTAAAAATTCAATTATAATATTATAAGAATTTTAAGTTAATAATATCTGAGAAGTTAATTCTATCATATAATTATAAGATATGAATCAATTGAGATAGCTTCCGAAGTTCAAGCCCTCAAGAAAAAAAGTCTCAAACCCGATCTTCTATGTTCAAGCTAGAGTTGACAAGATTTGAAGGATTATACTTTTTGAGATAATGAATTTAGACCCGATCTTCTATAGAAAAAATAGGCAGAATAGATAAAGTCTATTAATCGATATTTATCATATGATCGAGAAAGACGGTTATTATTAAAATTCAAATAAATAATGAACATATATTCAAATCTAAACCAATTACAAAATGATCAAAATAAAAAAATAAAATAAAATATAAATGAAATGAAATTAAATATTTAAATTAAAACTTTAAAAAAAATCAATATACCCCTCTGCAATTGTTTGTTTATGATAACAAATTAATAAATTTTTTGCTCACAAAGATCCAATGTCAAATCAAATGCATAACTTCTTCACATCCTGGCCGTGGGGCGTCGTGCCCTCGTCCGCATGATTTTCAAAAATGGCACCACATAAATGGCAGTTATGACCAGAGCACTCTGACCGGGTGGTTTGCCGCGATATGACATCACTAAATTACGGTCACAGTCACAGCCTGTGTGTTCCCCAAAGGCTTTGCTATTTGATCTGTGAAATGTAGAATGTATTTGGTTTGGCAAAAAGCCCTTGTTAGCTAAGGTTGACTTATATTTGTCTCCTTAGACAAACTTCACCCCAAGTCTACAAAGACACCTTGGACGATGTAACACATGTGTTGCTGACAAGAATCCTTCAATCAAGTTGGGTCGACTACCTCCTCTGACTAAGCAGACCAGGGACCGCGGCAGCCCGGGATGACGGAACCATAGGATCTAGATCGGGTGCGTCATCTTTCTCCCCCACCAAAAGTTTTAAATTAAAATGATAAATTTCATAAATCTCAAACTCCACTCCATTGTTATATATAGTTATTTAACGACTCATCAACTTAATCGAAAGTGCTCTCTCATTATTGGGAGGGTTATTAACTATAGGGGCTTGCGCTATAGGAAACACGGAACCAGATTTAAAAGTCCTCACAAAATGAGGGTGAAATCTCCAGTAGTGTCTACTATTCATGTCTTAAATTTTCACCGATACTAAAATAACTCTTTTCATTCCAAAAGAGGTCGGTGAATTTTCGGATCCCATAATAAGCATAGATTATCCATCCAAGCTCGTGTTTATAGAGTTCTTAATGTGCATTTTGTAAATGTGATAATGATGATCGAGTCATTTTGAAGGAGTTCTATTTAGTTGTCCACTTTCCTATTATAAGTCTAAAAAAGACTTGATTTTAATTACATGATTTTGAACATATAATCAATTATTTATGATTATTTGTTAATCGAGGATTATATTAACGATGTTATTGGCTCCACGCCTTTTATCAAACCATACGGAAGATTTGCACAACAAATATTTTTTAAGACATAAAAAATGTTTGTAAATATTTAGTCATGAAGGGTGATTTAATAATTTTGATCCAAGATTTCATAGAATTATTTGTCTTAACCATCAAATTTAGCTATAATTGAATATCTAAATAATAAGCATCATTCATCCCAGATGATCATTCATATCCATAGATGCAATTTGAACTAATTTGAGGCTCTCTTAGAGAGAGAAAAATTTTTTTGAAACACTTCATTTTATTGCCGCATACAATAAGATTTATTTTTAGACTTTGTTTTGGAGCATTAAACTGAGCTTCAAAATATAAGTTTGATCTAAGTATTGTGGAGGAAGAGCAAAGAGGGCAATAGATAAAATTGTAAGTTTGTATGTGTTGATAACAATATAATAGATGCTTAGCCTAATGACAACAAGATAGACAACATTTTCAACTCAATTTGTATAATGAAAGTCATCTTTAGGTCTTTCTCTTCATTGGGACTCTTATGAGTATTTATGTGAGTTTTAGTAAGTTTATAACCTAAGAGTCTCCTCTTCTAGAAGATCAATGACATGCCCACCAAGATAAGAAGACCTCCTGGTTACTATAAGCCAAAAATAATCCCTGTAAAATATTAAGAATGACCTGGATCTTTAATTGAAAAATAAGTTTCATATAGTAATTTATTTCAATAATTTATTTTTATCAAGATGGAATCAGGTTCCATATAAATGGTTTCTACATACTCTAGCTCTATAATGAAATGTTATATATTTATATATATATATATATATATATATATATATATATATATATATATATTGTATAAAATTATGGCCATTTACTCATATCAAGAGAATATGATTTGATGTGTGTAAAATTTTCGATCTGATGAAATAATGATAAGATACTTGCAGGATTTCACTCTCATTTTGTGAGAACTTTAGATATGGTTTCAAGTTTCCTATAGGCGCAAGCACCTATAGTTAATTACCCCTCACAATGCTGAGAGAAAACTTTCGATTAAGGCTAGTCGTTAAATCGCTAAGTGCATAGTGTATAGTAGCAATATGTAGAGTATTAAAATTTAGATTTATGAAATTCATCATTATTTAACTTGAAGCATATGGTTGGTGGAATGATGACGAGCTCGATCTAGATTTCATGGTTTCGTCATCTCGGGATGTTGTGGTATCTAGTCTACTTAGTCAGAGGAGATAGTAAATCCAACCTGACCGAAGGATACTTGTCAGCAGACATGTGTTGCGTCGTCCAAGTAATCCTTGTAGACCTCAGTGGTGTTTATCTAAAAATACAAGCTTAAGTCCATCTAAGCTAACAAAAGGGATTTGCGTCTATCAAATATACCCTATGATTCATAACTCAAAGGGATAAACCATTGGGAACATACGAGCTACTATTCGTGACCGTAATATAATGGTGTTATTTGGCGACAACCACCGATCGAGGACTCATATAACCGCATATATATGGTGCCTCTTGGTCAAACCACGGGAGGACACGTGTCGTCCTTCTTATGAGCTTATTTGAATTTGAATATAGTGATTTATTTGACTTAACATTAGCTCTTTT